>VZTM01038478.1:37592-99267 GCA_013400555.1 Jacana jacana | reverse complement strand
TCTTTTTTTTTTTTTTTTCCTGTGTTTTATCTATATAATATTATGCTACAGGCTTGCTCGTCAGATTCTTGGCACTGGATTGTGTAACCTGTCTGTCTTCAAAAGAAAAACAACGTGGCAATAGAATATAACATCAGTGCAAAATTAAAAAAATACTCTCAAGGAAATGTATGCTGAATGAAATGGAAATGCAGGAAGGCACCCACTATCTGCCTCCAGCAGATCTATGTAAAATGTCTAATAGATGGTAATTTTAGTCTCTGACATAGCTTCCTCACTTACTTCCAGGATGTTTTACTCTTACAAAATACCATTTGTGTCCCACATGAGTTGGTTTTTTTTTTGGTTTTGCTTTGAGTCGAAACTCTGAACCGCAGAGCAGCTGCTGAAGCTAATCCTAAATTTTCACTGTTTCTACACATACAAAATATTCACAGGTCCACCTAAAAAATTTTTTTTTTCATAAATTGCTGGTAATTGTTAAAACCAGATTTGCTGCTGCTTCTGCTTTCAGGCTTGGTGTTTTTGTAATCAGTTGTGCCCTGCAGGTATAAGGTGTAATAATTACAGCTTCAGAGAACTGCAGCAGATATCTGGCCTAAGGTGCAGAAAGCCATGAAACCTCAGACTGGATAAACCAGTATGGAGAACAACAGCATGATGTGTTTTGAACAGCAACAACAGGGTCACCTGTCAGCCTTTGACTCTCCGTTTCTAAGTCTTCCTTTGCTTTTCCTTGAAAAACAAGTTTACATTTCAATTCAGGCAACTTTTTTCTTTCCTAAAAAACCCCACAAAACCTAGAAAAGATCTAGTTTTCAAACAAACTGGTGCGTGGTGAGCCTCAGAGGCACTTACATTAAATTCAGTCTGCTGCACTGTACCCATTGGCTTCACTTTTTCTTGGATGTGGGCTTTGCTGCTAAGCTTAGCAGAAGAAAACAAACTGCAGAAGGGGTAGGGATAGAACAAAGCGCACAAGATTGCGTAGCTTGAAGACTTACAGCCAAAGATCCTGACATGAGAAGACATGGTATCATGTCTCCTTCTGCAAGAAAGACTAAACACGGTTACAGACTATGGGACTGACAGCCCGTTGTTCAATAAGATGTGTGCTAATTGGCCTGGCACAATATATGACTTCTTTTCTGGTTCAGTAGAACTGGTTGACATCCAACAACTCAATTATCTTCTGTAAGTGAGGAATGGAAGGTGGTCCCTTGAGGTCAAGAAGTCACAGGTAGAGGGAAAGGACAAACAGGCAGAAATGGAAGTGCCCTGAGATTGCATTGATTAGGCTCGTTAGATACACATTTCAAAATTGCCCTGGAAAGGGTGGGTCATGTGAGGAAAGTGGAAGAACACTTTGGTGGGTGTTTTGTTAGCATTATGGGGGAGATCAGGTGAGAGATAAAAGAATAACAGCAAGAAAGATCATGTGGTTACTGTTGAAAGAAATGCATACCAGTTTTTTTCCACTAGAAGGACGGGACAGAGGTATTCTATATAAATGCTAGGAACTGTAGTGCTGCACTTAGGAAATGGGTATGAAAAAGATTATTGAGAACAGGCAGCATAAAGAACTGAGGATAAGATGAATAGCAGTGATGGATTCAGTTGTAATATGGTCAGGTAGCGGTAGGCACATTTATCCTTTGAGCAGTCCAAGAGGAGGAAGACTCAGAGTCATCTGTCTTGGCAGGAAGCCCAGGTTACAGAGTGAGGGGCTAATGAAAGGTCTGAGTCGAGATGGAAGATGGAAGAGATAGTGCTGTCCTCTGAAGATGGTCTGGTTTTGAGCTACTTAGATCAAGAAACAGAGACAAAATCTTTTGCTTACTGGGTCCAAGCACAGAAGGAGGAATATTTAAAAGGACATGAGGAGGTAAGACTCCTTAGTGTGAGAATGACAGTCATATGAGGTGAGGGAAAGGGGGAGGAAAGGGCAGGAAGCAAAGAAGAGGACTGAGACAAATTTTGTATGGTAAGCTTTTGGTGCATTAAGCAAAGAGCTTTCCTGTTTTGTAACAGTGCATTCAGTACCTCAGACTGACATGGAAACATGATTAATTTACTGTATCTATCCTCTTTGCTGTGTTATTCTTCTCTCCTTATTTTATATTTATTTAACATTTCTGAAGCCTGAAAGTTTTTTTAAAAACATTCATTTGTCAAAGATTCATCTCAAAAGGGCTTTTCTGTGGCTCTGCAGATGTTGTGGTGCAGAGGCAGGGAAGAATGCACTGTATTTACAATTCTGTTCCTGTAACAGATAATCAATACATTGTGCTCTGCTGTGTTAAAAAAAAAAGAAAAAGAAAAAAAAGAAAGAAGGAATATGAGTGCCAAACTGATGATAAGCCCTTTGTGTCTTGAGTGCACTCATTTTCTAAGGATTAGGGGCTGTCCTTTATCAGCTCGTTCACTTCTGAAAGTCCATGATAGATTGCTGCTTGCCTGTCTGCTCCAAACAGCAGCAGCCTCAACTTTATCAGCAAGGAAACCCCCAAACACAGCTGTCAGTAGGTAATGCACAAATATTGCTTTCTCAGGGCTGACTCTCACAGGCAAACCTTACCTTTTCCTCTGGAGCAATAAAAACTGCAATAGAAAGAGGACTTTGGAAGTAAGGTATTTACAAACAGCCTTTCCTTTGTTTGTTTGTTTTTCTGTTGGTTGGGGTTTTTTCTTTCTGTCTTTTTTTTTTTTTTTAGGGTTGGGCTTTTGGGGTAGTTATTTCCTTTGTGCTCAGACTGAAGGGAAATGGTCCTTCAACATCTATTCTAATGTGCTCATTTATCTAGTGCTGGAAGAGTTGTGGGTAAATGGGGCTAAGGTCTAACACATAAAGGAATGTCTGCCAGCAAGAGATGTTTTAGCAGGTTAATGAGGAACTTGGTAACAGCCTAGCAGGGTCACTGCAAAATCACAATTCTTTTTGCTGAAATCACTTCAGCCTTTTAAAACCACAGGAAAAATACTCTGCTACATTACGAGGAGGAGATTTTGTTGAATTGAAAATGGTGTAGATAACATGTTATTTTTGAGTATTTTTAGCAGACATAGGAAAAAAACAGTGTGAAAATGGACATCTTCTCTACTCGCTGCTGCTGTCAGTGGGCCAGAGGAGGGCAGGGGGCCCCAGTTTCGTCAGCTCGGATTTCCTGCACCCAGGTTTTCTCTGGAGAGATAACAAGGGCAACTCTTCCCTCACTGACAAGCCATACTGCCCTGAGGCTTCTTCTCTGATCAGGTACAGTGAGTTATCAACAAAACAGCTCCCGGATACAAAAGTTACACGGTGGCCAAACGGCTTGGGAAAAATGAAGAAAGGCTTGGGTGGGCGCTTGCAGCCAGAGCAGCACTGGGAGGCCACCAGGCTTAGAGGCCAGGGGAGAGTCCAGCTTCGGGTCTCGATTTGGCCAGGAGTTAGGGTTTGCAGGTGTGGTCAAGCACTCAGAAACTTTATGTGTCTGAAAAGGGCTGTGCACAATTACGCAGTCCTGATGTGTAACTGCAATGTGTCATCCAAAAGAAACATAAACCTTGAAGACATCAACTATTCCCTATATATTCTTTTTTCCCATTTTTTATTGGAGCATATTTATTTACTAATTCAGATTACACTGCAGATTAGAGGGATAACTGAGTTCTCCAGGCTTGCTTTTTAATCTCAACAATTTTTTGCAAGGGAGCCGTTGTAATGCAGAGATGTCTGGGTGAGATACCTGAGGAAAGCAATCACTTTGGCTCTGCCACTGCACTGCTCCACGTGGCTGAAATCATTCTGCTGAAAAACAAGGTGAACTTCCCCATCAACACTATGCTGCTGCAGCCTCCCCCAGACTACTACTCCAGTTGCATCACCTTCTGCTTTTTATGTGGATTTTCTGGGGGAAAAGAGCTTATTAAAAATATCTTGACCTTCAAAATACGTGGCACTTTCTTCTGGTTCTCCCACTGGTTCTGAAAAATCCCCTCTGAGAAACAAGAGCTACAGCATTTATAAGAGTCGGCTTTTCAGCTGGGTGATCTAACAATTCATCCAGGAAGCAGGTTCATATGGTTATGCGTGCAGGAACTAGGGCTCTTAAAAATTAATTGCAGCATAGTTATTTACTTTAGAAAAAGACTATTCACTTTTACTCACCACTTCTCCTCCTCTACTTGAACTCCTATGGACTGGAACTTACTGGTTGCTTTATTTTCACCTGATTTGGTGGATTCTTCAGCACCATCAACCTTAAAAAAACCCGACCAAACAGCTAATTAGAATATATTTTAGCATAGATATCACCCAGCTACTTACAATTTCTATACATGATAGCTACTAAGGTTCTGCACATAAGTATCTTCATCTAGCCAGAGAAGTATTGTGCCCATTTCTAAGATTATCAGTGAATATTCATCATTTTTGTTAATCTATAAAGCATTTCTAGTAAGTCAACAATTGGCCTGCAAAATGTGGATGGAGTTTATGCAGTATTTTATGGAGGATGGATGCTCACATTTGCCAGAGCAAATCTCTGAGCAGCTCTAAGACCACTTGCTGCGCTCCACCATTTGTTTCATTTTACCTGTTAGTCTGTATGTGAATTCTTGTTAAAATTATGTGTTTATTTTGTTTAAATGTTAGTACTTTGGATCAGAGCATTGTACAGATAAGATTTAAAAAAAGCACATGCAGCTCTTGGAATTCATTTCCTTTACTGCTTCATCATGCAAACAGGTGGTCCCCAGGAACACAGGCAGGAACTTTATACCACCTCTCCTTCCTTGTGAGGAGATTTATACCAATGGCATAAAGTTAAAATTTACACACAGATGTGTCTTTGAGGAAAATCGCAGACTTCTGGGTCCAATCAGTGTAGCTGTTAACTCCCAATGCTATATATGACATTGTTAGTCAGACAGGAAAAAAATTTTCCAGCACACAGGATTTTTGGAGCGCAGCAGTGTTATGAAGTGACCCGTGGACCACCCTGACCCTGGGTGTACAAAATCTCCAGCTGTAGTTAGCATCTGTTCCACCAGTAAGTAGACTGCTTGTTGAGAGCCAATTTAGCAGCTATGCAGGAAAAGTGTTCAAGGAGGGATGGGAGTTACAGAGCTCCTCACTGAAGTACTTACCTGATACTGAGGCTTTTGGGGAGATAACTACACCTTAAAACCCATAACTGACAGAAAACCAACATTGTGATGGAAGAGTTTTTCTTTGCTTTACTTTACATTAGTTGTTTGCTAAATAAATTTACAGCAAAGGCTTGTGGTGTCCTAAGAGTGACTGAGGGGTGCAGAGGACACACACAGAGGGTCATCACAAGTGCACATTAGGTTTACTTATTACAGGAGGGTGCAAATCAAAGATATGCTTCTGACTAAAGCAGTTTGCCTCACTTTACAAAGTTGGGCCAGACTATAAGTAAGGTGTATACCCAGTCTGAGCTCAGTCTAAGCCTAGGCGAGGCTCTCTTCACAATCAGTGGAGACAGACCATACTGCCGGCCAGAAGGCTGACAGCATACCTACCTATTTTAGGGTGGTTCTCTATAAGAGAAGTGATTTCTGGCAATCTTATGATATTTCTACTCCCACACTACTCCTTCAGCCGTGCCAGCATGGCTGCTTGTGCAATGATGCTGCAAAATGGGCCAGACAGCAGACTGGCAAAATAGTTTTTTTATTTGTCAAGCCTATCTGACTCTAAAAATCTCACTGATGGGCAGAGCTGGGAGGGTGGCATGGTGCACAGGAAGGAATCCTGCACGGGCGTATCAGTGCTGCAGGTTTCACTTCATGTAATCCCTTCTTTAGGTACCTCCACTGGTTTGCACACAAAAACTACCTTGGCAGCTCCTCACGAACCAACCCCCAGGCAGCTTTCGCATATGATTATGCCAGTCATCTGTAAATCTCAACATTTTAGAGGGAGATTTTCAAAGGCTTGAGCAGCATTTGAGGCTCTGGTTTCTTCTGATCTCAGGAAACTGAGGTCCCTATACCTCAAAACCAGCATTTGTTACTTGCAATAACACCACCTTAAGAAGAGACAGTGGGGAGGTGGTATCTCAAGAGCTCTGAATCACATTACCATGGCAGTTTGGCTTCTACAAATGTGAAAATTATTTCTTCTTATCTATTACTTTACAGAGTGTTTGCCTGCTAAGGAGTCTTTGTTGTTTTGCTCAGTGAAATAAGGGTTTACAACAATAAAATGTCACCTTAGGCTTGGCTGAGTCTGGGAATAAGTAATAGGAGAGCTTTCTTTTCTCCCTGTTCCAACTGGATCTTGCTCTTGCATTTAACACTGAATTATCAGCCTTTCTTTCAGAATATCCCCAAAACAAATGGCTGTGAAGCAGAAAAAGACTACAACAGAGGCAGTAAACTGAACCCACAGGCAATAGTAATTATTGCCCTTGCAAGAAGAAGTAAAAGTCACAGCTTCTCCAGGAGCTGCCCCTGGGATGGCATAGTTCTACACAGCGCCTCTCATCTCATCAGGTTGATGCAGAGATTTCATGGCAAATTCTTAGGCTTTGCTAATCAGATAAGCCTGTCCAGGCACATAGTGCTGTGCTTACAACCTCCATCTGCAAGAAAAAAATATCACGTCTTCTTGTCAAGGCTGATAAGCTGTGGATTGCTATTCTATTTGCTTGGATTCATCTCCCATCAAAACCTGTGTTGATTCTCAGTTGATTGTAAGTTCAAGTACTTTGTTGCAAAAACTAATCCTGCAAGCAGTCCTTTGCACATTCTTTTTTGGGGTGTATGGGAAAGATTAATTAGGAAAGCAGATTACATTGGTCTAGTTTATTTGCTCTTCTTTCTGTAAATAGGAGCGAACTTTGGCAGGGTTAGTTTTCTTGTTTCATTCCACTAGAGGTAAGAAAAGGTAATTTTCTTTAGCAAGGGCAAATCAGAAGGAACTGATCCTCTGCTCCTGTGGCTGAGATAGGAACAATGCTGCCTCATTCAAGCGGCTACCGGTCATTACGAAATGCATGAATAAGCAGTGACAATTAATTCAGTGAGGCTGGATGAAAATATTTTTTGGGTGATAGTGTAATGTAAATCATTGTTTTACACATTCCCTTTCAATGATTTAATTCATGCCTTTCTGACCCCCACTGTGTTATGATTCATAGATTAGTGCTCATGTGTGTAATTTAACGGAGGTGAATAACAAACAGCAAGGAGACTTAAACAAGTCCTTGCATCTGATGTTTTTACAATAAATTAGTAAAACATCATTAGTACCACGCAGAATGATTACGCTGCTGCGATTTCTACATAGGTACCTGTCAGGAAAGAAGAAAAATACACGAAACATTGCATAATGAGCACTCAAATGAATGTAGAAATCCAAAATAATGGCAGGCATATAACCCACATCCAATACCACACCTGAATTCCAATGGATAAGCATCTGTTTTTCTTGAAGTGATCCTTCTTTCTGTCTTCTACTGCAACGGTGGCAATGGTTGTGGTGGTGGTGACGGTGGCAGTATTGTTCCCTACATGTTGACTTGCAGGGCCATGGATCTGCGCATTGGCAGCTTCAATAGCAGCTGTCAGTGCCTTCATACTGTCCAAGCTCTCTGTGGAGTTGCTAAGTCCAGACTGACTGATGATGTCTCCCCTTTGTCCATGCCCATCCATATATGCATCTTGGGCAGACTCGGTGCTGCTCTGGGCTGTGATGGAAATAAATGGTTTGGTGGTAGTTCTTGGTGGGACTGGAGGTGGTGTCTTCTTATAGGTGGTAATGCAGGATGACACTGGAAAAAACATATAAGAGTTCTTGATTTATTGAAACTGCAGGGAAAATGGATGCAAATATGATCTCAAAGCACCACTAAGCATGGATAGAGCAGACGTAAGGATGACACTGTTGGCCAAAAAGCCCCTGAAAGCTCCAGCGCAAGTGCCACGGAAATACCTTGCTTATCAATGTCCTCCGTTTCTACTGATGTGAGTGGCAGAATTGCCAGTAAGAGAAAGAAATTATCTGTCAAGTTCTTCTTTGGCCTTTTTAGGGTTGTTTTCTCCAGTATATTTGCCACTGTTTTAAGTCCCATGGGAACAAGTTCGCCAAAATGTTTGTTCTTTTCACGGCTACCAAACAAGATTCATAAAGATGATGTGTTTCCAACCACTTATCCTAACTAAACTGTACTTCATGTGGTTTTATTGCACTTGTTTTCTGTCTCTCTACCCTCTCCCACTGTATTTACTAAGCTTATGTAGAATTTTAAATTAAATTTTTCTGATCAGAGAGAAATCGCCGAACCATCCCAGGTCAAAGTCTGCTAACACTCACCATGCTTGGGCTTGTGTTTTTCTTGCTATAAAAATGTCTCACTTGTTGGACAGGCTTCTCAAATACTTTTAAATGCTTTGTAAGCTGCTGAAGACACATTTAAAACAACATTTTGCCATGCCTAATTTTCTCATCATAAATACAACATATAATTTCTGGAATAAAAATTCTTAATTTTATACACGGGAAGTTAGCGTAATGAAGTCAATGGCTAAAGCCTGTCAATCTGTGAATCTTCTTAAAGGAAGGTCTAAGTATAAAAGTTTGCAGCAACAGCGGTTTACAAGGACTACTCTTTTCATATGTTGAAGACCATATTCTCTTTGGAAGTGTTTCTATATGGGTTTAAGAGATTAGCTTGAGGATCCCAGGTTAAAAACTCTTTGCCTGTGTTTACAGAATTACTTGCAGAAAAAGCACTGCATGCAGATAAAACCATCTTCCTTTAAGGGATAGCTGGCAGCTCTGCATTGCTGAAGTCCTGGAATGCTTTCAAACAAGGAAAGAAAGTCCATTAAGAACAAAAAACAATCATGTTATACTCTGTTTTTTAAGAAAATAAATGCAGGCATGAACCTGTGTAGAGTTCAGACACAAACACGTTAACATAAATTCTTATTAACAGTAATCATATGGCAAGAAATTATTCATCAAATCATTTTAATTGGCAGACATCTATGCCACCCACATAAAAGGTAACTCTACTACAGCTGTTCTGCTCTCTGTTTGCACTGTACGTGCTTGTCGAGCCAGAAGCCATTATGGTATTAATTTGACTAGCTCAGATCCACATGCCTCATATCTCCCGATAGCTGTAGGAATAGTTACAGCGTAAAAGGTGTTTCCAGGGCATGAAATCACACGGGATTTTTTTAAAGAAAAATCTCTAGTATAAGTTTCTGATAACATGTCTGAACCCATGTTAAACATGTTGAATGCTAATGGAAAAAGAGTGTTTCACTAAGGTAGTGAGGGTTTTGAAACTATGAATCACTTCTGAAGAATCACACAGAAACCACAGCATCTTTGAGAGAAGGGGTCGCTAAAAATGAACTTGTCAAATTTTAGCTCTGGGAAAGTGAACAGTTGATAGGGGTTAAAGGTGTTTTTTAACGTGCTTATGACAAGACCAATACCTGGAACTTCAGAAAGCGTGACAATTTTGCAAAGGGTATTGTGAATTTGGTGCCATTCTTCACTGGTTTTGTTGTTGCCAGTAAAGCCTTTGTTGTGACTGCATGCTCAGGCAAATCAGTTGCTGTTGCTGCAGCACAAATGCTTACTCCAGGATTTATGGAGAATTGTGCAGGCTGCTGCTTGGGTGATGATATCCCAGAAACAACCCAGGTGGTTTGTGGTCTGGAGGATGTTCTCTGGGTGGTGGAAATGCAAACCAAACTTCACCATTGAAGAATCCAAAGCACATGCACACACGTATATCCAGGTAACTCTTTGGGACACCGGTGACAAACTTGTTGAACACAAATTTGTGTGCAATGCTGTTCTACAATTCTCCAAGGTATAAATTGGCCCATTTAAAATATGCTAGGCAAGGTCATTGTGGAACTCCTGGGGAGATGCCAGCACCTCCAGGACATCTCAGCAAGGCATGTAAATATCGTTTTTCCTACATAGCAGAGAGGGAAACGATTAAGAAACACACTTGAAAAGTGCTCTTAGGTAGGAGAGAGAACTTCAAAAATAAAAAGCAAGCCTCAACAAGACTGGTCCCCACATCACTGATCGTCCCGCCCTCAAAAGAGAGTCAATAGCAACTGTCTGTTGATAACTACTGGACACTCTGGACACAGCAGCTCAAATACAGAAATGCCTGATTAAGATGTCTTTCATTCTGTTGGTAAATGTACTCAATGAGGAGTCTAATCCACACTGCAATGAAAGATGTTTGCACTCAGCTAATTAAATCTGAAATTATTCTTAAAAGGGGGAGAGAATTGACAAGTCATACGGTGAGATTGTAAAGAGAAACAGCAAACGCTCTTTTAGCAAGTCAAAACAAATCCTCAGTTTCCTGGAGTCATGCAGCACATACTGTAGCTGCTCTGGGGAAGCAGAGTGTGCAAGTCATAAAAGAACCCCAGGCACTTCATTACTGGAAATGATGTAAGCTCCCGCCGCTCCTCTGCAGAAACGACAACAAAACAATGCTCCGGCCACCGCCGTTGGAGGCAGCTGCTCTCTAAATGTTGTAGCTGGCTGAACCCTCCAAGTGGCTGAAGCACAACAACGAACGGGATTGGGTGCATCAGTTGTTCTCTGTGTGCTTTCAAGAACCTGGCAACTTGTGACATGGCAACCTGAAGGATCTGCCGGCTTTTCAAGTGGCTACAGTATTTTAAATGCTAAGCTGCTTGAAAACAAAACGAGTGCTCCCCAGGGAAAAGGACAAAATCGTGGCGCTCTCCCTGTGCAGCCAAGAGAGGCTGAGCATTCAGTCAGTGCGGGAAGAGCACATCTCATTGCTTTCTGTCCCCATGGACAACGGGGAAGCTCATCCATCCAGCTGTCCCACAGCAGAGATGGACTGCCCAGCAGGAGGACTCTGAGGGAGAAGATTACAGGATCATGGGATGCATGAAAAAGATGGAAAAATCCTCACTTCACACACAGGGAACTTTCAAGGGGCTTTGCACATGAAAGTTAGTTTAATTCACACCAGGAAGTGAATTTAAAGGGCTGTATGAATTCCTTGCTAAATATGTTCTTGGATGTGGATCAAGGAGCGAAGTTCTGTACAGAAACTGATCTGACTGGAGAGTCGAGTCAAAGTAGCCTACTTTTTCATTAAAAATTGTTTAGACATGGAGATAATCAGAAATAACTCTTTCTGAATAGCAAACATGTGTATGAATCTTCAGTTTGTCACAGTATAAAGAAGCTTTTCATATTATTTCCTGGAGCACACATGCTGCTGGAGCAGGTATATATTTATCTCCTGGGGCATATGCAAGGTTTAATCCAGAAACTAGTTAAGTCATGTGCAACAATCCAGACTGCCAAAGCACCTTGAATCAGACCCACCGTTTCCAGCTGGATCAGTCCACTAAGCAATGCTCTCCTTTTTGTTTTGATCTTTGTCCTATTTCTGTGACCTGCCTTCAGGTTACAGTTTAATCCCAAATACCTAGTGAAAAAGCACTTTCTCCAGATTAAAAAAAATAGAGTCATGGCGTTTGTCCTCCTAGCCAGTATTTCCAAACAACTAGCTCATGGGACAGGAATTTGGAACAGGGAGTGTCAGCCACCCAGTTCAGAAGGAAGTCTAATGATAAAAAAAATAATCCCAGATTGCATAATAATAAAGGCTTGAATTTGAATGTTTCATTGTAAGAGCACTTCTGTTGTTTAAACTTGCTCACTAGGGAGATGAGCCCTCAGGAACAAACATCAGCATGCAAACACAGATTTTTAGCTCAGTGAATGGGTGCTCAGGAGAACCCCAAGGCAGATTACCGGTTAGTGAAGAGATCAAATTCATGCAGTATTTTGAACAACTCGAGGGATGAGGTGTATAAGCAATATCTTCCTAATTTGGCAGTCCCATATATGCTTGGTTAACAAATACACGAGTACACAAAAGTGCAAATTTAAAGTTAATTAAAATAATAGTGTTTCTCTTGAGGAAAATAACTGATTGCATGGTTTGAAAGGAGCAGCAAAGGACACAGCTTGTGCACAACTAAGTACTGAAGTACAAGGCAGGAGTTCTTCCACCCTGCACAGATGGACCTCAGTCTTCTGATTTACTGTCTGTTAAACAGGTGTGTTAACAGCAGTGCCCCTGCATCTCACACAATTACAATACATAACAGGGATGTAGGCACATCCTTGAGCTCCCCACACAGAGGTGCAGTGATTGATTTGGCTTGTTAGATTAAAAAAGAGCTGTTATTTTCTTTACCATGCACTTAATTCTTTACTTTGTTGAGGTCTGGGGGGAATGCTTAGAAATAGGGTTTCAAATCTAGTACTGTACATGCAAAAAATTGGTATGAAAACAGTATGCATTTTCTTAATAAAAAACAATTTTCATATAGCAAATGGCTTCTGAGGGTGTAGTGATTTACTATTAAAAAAATAAATAAAGATTTTCATAAGAAGTTCTAAAGTGCCCAAGGGAATAATACCAGAGTGAATTATGGATGTCATAATCCCAAATGAGAACTACTGAAATCTCTGTACCATACTATCTTCATGGTTCTGCCAAGGCTATGATTTTTCTGTAACCCTACCACTGTGAAAACAGAGATCCAACAAAAGCCTAAGGTACACTGGATTTGGAAACAGGTATAACTGATAACTAAAATCCTGCAGAGATCTATACAAAATGTCTAAACTGTCTTTACTCCACACTATAGTGTGGGCTACAGCACAACACACTATTGCATGACGTTAAAATATAATATCCCGTGTATTCTGAGGTCTAAAAGCTGATGCTGGTGATCTTTGCATAAATCTGGACAGTTTTGTTTGCAAATAGGCTGCCTCCAGCTTCTCAACTGGGTACAGTAAAAGACCTCCTGAAACCTAAGAGGGTGGGGTGAGACTAAATATGGCTCATCCTGCATCACAAATAGATTGAGTTAGAAGATCTGCACAAGTTAGTCAGTGGTTGAGAGATGAATATTTCTCTAGCAGATTTTTTTTTTCTTTTTATGCCTGCTGCTGAAAGCACTGATGCCAGTCATAGAATCATAGAATCAATCATAGAATGGTCCAGGCTGGAAGGGACCACTAGGGTCATCTAGTCTGACATCCCCGCAGTCAGCAGGGACACCCCCAACTAGACCAGGTTGCCCAGGGCCTTGTCAAGCCTCACCTTGAATATCTCCAGGGAAGGGGCTTCAACCACCTCCCTGGGCAACCTGTTCCAGTGGTCCATCACCCTCAGAATAAAGAACCTATTTCTAACATCCAATCTAAATCTGCTATTTTTGAGTTTGAAGCCATTGCCCCTTGTCCTGTCACTGTGGGTCTTTGTAAACAGATTGTCCCCAGCCTTTCTGTAGGTGCCCTTCGAGTACTGGAAGGCTGCTATTAGGTCTCCCCAGAGCCTCCTCTTCTCCAGGTTGAACAACCCCAGCTCCCTCAGACTGTCCTTATATCAAAGGTGCTCCAACCTCCTGATAATTTTCGTGGCCCTCCTCTGGACCTGCTCCATCAGGTCCATGTCCTTTCTTCCAGTCAGAAGTTTAATTGCTGTCCCAGGGAAGCTGAATTAGCGTACAGAAAACTGGTGAGACAGCCAAAGGTGTTTGCTAAATGCAGTTTATATCTAGGATATCACCACAAATTATGGATGCACAGGCAAAATGCAGTGCATGTAGACTTCCTATGAGATCCACATCACTCCTTGTACTCTATAGCCGAAGGTGAACTTTACTATACACAAACTTTTCTATACACAAAGACTACCAGCATGTTAACAGCACACAAACTAAGCAATTGAACTTGTTTGGACTCAAAGCCAATGAGTCTAAAACCAACTGAAACTCTGGAAAAAAGATTTCATGTAAACCAAAAGTCAATACCCCAGCAATTGCGATGATGGCTTATAATATAATATTTCCAAAACCTGTGATCTTTACTCTTTTCTGAAGATTGAGAAAAAATAGGTAAGAATATGACCATGTGCAAACCTAGATTTCATTTCAGTTAAAGTATATGGGCTCCCTTGCTTTTTTACCTGGAGTGAGCAGCTGGAGGGGCCAATGGTAGGCAGCATTTGTTTCTGCTATTGCCTCATCAGTGGCTGTCTTCATGAGATCAGACTTCACCGTACCTATGGAGATGGTGCTTTACAGACAGGTTTGATCCTGGCCATTGGCTCAAGGGACATGATGAGATTATATACCCATGGATGGTATATGAATAGCTGCTCAAACTGAAATTCAGTCTGGCTGAGAAGGAATACAGAAGTGAAACTATTTTGGCCTTCTTAAACTCTAGCTACCAACAAAGCATCTGGAAAAACCCCATCAAGATCTGCAGGGATGATGTTGTGAGTCTGTTCCAGACAGATGCTCTCCAAGAACTTTCAAGATTCACACTGCTTTAAAACAGTCATGGTAGGAGGTATCTGATACAATACATCAGCCTCTACATTAAATGAAATATCTTGGAGGAGAGTGAAAAGAGAAAAGAAAAACAGGGCAGCAGTGTGGTGTTTTTTGTTAGCATATGAATTATTTACCATCTCTTTTCATCTGTACAGCATTTTTTTTTCTGAGAAAAATCAGAGAAACTGATCTATTGCTTAAACTAAGTCTAGCAAACCATTCAAACGCTTTCCACACTTAGGTACTTCACCAAATGCTTCATGCTTTCCCTCTTTCAGAGCGCTCAAGGAAAATAAGAAATATTAGAATTTTAGATTAAAAAAGATATTTTATGTTTCAGAATTTACACATCATAAAATCACCATGGCAAGAAATTCATAAGCTTTCTGAATGTCAATACATTCATCTTATAAGAGGCAGTTATGGAAAACAGAGGAAACCTTGTGAAATATGGTAGTTTATCCCACTTAGACCAAGAATGTGTAACACTAAATAAATGTAATAATATGCAGCTTGATGAAATCAGGTTCTTTTCCCATACATTTTCCAGGAAGCAACTTCACTGGCACTTTGATATAACACTTTGTTATGTGTTACTGCAGCCCTCTCAAATTCCAGGATTTGCATCTTTTTCCCTCTGGCAATATTGTTAATAAAACAAAATGGGCAATTTTTTTTTTTAATGTGTAGTTGTACTAACCAAATGCAGACATATACACTTAAGCAACTATTTAAGTAAAAACACGGTGCAAGAACCAAAGACTGGATTTTCAGAAACACAAGGAGTTGAACTTTCTGCAAGTATCTAGCCACCTTAGCTAGGAAGTTGTACTTAAAAAGTTTAAAATCCAATCATACTCTGAAAAATGAATCACGGTAGGCTGTAAAGACTTGGGGTGCAAGTACATATGGCAAGTTCTTAGGGCTAATCACTTGAAAATGCGTCTCTCATTTCTGAATTGGATCTGGATTCCTGAAAACCTGACTTGTACTATAAATACACAACCTAATTTCCAGACTATACCAGTAGCTCCTTCAACATTTAGCTGGGCAGTGAGCATGCCACAGTGGAGCCCACACTTGCCACTCTGGGCATATTAACGTGGGTACTATTTTTTCCAATGATCATGCAATATTTGTAACTATTGGTGCTGGAGATATTAGTATACTCTTGTATATATGGTTTCCCTTCAGTTACAGATGGGATATTTAATATCTGATCACACAATACATAGAAAAATCGAATCCTATGAAACCTGGCAGTATATCAGGCCAGATATGAGGTCAGAACCAAACCCACATATTATTCATGAAGGAAGTGCATCGTGCCTTCCTTTGCTGTTCATTAGGAAGCACTGTATTTTGTCCTTCCTGATCCTTGCTGCTAGCCTCTCATCCTCCCATGGTGGCAACAGAGATGACTGATGATAAAGCAAGTTAGCAGTTATTTTAGATGAGATTGTCATGAATTTGATGGAGAAATTGCAGGTTGAAATTGTTCAGCTTTTGTCATGTAGGAGATTGGACTAGAGAATAATTAGTATTCTCTTCTAAATCTGAAACCCAGAAACTAATGTGTGAACCTAGAGGAGACTTAAGTAATGCAATTATCTCTGAGTAGTCTGTGTAGCATTTAAGGTAGCTGCATATTAGCATAGTTGGACATTGCCGTTTTCAACACTACTGCAAGGATTTACTTTTTAAGTTTTTCACTGCATCAAACTTCCCAAAGGCACTATTTGGCTGGGGTATTGACACTTCAGAGTGTGATTCCTGTATAAGAAAGAAATGACTGTAGAAGTTGTTCCCTCTTCCTCAGTCTGGAAGTGTACCTGCTTTGTTTGCTGCTGATGGTAGCAAGAAAACAAGCTTCTACTGGTTTTTACTCCCAGTGGTTTTCTGAATACTTAATAAACTTAAGGTGGGGTAAGCAGAATTCTGCATCATTGCGCACATTGGCACCAAGCTGGTCTCACAGAATTTGATTAGTGATGCATCTAAATTGGCTTAGAAATCAATTAGTTTAAATTGCTGCAAACCCACCCCTGATGTGGACACATTTAGAAATGGATATGACTGATAAGTTCTTTTTTTAAAACCTAAATGAAAATGCAGTGGAAAAAAGAGTGATTTACTCAAAGAATTTTTTCCAATTAACTCTATCAGTTCACTGATTTTAAGCTGATTTTTTTTTATGCCATGATGTGCAAACAAGCTGTACATTGTTATCAGTTACATCCAGTTGAATCTGCTGAAAACTACACAGGTACACTTTAATCTGATGACAATCAGAGAAGTTTAAGAGCTGCCTTTAATTTTCTGAGTCAAAATCAGTTTTCAGGGTTACTCTAGCTGACTTAATATCTGCATGCATGGTTTGGTTACTTTTGTGTCTGGGAACTGCATTCTAGGCTGCATCAAAAGAAGCGTGACCAGCAGGTCAAGGTAGGTGTTTGTGCTGATGAGGGTGGTGAAACACTGGAACAAGTTGCCCAGGGAGGTGGTAGATGGCCCATTCCTGGAAACATTCAAGGTCAGGTTGGATGGGGCTCTGAGCAGCCTGACTGAGCTGAGGAGTTCCCTGCTCAGTGCAGCGGGGTTGGACTAGATGAACTTTAAAGGTCCCCTCCTACACAAACTATTCTATGATTCTATGACTGTATGATTTTTAAAAAGATAAATAAAATAAAACACAAACCACAGTGAGTAGCATTGTTTCTTTTGTATTCTGCTTTTCAAAGTTGACCTGCACTGGAGTAGTTCTGCACTATGAGACAGGTGTGTATATATATACACATATGGGACAGTTACATTCCTCCAGTCATTAGTGTACTCATATACACAGCAAATATAGAAATGTAGGTACACCAGTTTTGCATGTTATTCAACCCTAAGGCTGCTCAGAAGCTTGTAAGCAATCAAGAAAGGCATTGCTCCAACACAGACTATTCAAATATGCTTAATACAACCTATATGAGATGGAATTTACTTATTTTTGGTACAGTACCCACTTATTTTATTAAACAAACTACCTTGTGATGCTGATGAATATACATTGTGATTCCTTGCAGCAGAAAGCACTTTGTCACCTGATCCAGCAAAGGACTCAAATCTCTTTAAACTCCCATCTGAAAAGAAAGTATATGCTTAAGCTGTTTTACTCAGTCCCCAATGGCATCATGGCTTTACTGCTCTCACATTGTTTCAGAAGTCTAGCTTTCCATTTGTTTTGAGAATCTTATTTTACGCTATTTGATATCTAAGATTATATTAAATAGTTTGGCTAAGAGTTAAAAGTTATTCAAATAGCAGCAATGATGAAGGGCTGCTGTGTTTTAATCAAATATATGTTGGGAAGAAACTGTACAAATGCCAAAGACAAGAAAATTAAAGCCAATACAAACTAAAAGAAGAATGTAATTGATAAAAGCAACACAAACAACTTTTTAGCTACTATGAATTGCCATGAAGCGTCACAAGAAATGATTTATATCATTTGACTATCAGTTTCAACGTAGTTCACTTTAACTCAAAAGAGCTATGCAGGTTTAGCAGCACACTATATTATTCTCACGGAGAATTACTAATAAACATAAATGTAGAAAACCAGCATTCAGGAAGGAAAGCATCATTTGGATATGAGCAAGAACATCTGTTGAGCCAAGGAAGTACCGGCTTGTTTTTGCCCAGACAGTACAGCATTTTTCAGCACACTTACTGCTTTTGGGGTGTTCCAGTTCAAGCAGGAACGTCTAAAACAAGCAAGTTATGCTTGCATGTTTCCTAAAACAAAACCCAAAGCAAAACCAAAAGCAAGAGCTGCTTGTAGCAGGAGGAAGGAAGGGAAGAGGGAAAATTAAGACTAAATTCATGCTCTGGGCTGAACAGTAACTTGTCACCTGGTAGAGAAAATTATGACCCAACTCAAAAGTTCTGCCTCCCCTGTGGTCTTGATAAGGTTATCAGATGACCTGCTAAAAGTCATCTGCTGGGGCAGATCCTCTAATGCTGTGGGGGAAAGTACAACCCCTTCTCAAAAGAGAAGGAAATGTAGACAAAGGGTTTACACAAGAAATTATACTTTGGCCAAATTTCAGTTAAATAGCAAAACTGACTCAAGCCTGAGGACATTAACATTTTTTAAAACCTAGAAAAAATGGAATTGCGTGGTAAACAAAACGTATGGAAAATGTGTATGACATACGTATACTGTGTTGAGAGGAATTAAAATCTACACCAAAGTCTGATTTCTATCTTCCCATTTCAAATTCCAGTTAATAAGCTTCAGCCCTGCTTAGTGACAGGTTTGAGGTCACTGAGCGTGGCTTCATCCTTTTGTCTATTTGCTTGTTTTTACACCAAAGGAGGGAGGTAGTCACACAACAAATAGCTGAAAATACTGGCTTGGTGATAAGTTTCTAATGATCAGCTTGAGTGTCCTGAGCACAAAAAATATTGACACCTTATTACAGTCACTACAGTGCTCACTGCAGTCACCACAGTATACAGATAAGAGCATTTCAAGAAATTGAAGCCCAAAAGATCCTTTCTTCGAGGCCCTGAACTAGCAAGAGGACATCACCAATTCCCAGAAGACATTTAGACAAAAAAAGACAGAGGTCCTGCCATACATGAAAGAGGACAGATCAGTCCTGTGTTACTTTTAAACAAGATTTGAGTGAAAGACATGCTTATTTCTTTACACATATTTATTGGTTTATTAAAGAAATGCTTGTAAAGCAGGCCTTGAAGAAATTCAGATTGGCAGTTTGTAGATGTCAGACATAAACTCCCATAACTTCATTGTTTTGTTTAGTTTTGTTTTCTTTTATCCCTTTTTTATTTAAAAATTCATGAGTTCACTAGAGGTGGAAATGGTAAAATCACTGACACGATTCCAAAACCCTGATGGCTGAATTCATGTCATATCATTCCAGTGGCAAAAATCAGAGGTTTATGTTGCATAATTTCCATGAGAATAAAAAGCATTGTCACAGCAAAGAAACAATGTGAGTAAAATTTTCTCTCCCAAACCCACACAGTATTTATTTTCCAATTACAATTTCCTTTCGCCAGAGATTTTTGAATTAGTACTCCTGGTCTCAGCCTGGGATAAACCTCTCTTTTCCCTAAACCCTAGACAGCAAAATAATATCAGCATTTCTTATATTTACATATGCATTTTGTGCCGGCTTAGATAAAAGGTAAACCTAGACGTTTTGTGCCGGATAAGTTAAAAGGTGAACCCAGGCCACCTATTTAATGCGTAAAAAGAGAAAGCAAACATACCCAAATGAGTTTTGACACTTCAAAGTATTTAGACCTTTTGAATCTCTAGACTACAGAAGTGCTTTCTGAAGATCACAAGGCCAAGACAAAATCTTTGCGAACGCCAGCAAAGCGAATCCTACAAATTCATACAACTTCACATGTACATAGCAAACCCAGCACTTCCCTAAGTACATGAGATGCAGGACTCCAGATCAATTTTTTAACCAAAGTCCCAATTTTTGAGTTCTCTCTCTATATATAATTTTTTGTCCCAGCCTGAAATGTCCTCTCCTTTAATCACTTCTCTAATGAGGCCTATTTACTGCATACAGCTATTTCTCCTACAAACTTGGTATTTCGTTTGGAATAAAAAATCTCAGTCTGTGAGATCCACTGGTTTGCTGTGATTCAGAAGGTAACCTAAACCTCTGACTGAAGATGGTCCCACAGACATATGGGATGTGAAACAATGGGGAAATTTCGGTTTGGATCCTCATGTCCAAATTGCTTCGTAACTTGGTTCAACTCAGGCTCTCCAGTTCGGCAATGGTTTGCTTGAAAACCTTTATATGACCCCGATTTCTGTTGGCGTGGATGTCTGAAGGATGTCTGTCTCAATATCAGCCCATTTATCTGCCTGGTTAACATTACTGAGAACATGTGGTTATTCATTATTTGTTATTCTCATCAAATTACAGAGTCTGAGCAATATCACTGTCAAATGCCAATCACTCAGCACAAAAAGAAAATAATTAAAATGGACAGATGATGAATAACCCACAAGCCCGGGTCTTCGTTTCATAAATTCTCTGTTAACAATTGATAAACAAATACGTCTGTAATAATGAGGATTGTTCACAAACAACTTGGGAACTGGGGAATATTAAAAATTCAAGATTAAAATCAGTTCCAGTGAGTAAATCAGTCAGCTCTTGTTACCAACAATATTAATATAATTTACTTTTTATCACAGGGGATCTAAGAGGATATACATACAGTGTGTAGCTGTAGGTCACAGCATCACCATCCATGGCTGCACTGCACCCAGCTGAGAGGACAGTTTGAGGCTTATTGGATGTTTTCCAGAAGAGCTATTACTTGGGAGCAATTATGCATTTTGGAAGTGGTTTAAACTGAATCACTACACCCACCCCCTCCTCCCCCCTTTTTTATTTGGGATTAAGGGTATCCAGACAAAGAGTTATTCTGGAATAACCATGGTACTTTGGGAGAATTTCTGAGTTAGGGAGAGTTTGCTGCAGAGAGGAGTGCAGCACACTGAGCCAGCAGTCTCCTCCCACGACCTTTGTTTCCTTCAGAGTCTGTTAAAGTGCTGGCTGCTCTAATTCCCTTCAGCTTTAAAAGACTAAAAGAGGGTATATTTAAGGTTCTTTGGCTGAATGACTTGGGTGAAGACAACAGCAACAAAGTATGTGCATGAACATGCCTCTACCAAGATTTCTCAGGGCAGAGATTTCCCTACCTGCAGAATGATTAGAAAAAGTGTGAACAATTAGATTTTAACATTTTCAAAGACAGCTTATTACAGCCGCAATATCATTCTTTTGTGTATAAAATTGCTGTTTAATCCATGTACTCCAGCATTGAAATCTACTCATAAAATCAAAAAGAACTTTCTTAACAGTTTTCCTGAATTTAGAGCTTAGGACTGTGGATGAGTCATATTTTCCTTGTTATCCCATTCAGTTGACTTTTCTATACATCTTGAATGTGCTATGTATTAACAGCCAAGTAGGCCACCACAGCAGTTTTCTTTGAGATTGGGAACCTGCTGATTTGACCTGTTTATCAACAGAAAAGTGTCATCCCAACAGGACAAGATTGTTTCATATTTTTCCTCCCTTTCTTCCCTGTGAGCAATTTCTTTTTAACCCCCTAATGCCAAGTAAAAACTGACCGGTCTAGAGGATTTTCTTCTTTTCAAATATTTGTACGTCATTCAAGCAAAAATAACAGAAATATTTTTCTTTATATTAAAGTTGAAATTGTGAAGTTGGAAAAGCATACCCTTAATGTCCTTTTAAGATGTCTGAGTGGAACCTCTTTGTGTCAATTTTTAAGCACAGAAAATGGAATTTAGACTCTAAAAAGAGAAAATAAATGCCTGTATTTATGAACAACTCTGGAACTACAAAATCCATCATGGTAGAAATGAGAAGACAATAATTTCAACCATTGTCATACTCATACAACAGAATGGACTCTAGTTCTGTTGAGCTTGTTAAGAGTTCTTCAGGATGGAAGGTATTATTCACTTTAATTTAAGTTAGTATTACAGTGAAAGAGCTTTTGGTTTTCGAAGTGTCCTAAACTTCTCTGAAATATTCCAGTTTTCCTCACTTCCACTGGTACAAGTCATACGTAAGACCTCCTAGATCACTGTATTTACCTCGCCAAGGAGAACTGAGTCAACTGTACTTCTCCCTCCCCCATAAATTAGATATTGCCAAAAGGAAAAATGTATTAAAAGGCTACTTTTCACATTCTTCAGACTGCTGCATGCCACTTGGTTGAGAATTGAGCTTCCCGTGAGCTTCCATAGCCTGCCATGTGTGAAATCCATCCTACGTGACAATTTTAACATCGGTTGCATCATTAACACATGTTCCTGTCTGCACAATGTTTTTCTGCACTTTGCCAGATGAGGCAGAGACTTGATGAATTGTTACTGTGCACATGCAATTTTCTAATAAAAACAATATGGGCATTATTATTCTTGGAAATACATTTGGAAAGTCTTACTCTATATTGCATAATGTGCACTAAGATGAAAGGTAGACGAGACACTGAAAATGTATGTGGAGTAAGGAACAGGACATCACAAGTACAACAAATACCTGTGTGCGAGTGCTTGTCTGAACACACAAATATAGCCATCCATGCATGCACATACAAAACTATGTTAAGCTTGAACTCTGCCTTTAAGTTTTTCTTTTGTTCTAATCTTATACAATTTAACAAATTCCAAGGAATTCTTTCCTCCTGAGCTTTGATTTTTTGTCTTTGGTTTCTTTCAGAATGCTCCTTTTAGGTGGCATTCTCAGCTTCCTTGGCATATGACACTGGGAGGGATTTTTTGGTCTCTCCATAGCTTCCATGCAATACGTATCAAGTACCAAAGTATCTTCTAACAGTAACCCTTCTTACTTAAACCATAAAACACCCCCAAACTAATGAAAACACATAGAACTTGCAGTTAACAAGTCTAAAAACTCAAAAGTGGAATGGTATGGGAGAAGACCAGAAAAGCTTCAAGGGCTTGACCAGTGCCTTGGGCCCTTCTAAATGAGGGTGAAGCTGCCTAGGTGATCCTTTCCTAAAGGTAGATTAGTTTATTTGACACCACAGATTGGAGTTAAGAGCACAGTGTCCCCAGCATTAACTAGTTTGGATCCAAATACTACTTAGTGCCCCACCAGATTTTCACTTCACAGAACAGCATATGAAGAGGTACACAGAAATTGTTATTCTGGAAAGAGTTTTCTTCAGCTTCAAGGTAAGCGTATATGCATGTACATATATTTGTTCAAAGGTGTTACTGGGACATGCAGGAAATTATAGTTAATAGCACCAGATGTCCTACAGCTTTGTGTCAAAGACAAAAAACCTGCAGCTCGGTTGCTCACACAACCTGCTTGCTATGGGCTAAAAAAATTTTTGCTTATGAACAAAATAATACACATTATTTCACTGCTCATTCTAGCACCAACCCTATAATTACTGCATTCTCAACTATCTTCCACATTCCCCTTGAGCTGTGAATTACAAGCTTTCAGCACATTGGATACTAGTACTGTGGCATGATTAGATTACCATTTCTGCAGGTTGCCAAAGCAGAAGAATAGCTCATCTAAGTATGAATAGATTCATTTACTCGAAGAGAATTTTCTTTACCTTTCAGACTAATCATCTGTGTCTAATACAGGGTAAAAAGAACAGGAATTCTTTGCAGGTTAACTTCTCTTAGAAAATAAAATGAAACCCCTAGTTTTCATATCCCAGCATTTGAAGGTATGCAGATTTGGGGGTTTTGTCTGGCTGCTCAGAAGAGAGCTGTTGTTTGCCGAATGCAGAAACAGAGCTGTTTTCTGTTGTAGACCGAATGCATTAGTCACTAAGGAGGCTGGAGCATAATGAAAAGTAGCCATTTTGTGTTCATTTTAGTGCACAGCCTTGGAGAGGAGAAACACACATAACCATGTCACTTTGATGTGCTATTAAATCATAGAACGTAAAGATTATAAATATTTTATTAGTCATTTATGGGTTAAAAAGGTAATTTGCACAGAGTAAATATTTCCCTTTGGAATTCACGAAACATAGGAGGCTTGAATCTGAAGTAAGAACCAGCATTTGAGGATATTTGTTATTTGCAGACTATTTATAGTGTGACAATTTAACTGTATATGCTCAGAAATACTCAGATCACCAGTCTGCCAGCAACACCTACTGCAGTGCTACCAAGCAGCCATGACCCCAGCCTTACAGGCAGCCCTCTCAGACTCACAGCCCTCTTGTGCTGCCAGAAGTGCAGGCAAAGCAGGCAGGTGAGTCCACCCTTACAGTCCGTTGAAGTATTTCGACAATGGACCATATGCAACACGCTCGGCTTTTTTAACGTGGAAGCTGATGGCTTCGCAGGCAGCGATGCCGGTCGGGAGCAGCCTCAGTGGCTCTCCAGCTCTGCTCGCTCACTAGCCACAGAAACCTGGTTTTGCTCCTTGCCCTTCACAATGGCATAAACTAGGCAGCCCCCCAGCTTGCCTTCCCAGCTGTTGGCATCTTACAAAAGGTTTTTGGTTGGTGTGAAGGCTGACCCATGCAGAATGCTGGAGAAGTCGGTGAAAACTCATAGGCCCTTCCATCAGCCAGCAGCCCTTGTGGCCCGTTCCTTATGTTTGTAAATGAAATTCCTGTCACACATTTTGTGGCCTGCTCAGCACTCTTCTTGCCCGTGTTTTAACTTTCCAGTTTATGATTTTATTATCTTAATATGGTCTCCAGACCATCTGCAAACCACCTACAGGGCCTGGCAGCTCACACAGTTTGGGAAACATTGCCTTATGATAGTCCTCTGTAGTTATTACATTAAAAGCTTGTTAAAAAGGCAAATCTAAACAACTTCGGAGATGTTCAAGGAGAACCACAGATTTCTTCCTGACATGCATCATTATGTATTAAAAGAACGTTCGGTGAAACACAAGGATATTTATTATTCAACAGATTAGACTCCATTACAGCTTAAGCTAGTCTGGAAAAAAAGGACAGCATTATTTAATTAATGATGGTTTGCAAATTGCATCCAGAGAGAGAATAGCTGCCTTTTCAGTTTTTGTCAGCCCACATGTGGCCATGTGAGCACTGCTCACAGAAATACTACCCCTTTCTCTCTCCCTCACACACAGACACACACATCATTCTCCTGACTTTGTCCTGCCCATTCCTGAATGGTTTTCCATTCAAACAAGCATCTAGGCAAACAATAACATGCCGCCTGTAGGAAAAAGAAACCCTTTACCTCAGGGTACCCACATCTCTCTCTCCATAGGACAAACACTCACTGTGTTTTCTGCCGTGGCTCCTCTCCAAGCTTTCCACCCTTTCCTCAGCCCTGCCTCATGTTGCAGCCTTTTGGATGCCCTTCCTGAGTCTATGGCTTCCTGCAACCTGGTGTGATTACAGCCAAATTCCTCCTTCCTTCATGACTCTCAGGACACTGTATTTCTGCCACATAGTTCAACGCATCATGCCATCTCCAGCCTCTTGTGCTTGTGCTGTTTGGCTTTCTATAACTACAGAGCCCTATAACTACATGTGGCTCTGGAGTTATAGAATGTATATAGGCTCTTAATGTTACACTCATCCGGAAGGACAAAGCCCTTGTGTAAGCGCTTACTTACTTCATAGAACAAGCACAAAATGCCTGAAGTTTTCCAACATGCTGTTTATGTCCTGTTGTAGTACTGTCTTTCTGAAAATCACAGTTATGGCCTGACTCCTGTATGCTTCAATATGCCTAATTTCAGTTCCCTGCTGCAAAAGGAAATCTGAAACAAATACACAGGACAATCCACTTAGAAAATATTTCCAGAAGATAAAAACAAGGGAAAATCTGGAGGAACCTGTATGAATTGCTATAAATGCATAAAGAACACAGGCACTCTGGGCAAGTAATATATCCCACACTCCTTAAGACAGGTATATTTGGAGGGGATGAACTGCCCTTTGGCAGCATCTGCCTCCTCTCTGTAAAACAGCAGGCCCAGATGACTAATTGTGGATGGCCAACTAGGCATGAGGAATCCCAACACCAAACAATTTCGTGAAGTTGCCCCAATTTGTATTTGGTCCCTTTTCTCCATTTTTGTCAAGCTCTGAGACAAAGAGATACTATTCTATCTGCAGAGTTTATCTATCCCAGATGCAGTGCTTGTAAATGTGCAGAGGGGCTCTGCCTTGCTGTTTGTGTAGTGCTGCGCAGTGGAAATCAGCAGTTTGTAGACAGCTCTTTCAAAGATCAGTGAGAACAAACACTCCTTTCTTTCCTCTCTGATTTCCTCCAAGTTAGTGACAGATATTGACCTTATGCAATCAGTGGAGTACATTGTAAATTATTTATGAAATACAGTTTCCCTGTCCACTGTGGACAAGTTTGACTGTGCTGTCTGTAGTACCCATCACCAGAGGGCTTGCAGTGCTCTCAGAGACACTGCTAAAGAAACCCAAATCACCAGAAATAAACTGTTCATTTTGAATTACAAAAAGAATCTCTTTCATTTCTTAAATTCCTCCCAGCAAACAGGCTGATATAGCTGCTGTCGCACCTCCTAACACACTTTAAGACCTTTTAAAAGCATGTTTTATATTCTCCTAAGGGTTCAACATGTGCTTAAAGGTAAAGTGCAATATTAACTAAATTAGAATAGAATAGAATAGAATAGAATAGAATAGAATAGAATAGAATAGAATAGAATAGAATAGAATAGAATAGAATAGAATAAATTGCAGTTGGAAGGGAACTACAATGATCATGTAATCTAACTGTCTGACCAATTCAAGGTTGAACAAGAATTAAAGCATGGCATTAAGGGCATTGTCGAAATGCCTCTTAAACATTGACAGGAATGGAGCATCAACCACCTCCTTAAGAAGTCTGTTCCAAATAGCAAAACCAAGGGAAAGTCAAAAGTATGGACAGCCTCACTGGCAAGACTATAGTCAAGAAATCGATTATTGTAGCCTATCTATTCTTCTTTCCATCCAGTGAAACTTCAGTAAAGGTCTCACAGGTTGCATCAGATGAGTGATCTCAGATAACAGGTCCCATATAGAGAAAACCTAACTCTCATGTCTAACCTGGCTTGTGGTGCTTCCTGCTCGGCACATTTCTTGTGCTGTCCAATTCAATCATCATATATCTTCTGCAAGTTTAATCCACTAGTCCGCTAGTCTTGAGGACTAAGGTGGAATTTGAGTATCTTAACATGCCTCTAGAAGTTTTGCAGCCCACTAGCAGATCAGTGGAAAAACATATTTTTAAAATACTAATCAGAACATTTCTCTACAGTTGGGTTATTAAGAAGTTGGAAGATGAGCACATTTTTATGGTGTTATTCAATTTTCATTCTTTTTTGTGACATTCAATTTTAAAGCTTCTAATCACTGTTTTCTCCTCATCTTATTTTTATTCTCATCCTAGAGACAAAATGCCAACATAACAATGAAAAATAAATGGAAACACTTATTAACAATATATAAAATCTATAGAAGAGTACTGAATTACTGAAGTTATTACAAGGAAATTTCCATTAAGTGTTTTTTCTCTCTACTCTTGAGCAAGCCCAAATGAAAATGCACAGTGTGTACATTAACAACATATGCATGGTCCTGGATGTGTATTGGGGTCTAGCAGGAGCTCCCCAGCAACATGGGACCAGCATCTAGCCCCACTGCTGTTTTTCTGAGACTCTGAGATTTTTTTGGGGGTACAAACTACACTTGCACTTGAGCTACTAACATAACAAGGGACAGGAAATGTAAGCAAGCTGCCTTTAGCTGCCAGCTGCATGAGGAAATCGGAAAGATACTCAAGTACAGCAAGTAGATTTGTGTCAACAGTTCATTCTGCTGATGCAAGGGTTGTCCTGTAAGCTGCCCCCAAAAGCAAGCAGGATTGGCTTGGAATGTTTACTTCTAGAAATGAATCATAAAATGGGTTATTTTAAATGCACCAAATCTTGATTTCATTATGGGTACATATAATTTGCACTCGTGGAAACTGTAGGAGTTGTCTTTTTTTCTGCTCTCAAGTAATTAAAAGTGAAACCATTCAGCTATTTGCATGCAATGAATTTGTTGTTCCCTTGCTTAACATTGCTGTGTCCTGTTACATATTACACACCCAAGGATTATATATTTTATACACATAATTGTTTTTGATCCTGTGGTGGAAATAAGTTTTATAAGGCAGCCAAACTTCTCCTAGCCACGTATACATCTGCTGTCTCCCTGAAGCTTGCTGGCAGTTAATTCCCTTCACATCCCCTGTAGCTGCACAAGAGGTACTGTTCCAAGCGCCCTTGCGAGGTTACAGCCTGCTCCCACCCCGCATGACTAAATCAAAGCATTCCGAAAAACCAAAGGGACAGTCAAGTCTCTGGAATTTCAAAGCAAACATTTTTCTGTATGACTGGTGCTTCAACTCCTGCCAAGTCATTTCTCCTGGTAATCATGTGTTTTGTTTAGCACACCAGCCCAGCTCCTGACTTCCATTTCACTGGCAGAGCAGAGGCTTTGATTCTGTTCTGACATACACCTGGATAAATCCATCAAGGTCAGCAGAACTGCACAGGTATTGAATTGAAAAGCAGTAGATTCAGATCTGGCTTTGTGTACACGGATGATGTCTAGTAAGAATGCACCATGATTTTTTGCTGTGAAACTGCTAAGTCTGTTCAGGAGTGCACATCGTAGGGACCGGCAGCCACAGTGACCCGACCTGCTCTGCTGGGAATGGGAGGTCACTGTGGCAAGAGAGCAGGATGCTCCAGACAGGTAACACACCTATCTTAACTGAAGACAACTCAAATACAGATTTTTCAACCAAACAGGCAGTCTGCCCGAAGAGTGCTAGAGCTCTAGGAGGACAATCCCATATAACATCGCTTAATCAGCATTTAAATTACAAACAGCAAAGCCTCTGAAAAGCATCTTCCTGTAAGTAGGGTTGATCTAATATGAGACTGTGCTGCACTGTAAGGCAGAGCTACTACCTTGTGCCACTCCGCCAACTCACAGCCATGCTGGAAGGAGCATAAGGTCAGATCCAAAGCCACAGTCAGGTTTTCCTAGCTGTGCCTAAGGGTGACCTGGGTAGACGCTGTTAGCAATAAAGAAGAGAAAATAGACTGATCATAGTCAGTTTCAGATGCTTCTGAAACAATTGCGCACTCTCCTAAACCACCTCCAGGATAGCACTGCTTGTGATGGGCATGGGATGATGATGCATCATCATGCAGTTCTCCTTCCAGGCGTGATAATATGGTTTCCTTCTGTGGACAATTGCCAGTATCTGGAGAGAGCTAGGAAGAGCTGGTAGCTCTTGATGAGCCTGCTCTGGGGAGATTCCCAAGGCAGTGGCTTTCTGGCACATCCCTTGCATTCTGAGAAGAAGGAGCCATCTGCCACTCCCCTGGCTCAGCCCAGATTAACAGGAGTCTTTTATTCTCTGATGCTACTGCCCCAAACAGAGCCTTTCAGTTAGTCCCTTTTTAGTTAGTCAGCCTTTCAGAGTCCCTTTTTGTTAACAGATGTAAATTTAACAAGCTTCCATAAGAATCAATGCAAGCGTTTCATCTAAATATGAAGTCTGTGCATGAAGAAGAAAAGGAAGGAAAATATGCAGGTCCAGACCCAGCACCGGGCTCCACTCACCACAAAACCTAAAGACAGGTATAATTCCCCCAGCTTTACTCATATGAGAAAGAGAAGCTTGCTCTCTCATACACTGCTCCCTCACACTATTTCTCTTTTCCTAATGCTCACTGAGACTTCTGTCTTTACTTAGTCATCCTTTAAGTTTCTTTAAACTGTAACTGGACAATGTCCCAGGCTCTGGGGGAACCCCTTGCCAGAAGGATTCCTTGGGATATCACTCCTATCTGACGAAATAGAGAGTACCTATATTGCCAAAGGACTAACTAAAGATATGACTCTTCTTTTTGTAGCAGAAATCCTCTGTTACTAGCAACTATTTTAAAGAATCCTATGACACAACACATATTCTTGTACATTCATGCTCCTGTATTTTATTTTCTGTCAAATAAGATGCTGAATTTCTCAATATTGTGATCTGTGTGTGTGTCTCTGGCAATCTGGACCTTAGCATGTATACTTGCTAGCCTTGACCTTAGAGAACCCAAATGCGTAGACACCATTTGAGTTAATTAATTTCCCCAAACTAATTTCATTTTTTTCACTCTCTGTGTGTACATGTGACTCAGTCACATACACAAGCTCTGTGCATAACAACACACAAACAGATATGCAATACGTGTAAAGAGGGGATTGCTTTATCCCTTTAGTTTCAGGCCTTCCATGTTCCACAATCTTATTTCTTTAAAGAGTAACTCTCAAGATACTTTTCAGCAACATGGTTAATTTGGTATTACCTATGTTTCTAATATTTCAAGGAAGACCTTGAATGACATCTAGCTAACGGGCAGTGGGTAGCTACAGACGTAATTATTTCTGAGGTAAAGACCTTGAGCTGAATGTGCATATCGTTTACATTTGCTTTTTAAGAGAAGTCCCAAATGAAGTTCATTCCCAATCCCACAAGGCATAATAGTCTGCAAAAATGGTGGAGATGAAGTCTTCCCATTAATAATTAAATTTTTAAATTTTTTTTTTTTTACCACAGTGGTGAGCATTAGGCACTTACCTTTTGTCTTTGGAGCTATTTGTTCAGATAAGTTTGTAAATAAATTCCTGCTTTCACCGGTCTGATATATTAAAAATAAAGAGAGAAAAATAGCAAGCTACCTCCCATTCCAGAAGATGCCAAGGACTACTGCAAATGTAATGGGTTCTGCTCCAACCACCCTGTGCATTTTGTCTGCATTTTGTCCACAGTGTTTGATATATATATATATATCAATAAGCAGTAAGCAATATCCACTATTTATTACTCATTTCAAAATTAGTATGAGAGTATTTCTGAAGAATTATATAAACTTTGAGTCAATGCAAGGAGTTGTCAAGGCCACTGCCATCAAACAGATGAAGTGCTCAGGACTGATTCTGTGCTTGAGTGTGGTTTGTGTCTTAGCCAGAGCTTACATTGCACCCATAGCACAAAATTTCCAACAACCACTGGCACAGCTCAGTGTTGTGACCTCACACACCAGGGACCCAGACAGAAGAGGCAGAGCTCAGGCACAGGTATTTTGGGGATGTTCTTCCTACAGCCACCACAGGGAAGCCAAGGGATGAGACTTGGTGACTGCTGCTGGCCAGCTGTCCTCATCAAACAGAGCTATTAAATGCTGGTGCTGCCCCTTCCTTCAAGGGCAGCCTCCCCAGCAAGTCTTGCTTCCTAGGACTCAAGGCAAGCTGTGGCTCGCCAGCTTCCATGTGATGCTGGGAGCACACACAATTTGGACTCTTGCCCTGTCTCAACACCTTCCTTCTACTTCCATGCCAAAACCCAACTATGAGAACTTGAAGTTTAAAGGTGTGCTGGTGGGGTTTTTTTTGTTTGTTTGGGTTGTTGCTTTTTTTTTGCCACAAGCTTGCAGACATCAGTAACATGTTTGAGGTGCTGACTCTTTTTCCTTTCTTTTTGCTTGCTCTTAAAAACACATTTTTGTGGTAAGGAAGAATGAGGATGGCTCCCTGTTTTGGAATGTAGAAGGCTGTGATTGTGCCAGTGAAACTATATTAAGAAGAAGCCAGGGATAAAGTGTTTATAACCAATAATAAATGTAGCCACCCCTTTTCCTAGTCACAAAGCTTGCAAAATGTTTTTTGACATTTTTGGTTATGCAACATCATTCTATAACATCTCTTTTGGAGCCAGGTGAGATTTTAGCACCTGTTTACAAACAGCTCACTTCAACTCTATCTTGGCATATGCAGTGTTTATGGTGTGCAGCCGAGCAATTTTCATCACACCTGACTGCTACTGTTCCCTGTTTGCTAATGGGAGCCTTTGTAAAGGGCAGAGAGACTGGTAACTTCAAAATGCCTGTGAAAACAACCAGAGTATCTGGGAACTGAAAAGAGTTCTTTGAACTTTCCATGAAAAATAGCTGGAAAGAGCGAAGAATACTGTTCAAAGAGACCTTACGTTACTCTTCAGACAAAAAAGTATAGAGAGGAGTTGGGGTTAAAAGTCCCTATCATCAGGTCAGAATTAAATAGCACTTATTCCTAAACTGAACAATATACAAGGTGGAATCCAGCAGCAAAGTTAAATATAAAATAAATCTGACAAGATTATAGAAGGGCACTATAACCCTGTCCCTGCAGTGACCCATGTAATAGCTCTATGCCGGTGCTTGTGATGACATGTCAGTGATCCCAGGTTAAAAATACTTAAAAGGCACATTAGTTTCTCCTCTTCTTTGTGCTTCCTGGAGTTTTCTTCACTCCTTTATGAACAAATTTCTATGCCTTTTGCCCTCTTCCTCTTCCTCTCATGTTATCTGCGAACAGCATTTTGCTGTCTTTCCTGACCTTTCTCCTCAGCTGATCGCTACAGTGAGGAAAGTATTTAGAGATACCAGCTTATTTTTTTTTCTCCTGTGTTTTTAGCAGAAATTCCTCTACGACTTGTTCAGAATAGTTGCCATGTGCAAGCACTTTTGCAGCCATGTTTGCTTTACCGTATGCGAACAGTTAACGCCATCTTCATGAGACACAGAGGTAAAAGAGGCAGATGGAACCCTGGAGCAGCAGCAGCCAGAGCAAAGATGAGCAAGGGGCCAGGGAGTAGGTCTATGTACCAGGTAAATACTGTCTGGGGTAAGGGGAATCAAGTTTTCATGACGAACTGGAAGATGGATAGATATGGGGGGATAACTAATATCATATTTTACACTTATGAGGTTATGTGTTAGACAGCATTTAATATAGCCCCTTGTCATGTGATTTCAATTAGCTCTTCTAGAAAATTAGCCCTATAACTGTAAGTATGGGAGAGCTTAAAACACTGTAATTGCTCCACAGATGTTATGTGTAGGCAGGGGAAGCTCACATGAATGAAACTTCTTACTTTGACGCCACAATTTCATCCTCCAAGTTTGAAGGCTGGCAATGCCTTGCTCCTTCTCCCTTTTTCAGTATCTCTGTGTCCCTCTCTCCAGGTTCCCAGTGCCACCAGCTCACCAGGCCCAGGTGGGGCGAGCAGCACCCACCTGCTCTCAAGCTTCAGTGCTGCCGGGCTGGCCAGCAAGGATGCAAACCTCAAGTTGCGCTTTCCTACCCCGCCACTGATTTTTCACAAAGTCCAGCAGGACATAAGCACTCCGGAGAGCTTCTCCTCACTTAAATTTGGTTGAAATGGATCAATGGATTAAGAAATTATTTAAAGGGGCGTGGGTTATTGGCCTCTGCTCGCCTGTCAGGCAGTGGGAGAACAGAGCTTTATGGCAGAACCAGGATAAAATCAGCTTTTTAAAAAAAAACAACCAACAAAACCTAAAAAAGAAAAGGAGGAGCTTTATTCAAAGTAGCTGATTCATAATTTTGCTGTGAGATGACACTGGGAAGCTTGGAACATTTGTAGTGCTCTGTCATTAACACTGGTAGCGACAGAAATGCTGGGCACAGGCAGCTCTGGAAGTACCTGCTCCCAAGCAACTGTCATCTCTGATCTCCTAAGCTGTCTTTGCTCATGTGGTGTCAGAAACTCCTCGATTCAAGCAGTAAGTTTTGTAATGGCAGTCAAGAGACATACTTTTTCATTTGTGAGAGAGTGAAGATGCATTACTGCTTTTAGTGTAAAACTCAGTGTTATGAGCTGCGAGGAACTCTATCTGTCACCAGAGGTTTACATGTTAATGAACATTAGCAAATATCAACATTTGCTGCCATTTGTGTCTTGCAGTGAAACTTAGCTGATTATACATGTTGGATGTAGGAGCTTCATTAAAATCTATCAGTTCATAGTATGTGAAAATGAAAGAAAAAAAGGTATATTGCGCTTACAGGTATAGCTAGTTTCTCTGTGTAAATATTTTAATTTACACAAAACTTTTTCAACATGTTTTTATTTTCCTTGCTGAAAAACAAACACTGGGCCTCTTATTGCTCTTCACCACCTGCTAACATACATGATGGGAAAATGGTCATGGCCTTGTAGAAAGCAGTAATAGAAATTACCCATGTTTCCAAGTAGACCCAGCAAGTATTGCCAAATCTTGACATTTATCAGAAGGTAATTTGTTAAAATGCCTTTCTCAAAGCTCTGATCCAAAATGCCTTTGATCTCAAAGCTCTAATCCTATAGGTTAATATTCCTCGAATCAATCAATTGCACCTGAACAGTTGGAAAATCAGAATATAAGCAGAAAGAAATCCCTTGTTTACAGAATCACAGAATATCAGGGATTGGAAGGGACCTCAAAAGCTCATCTAGTCCAATCCCCCTGCCAGAGCAGGAACACCTAGATCAAATCACTCAGGAACGCGTCCAGGCGAGTTCTGAATGTCTCCAGAGAAGGAGACTCCACAATTCCCTGGGCAGTCCATTCCAGTGTTCAGTCACCCTCACCACGAAGAAACCTCACCGTTTACATCTCATTTCTTTTAGGTACTCATCATACTTCTGGATTTGGAGTTGATGTTGAATACAAATGGCAGTGAATTGTTTGGGGTATTTTAGACCAGGAAAAAATCTCATAACTGATGAACACAAGTAAAGTGTGTTCTTTCAGAAGTTATGTGACTTCCAGAAGTCATGTGCAGGGCTCCTAAATTTTCTGAGAAAAATCTACAGGGAAAAAAAATACAAATCTTATATTTCATTTTACTAATTCAAAAGAGAAAAGACATGGCAATTTATGATGTCACACTGTGGAATTTCGATTTGGAATTTTGAATCAAGTATCACAGGACTAAAACAAATAAAAGTAAGGTTAAATGAGAAATGAACAGCCTCGTAGGCCCAAAAAATTCACCAAATATTTTTTTTCTGAAAAGGGAAGCTTTCAAGCCCCCACACTATCAGGTAGGGGCCTGTACCACCCTGGTATTGCAACCTTTTTTTTTTTCAGGTCCAGAAAGCATAAACAGAGACTAATATTACTTCTGGGACCCCCTGCCTAGCATTATTTGTGGGGGAGTTTTTTGAAAGTTTGTCCCAATAAATTATTTACTGGGACAGTAAAAGACCAAGAAAGCACTGAGCTGGCCTCTAAAGGCAAATTACTTTCTTCAACCACTCCTTGAAATCCTTTAAAAACTTGTTGTAATGATTAATTTTCCAGAATTCTAAAATCTGTTGAAGATCAGGGCTCGTAACTAATGCATATCTCCCCTGAGATAAAGATATGGCATGGTTTGGGGTCAAATCCCATCTGGTGCATCCACACATTTGCTTTGGGTATTCATTTGTTTTGCTCATTTCCTCAATTTTCCTACATATATATTTTATATGCCACATCGATATTTTGTAATGCTGCACATTTTTCTACTAAACAAAACTTAAGAGAGTGTTTTGCCTTTCCTTTTTCATATTCATTTTGTCAAAATAATTTGTTTCAGGCATAGTAAAGACAAAACCAGACTCACAGGGAAGAAGGAAGAGGCAAGTGGAAAGATGCCAACAAAGGCAGAGAAGAGAGATAAGGGAGATAGATAGAAAGAAATGGCTGCATGTACTTGAGGGGCTCCCCTGCTTTTCTGCCATACTGGTGCCTCGCTGGGACCCCTGAGGAGTTTTGCAATACACATAATAAAGAAACGGTAGTAGGAGACACTTGGAGAAGAACAATTAAGAACAACAATGAGAGAAAAAATTACAGGCATAATTGTGCCTTGTTAGAAGTACTTTATGATAATAAACAATGATATGTATTTCTGGTGATAATGATCCTGCAGTTCATTCTCTCCATTTATTCTAATTCCCCCTACAGTGCCACTGCTGTCTAATATAGGATATTTATGAGAAAGATGAGTTAGAAAATTAGATTCCATTATAACAACATCAGGTATAATAAGCAAAGCCATGGAAAATAACCTCTTTCTTCCTTTACTACTTCTATACCTATAATTTCCAGTGGTTTCCACCTTCCACCATAGACATTTTACAAGCATCATTAAGTCTCATATTATCTTCATTTTACTGAAGGAGAAACTGAGGCATAGAATAACATACACAGATACAGATTTACCAAGCAGCTGGACTAGGCACTGGGCCAGTTCACAGTTGCACACTTTAACTGTTTCTGATGCTCCTATATAGAATATTATTAATTATTGGCAATTTGAAGTAGGCAAATACATATGAAGGCCTTATTAGCAATGTATGAACATAGCAAGAAGAGCTTCTGCTTCCCAGAGGAGCTCCCAAAAGGCTCACAGCTTTAATAGCCTATAGAAGCTCACTTTGGGAACAAAGATCTTTTAAAATATTGCTCCCATAGTAATTTTAATTATGGCAGATCATTAGTCAGCAAAACCATGCTCAGGGACTGCTTATTGAGCAAGGAAAACCTCATACCCACAGCTGCAGCTGCGACTGCAAACTGGAGTGCCTCACAGTGCTAACAAAAGCAGTTACAGAAATATTTTCCAAACCCTTAGCAGACCCAAGCAGACCAGTTTGTTCACCTACTATTGGTTTGATCGACACACAAAACCAGGGAGGAGAGGTGCTGGTGCTGCAGACACTGTCTGCGGGGCAGTCAAAGGTCAGGCACTCACCCCATTTTTAGCAGTAATTTGGTACCCAAGGGCTGCGTGTGCCTTTGAAGCACAGCACAGTTATTTTTAAAGACTCCCACCAACCAGCCCATCATGTAACATAAGAAGAAACAGCACTGTAAATAGCAGATATAATATTCTTCTTGCAGAGTCTGCAGTTCTCTGACATGTCTGCCTGCCTCTCTTTTCATAGCGGACAAACCTCCCGGCAGGAGCCAGTTAACAGAGACAGCGACAAGCAGCAGCTCTGGAGGAAAGCAGTCATGTTTTAAAAGCAAAAACCACCACCATGAAGTTCACAAAAAAGCCACACTATTTATTTTTCTGGGAGGTGAGTGGGAAGACTTTCAAAGTGTGGCCGTTATGCTGTTCTGGCACAAAAAGTACTTTTCCAAATTGAAATCTTCCATTGGGCTGGCTTGGAAAAACAGCATGTGGTGTATAACCACGGCTCATTCCTTTCGCCTTTGCCTCTTCTTCCAGGTTAAAGTCAGCAGCTGGGAGTGTTTCTGGGAGGAGGGAGGAGCGTGTGAGGAACACAGCATCCCCAGCACATTTCCACTGGCTGGCCCTGGGATCTGCAGGTAGTAAACACAAACGCTTTCCCTAAAAGGACCTTCCTTGGCAGGATATTGAGGGGAAAAAAATGAGACTATTGCTGAGGTGGGGAGCAAAAAGAAGTTGTTATTTGCTGGCACAGGGGAAAGGAACGAAGGATGCTGAAAGGGTACTGGGCAGCTGCTTTTCCGGCTGCTCTGGGAGCCAAGAGAAGAGCCTTTGATCTGCTGAGCAGGCCTGGGCTTGCCGCCAGGACCTATATCCTTTCTCCAGCAGTGACAGCAGGCTTCCCTGCTAGTTCCTCTCCGATTGCCGAGTCAAAAAACAAGTGATGTAACTCATATAGGGACCTCATTGAAGTGTTTCTATTATCACCAGCTTTGCAGAAAACATATGCTGCAGATACCTCAATCTGGTATTATCTTCTTGTACAAAATGGAGAAAAAGAAAAAGGAACCATGATGTCCTCCGGATTACATCTTGCAAAGCCTCATAAAACCCCCTCTAGCATACTAGTGAATTAAATAAATCCATTGGTTCTACAGATGAACTACTATGTCTGCACAGCACCTTGGCCGAGCAAGCCCTCCCCTACATTTTAATGTGCTCTTACCTGTTGTGACTGGGAGATTCAAATAGGGATATGACTTCCAGATCTATACCTCAAATGATGTCACCAAGATAGTATTTACTAATGAATGAGCTGTTTCAAAACAATTATCAACAATTTCCAGTATAGAGTGATGTGAAGACCAGCCTGCTTGGTTTCTGGTGTTGTCCAAGAAAGGGGAACATGAAGGCAGTTGTGTTCCTCAGCTCTCAAACCAGAACAAAGAGAGTATACTGAGTGTGCTGTTTTCACCATATTCAGCTCTGCTGAACTCAGCTGGAGCCTTGATGTTTAAGTCAGGTTCTGTCTCTAGCCAGAATCATACTGACTTCATCTTGCTCTTCATTAAATCTTTAGTCCTTGGTGCCACCTGGGGAACCTGCTTCAACCTGTGATGCTGCCTGCTGCACAGAACCTGCCAAGATTTGTGCTCCTTCTGCTCCCTCCCCCCCTTCACCTCCCTCAGTTGCTAAGTTTTACTGAACCTACCAGACATTACTACACATGAGAAGACATTTTAAACCCAAACTCATTTATGAAGTTGGGTGTATTGAGAAAAGAACAAACCACAGAATACAAGCAATGAGTTTTGAAATCATTGTCTAAATTTTGCCTTCCAGCACACACAACCAACTTAACTTGTAGAGTTCTTTTTGAACATGTGCACCTGAAATTTGTTGGTTTTTCACTTGAGACACAGTCTCAATTGTGTGCAATTACTTGAAAATAAGGCAACACACAATAGTGGAACTCTTAGCTGGAGCAAACTTGTGCTCACTGTTAGAATTTCTAACAATTTGGAGAAGCTGTTTTGCTGCAAGAACAGCCAAGCCTCCACCTCATGATGGCGGTCCCGGAGAGTTGCTAAGGCAGAGTACTCAAGACAAGAACAAGGCAAAGTATGATCTCTCTCCCAGTGTCTCTTCCAGCCCCAGTGACTTGCAATTCAGCAATTTCCTTAGTCTGATCTGGTATCCTTTGCAATTATAGCCCTTAGTGGATTCTATCTTATTTATTTGTATGGTTGCTTCTTGAACCCGCATAGTAACAACAAGATATCTAAATAAATTTGCACATTTCATAAAAACAGTGAATTTTCTTTCCTACCTGTGTGCAACTCAATTTCAACTTTTTTGGCACGCTTATATCAATATATCATGTGTGGGACTGCCTCATTCCTTTTTTCTACCTGTAATTGTTCACCCTACTGCTGATGACATTGATGCAAAAGCAGACATGAACAGAAAGGGAATATTTGCAGATGCGGAAACACTTTAAAATAAAATGTCTGTCAAAGAACAACACTGATTAGGAAATAAATTATATTTTCCATGCTCCAACTGTGCATGTGGCAAAAGATGCAAAATTTCTTTAAAAGGGCAGCTTTGAAAAAGTAGTTGACACTTTAATTTTTAAGACAACTGAACAATGAGATTTTCTGCTGCATAAATGTTTAAAACTTCATTTTTAATTTGTCATCAGCAATAAACACAAGCTGTAGAAATGTCAGTTGAGTTTATAGGAACTTAACACTAGTATAACTAGAGATAATTCTGCAGAACAACTGGAAGCATACAGCTGCAAAGCCCTCTTCAGTCACTGTCCACAGCTGCATTGTTAAGCTGTGACAAGTCAGCTGAAGGACTTGTCAGATTTATTATATTGCAACATATTTGACCCAAAGAGAGGACACAAGGAGCATTTTGCTGTGATGGATTTTGCCTGCCATTGGCATTTTGAAGTTGAAGGCCCATGGTGACTTGGTTTTTCCTATGGCTGGGAAACAGTTGACCATGGCCTCCAACAGCCCCTGTCACTCACCTTCTCAATGCAGCGTTGGCAAGAACTATTAGGACCTCCCTTCTGGAATTCAACACCAAACAGACCAAGTTTGGAGATCTGGAGGGAGAACTAATGCCAGTAATTCTCCGACTAGTAGCTCTTCTTCCTATCTTTTTCCCATGCCTGTGACTCTGTCAAATGACTCAGTCACTTAAAGGGCATCACATACTTAGAGAGCTTCCCAAATTGGTACCAGCCAGATCTTACTTAGCATAGCAGGCTCCTGGAATGTAGAGCTGGGAGTAAGCCCTTTGGAAAACCAGCTCAGGCTGTATTCTTTTGCAATCTGGTGGTAATAAAACCCAGCAGCATATCTCCTAAGCCTTTTCTTCAGCCTGTTGACAGTTCTATGTGTCTAGTATGTAACTGGCGTCAGACAAAGGGAGGTAAGCCTATAGAGTCAGAAATGAAAAACACTCACTAAAACAGATGTATTGCAGCTATTTTCCACTTATTTTTGCACATCTTTAATAATTGCCAATCTGAAATGGGATCAGCTGACTGGCTGTAATATGCTCATGTTTATATATGTCCCTGGTTTCCTTCCCCACATGTACACATTTGAAAAGCCTTGTGTTTTGCAGCCTTCGCCCAAACATCTGCAATCATTTATGGAATAAAACAGTCTGCCATCTCAGCCTAGATTTTTCAGTGCACACTACAACTGATGTCAGTTTGGTATTTTGGATTTTCAAAAGAAACAAATAGGTTTCTAGGCAAACCACATCACAGAACTTGCCACGGTTATCAGCTCAAAGGGCCTCACTGGCTCAGCAGCCAGTGCTGTGTTTCATCACGTCTTCCTGAGGTCAGGCAGGGAAATGCTAGCCCAGGAATACACGTCTGTGTGCATACAAATAGCTTCAGACTTTCGTTGTTTTCTCCCCCTCCCTCCCCCAATCCTCTGCAAAGCACAAGAACTGTCAAGTTCAGGCTTGGCCAAGGATAGACTTTAATAGGAATCATGCTACGTTCTGGAACGTGGGTGTTTTATATGTCCTTTTAGAGATGAAAGATAACAGACTGACTGAAACTGAGATCATTACTGCACTATCCCATCACCTTACTCTGAAAAGGTCCCTCAAACTTATTTACAAAAGTGTATTCTGCTTACATGTTTCTTTTCCTCTGGCCCACACTAGAGATAGGGTGAGAAATAAACTCCCTGATGATCTCAAAGCCTGGAAGTAAGTCTGCATCCAGGATGGACCGCTTAGACCTTTGCTTCTCAATTTGGCAAAAGAAGCTAGGCATATTTTGGGTTCCCCAGAGGACCCAGCAAAGATCCAGGATCCAGTCAGTGAGTGATAGATTAGACTGGACGTAGCAGAGGCAAAGTAGAACTGCCTCTGGGGCTGCTTGGCTAACCTCAACATGTTTTCAGTTAGTAGCCTTGGGCAAATCCTGGACTGATGCCTATGCAATTTCTCTGAAGCAAATTCTGCAACATAAATGAAATGAAGGTGCTGTGGAAAAGGAGACGAGAGCATGCTAACAGCTCAGCATTAGCAGGTATTGATTACGCACTTTGCTGACTAATTCTGACAAGCTACCAGTGATAAAATTATGTCAGAATATAAAGACATCTGACAAACTTTCTAAGCAAACACCTCTTATTAAAATAAGAGGAATAAACTGCTCATGGGACACAAAAGAACACTGTGTATTAATTCATACATAAACCCTTTGGAAAAAGACATTATGCTGTCTTGGTAAATGGGAGTGAACCTAGCTAAGCTAGGGAAAATATGGTGTAGAAGACACTGCATTTACGTAAAGCATATTTCTGGAGGAGCTACATTTTTAGAAGACTGAAAACATCAAATTAAGTCTCCTAAAACCTTGATGTAAAAACATAAGATAGCAATGAAGGAAATGCAAAAGTTTGCTGTAGAGAAAGACACATGTGACTCAAGAGTTTCACCCTTGCTAATGAGTCCTTGTGTTGTCACTGAGACTGCTGTCCAGTGCTTCTCTTCAGGTTGCAGTCCCACGTATGCAGGCATGGACTCCTGTGACTTAGATTCATTTATTGTAGCTTATAAATCTGCATTAAAGGGCCCAAAAAGGTGGGTGCTGTTCAAGGTAGGCATTCAAAAGCACAGATTTCTAAAAATATATTATTAAAAAGGAATTATACGGACTTCACAAGCCATATTTTCCCAAGCTGATCTTTTTCTCCTTGTTCTTATCCCAGAAGTGTGGGATTTGTTTTCGCAGACACAGATCCTGAAAGATCCTAGTGAGAAATGATTCTCCACATAACAAATGTCTCTTCTGCTGTCTGTACATGCTGCCTGGCAAAACCTTCTGAGCTTTAGGGTAACATAAAAACTATTACTTTTGAATGTAAGTCATGCTTGGCATTGCGTATGTTAACTGTTTGTAGTACCTGGTTTTACACAAATGCAACTGGTCCAACAGTTTAGAGGACTTGTCCTTTCCTCAGGCATGCTTATCTGATGAATAAATTTCACATTCATAAGCATATGATCTTGCTATTCCTTTTTGACTTGAGATGCCAGTCAGTTGGACTGGATGGTTGTTATTGCTATGAAAGGACTGTGGTGATGTAGTAGCACCCATCTTTCAGTCTTTGTCAACAAAGAGTAAAGGGAGTCTGAGTCGCTCCTCTGGAAGAATGAGAGAGACAAAGATTTCTGTCTTCCAAATCTAAGCTGCTATCAGCACATACCTTAGCCAAAAGTAGTTGATCCATATCCCCCACCCACACTCAGTGTCATGCCCTGAGGTTCTCTGTGCTATATCTAGCATTTTTGATGTACTTGTGTGAGTTTGTGTTTATGTCATGCACCAATAGGTATGGCTCAGTAAATCAATGCCCCCCTCCTGTGTTTGCTATTGCATTTTGGTTTTAAGAGATATTCACCATGTTTTTGTGTTTTGGATGATGACAATATACTGCTTCAGGTCTATAAAAGAGCTTGGTTTTGATATCTGTGCTCAGTGGAGGATAGTTGCTAGACCCACAAGCTCTAATGAAGATTCTCCCCATTTCCCAGAAAACCAATGTTCTTCAGACCAACCAGCAGAATTTATCATAAAAAGCTACTTTACAAAAAATATTTTTTCCTCTTTACAATACTCACTTAAATACTGCTGCAGAAGACATACCTACACTGCTCAGGAGCTGTGGGCAAGTCACATAGAAATGTTTTAGCCTCACATAGAAATGTCAGGTGGAAATGTTTAAAAGTGTGTAATAAAAATGTCCCCAGTGAATGGGCTGTTCACAAAGGATCATTTCAGCTCCTTTCAGGGTATATATTAAGGGCCAGGTTTGAGGGTATTTGTCTTTAGTGGTAGCATGGATACAGATACCTTAGCTGCTTCCTGCCACTTCTGCATCGCTACTTTCTGACCCGCACTAAAACATATCACTTGGATGATGATGCCGTCAACCACATCAGGTACACGACACTCATCAGTGCTTTTACATTCAGTTTACATTCAGGTGTTTCTCTTCTCTCTTTTTTTAAAAATTTTTTTCTTTTAAATAAAAGCCAGATTCACAGCACAGCTCCAGAAAATAACTGTGATAGCAAATTTGGAGTGAGCAATAACTGTGGAGTAGAGGCAGAGATACCATATGATAGCATCACTTCTGAAGACTGGCCATTGTCACTACAGCCTAATTTAAAGTGCATGGAGGAACCCCTGTCTTTACACAGACCATGAGAGCAGCCCAGGGAGATATATTTTCCTAGGCTAAAGTTGGCCTTTATATATAACCTTTACCTCTCTCCATATTCTAGGAAGATTCAAATCTGCACGCAGATTTTTACCTTCAAAAGCAGCAGCAATGTATTACCTTGCAACCAAGTAATCAGACCTGAACTCACACAGATACTGATATTTAAACATATTTACAAAGCGAAACCTACTTAAACATTTGGTCTGCTTAGGGGTTGCTGTGAGTTTTACCAGGCACCTACCCACATAATTAATACCTAAATACATTTCTCCTCCTGTACATTTTTGTTGGTGAAATTAAGATGAGAATTTGATTTTAGATTTCTCAGGGTTCTTTTTTACCTATCAGAAGAAGAAGATTTACTGTGTGGATAATTTGTGTATGGTTCTGATTCAATGAATCAACAATTAAACACCAACCTCTTACAACACCCAGATCTTTTAAAAGATCTCTACAATGCAAGTCATCCACCTGAGTGTATGAAGCATCTTCTATGCTCATCATTAGAACTAATGCCAAGATCCTCTTTTTGTGCTGGTGAGCTCTGTAAAGCCGACACACCTAAGAAGAGAATAGGCTCATCTCTATTAAATCTCACACACCTGCAGTGGAAGTGGAAAAATAAATAAGACAAAGTTTTGTTGCAGAATCCTTCACCTTGGCAGCATTGTGAAAGCCGGGGATATACAAGTTAACATTGAGCTCAGCCTGGATTTGCTTTGATATTCATCAATGAAATGATGATTTTTACAGAATACCCTTTTGAGAGCAGGATAGAACTTTGAAGTATTTTCTGCTGGAGGCAGCTGCATTGTGTAATGCACTGACCTTCACTTCATATTCCACAGGTGAGCCTCAGTGTAGTGGCTGTGGAAGGTTAAGCGCTTTGTAAATAACAGAAACTAAAAGCAGTCAGTGCAGAAGCATCAATTACATGTGGGAAAAAAGGAGAGAGTGAGCCTCCATTTTAGTTCATTGTCTTGGAAGTTCATCGGTGAACCAGAGAAGCTTCCCACCTGTCCCAGCATTGTCTGAACCATAATGGAGTTGGGTCAGTTTGTTTGCTGAAATGTTTTTCTAAAAAATACTGGCATAGATTCACCTTGGAGCTGTTTGAGTGTTTTCTTTCAATCAGGTACTGAAAATTGAGCAGTTGCAAAAGGCTCTGTATGGAGAGCCCTGGGGATTTACTTTTTCTGGTCCAGACCAGCTGGGACTTCATGGACAGAAGAACAGACGTTTAGCAGGCACAAAATACAGGCATAGCTGCTGAAAGAGCAGCTCATTTCTAGTGAATAGATAACCCACTCCTTTTCTAACTGTGTACCCAGATTTGCTTCCATGGAAATCCAGGGCACCTGAGGAGATGGTTGCATCCTGGTCCCATTCCAGTATGCAGTACACCTCTATACCAGGACTCTCAGGCTCCGAGGACTTTACCAGTTCAGAGACCAGCCCCCAGGGAGGGCAGGTGTGGAAGCACCAGGAGAGAAGACTCATTTGAGAAAAAGACTCAGAAAAACAGTGAAAATGGTTATTTCTTATTTCCTGCTTATCTGGCTCTGGACGCTGAAGCTTTTAGTACAGTAAACAGATCTTAAGCAGTTACTGGACAGTCAGTGGCATTTACGCAGTGACTGCTGGGTACAAAGAATGAGTACGTCAGAGTCAGCACTTGAAAAACGATGAAGGACACAGACTCAAACATCACTACGATGAATGGTTTCACCGTTTACTTTTTCGTAGAGTCGTGTCGTCTGAACTTTTTTCTTTGTTTAGAAAACTCAGTCACGCTATTGACAAGTACCGTATCCCCAGGCTTTCTTTTCCTAGATCTTCTGTAGAACAATAACTCCCTCTGGTGTTTGCCTGTCATTTTTACTGCATCAGCCACAGCCTTGGGAAACCATGCCAGGGGATGTACGTACTATAAACCCCCTTTCCTTGGTCGATGGTGGGTTTTTTTATGCTTTAGGCAGAAAGGTCAGTGTGTGTCCATGACAGAGGCACTCGCGTCTGCAGGTTGAACATCAACCCATCACCAAAAGTGGGTTGTCAAACTCTGCTACTGCTGGTAGCTGACAGTGCCAAAGACTCATTAACATGCTCCTGGCATTTATTTAATTACATGAACAGTAGGCTTATTGCAATGTGTTTGTATGCTTTATTTAATGAATGTTGGAACTTACTAACCCAGTCCCAAGAGGGTCAGGATACATATAGGGATATGTCAAATGGCTGGATCATAGTTCAGAATTAATGAATTGCTGTGCTCTGCTCTTGGGGCAGACAATGTGGAACTGTCACTCAGCTGTAAAGTTATTTACAGGAATGCTGTCACAGCTTCAAGGCTCAAATCTGACCCACAAGTGAAATTCAAGCTATATCTGCTGGCAGAGAAAGCAAAATGGATGCATGGGAATTAAGCTCCTTTCCTTAGGGTTAGACCCTACCTATGTGTTACCACACTAGTGCTAACTCTATTTTTTTTTAATGCAAAATTTATAAGACCATGTAAAATTTTAATGTTAAAAATGTATCACATGATAATTTATAAGTAAATGCCCAATAAGGTTGGTTAGTTTTTTTTTTCCCCATATTTTTGCTGTAATCAATTGATGAAAACAAATGTGCAAGTCAAGATGAAGGAAACTACCTGTTTGAGGTATGCCTTTTGCCAAAGAGAAGAGGCTGTTTTGCGGGGCAGTTAAATAGAAATTACTTCCAAAGACTCATGTGATCATTCAGCTGGGTGATCTCTCTAACCTTTTTTTTTTTCCCCAGCATATCACAGAAGAGGAATCTGTAAGCTGATTATTGTTACTGTTTGTTCACTTCTGAATGCAAACAGCTTTGCATATTTTGAACGCTGGCATATAGAGCTGAAATCAGAAAAGTTAAAAAAGCTTGAAAGCTCAGACTAAATCCTGACTGTTTGGTTCCCTGTTTGCTACAAATAGCCCTATAGCAGAAGGCTCTCTGGCCAATTCCTCATATTATACAGTGTGTAACCATATTACACCTTTGATGTCAACCAACTCCCCTTTAACATGCTGTAATCTCTTATCCCCTTTGACTCTCAGATAATAATCCTCTTGCACTTGGTAATCCTCAAAATCACATATGCTCCTGAAAGCTTTTCTTTTGGAAATTATTCATATTAATTTTCTGGACACTGGCAACTAAATATTACAGAAAACCTGATTCTTCTGTTTTTGACAAAGACAGTCTGATTTTTTTTTTATATTCTGGATCCACTGCTTGGCTGGAATGGGACAATGAAATGAGTAAACAGTTTCTAGTTGTCCAGCAGAACGGTAGCATGTCTACTTTTTTTTGGTGAAGACAGAGGCACAACATTTCTGGGGGAGTTAACAGGAAACAAGTGAAACAACGCTTTCCATTTGGGTTGTAGAACAGAGAATTAGAAAAGAAACATCAAGTTGTCTAGAATGATTTAAAGCCATCTCCTCCTGGATTTCTAAAACAAGCTAGTAAAAGAAAAATTCCCACCTCAGCAGTAATAATCAAGCCCTCTAGCACTGGCTCCTGGGCATTTACAAGCATGTTACTGGCTACTCAAAGTTTCATTATAGCGAGATTAAATGTTTTTAGCTCTCGCCACATTAAGTCAGAGGTAGAGGTTGAGACTAGAATTACTTCATCAGATCAGCGTGTTTAATTAAATGATCTAATCGTGACAATAGGTGCTGACTATAATCGGGTCATATGTAATATCCTAAATGACATAAACTGCATTAATTTCAGGACATGACAAATATATTAGCCTAAGATTAAGAAAAAAAAAGGCATTTTATTATCTGACAAACGTGCACATTATTGCCACAAGGATTTTGTAGCAAGCTAGGAGGAGTGCTGACATACAGCTTCCAATGATACAACAGCACAACCTGCTGATCAGACCTTCTCATCCCGTCCATCTAAGCCCAGCGAGCTTGCCTTGATCGCCCCCGGAAAGATCAAGAACAGAAATTTCTCCAGGCTTGCATTTCAGGGATGGCACAGTTTGCTACCAGGACAGATCCTAGTTGTACTGCTGAAGTCTAGAGGTGTTTTAGTCCCTTTCACCTCGCAGGAAGATGCTCCCCACTGTCCTTGGGCATGGGGATCACACATCCACAACCCCTCTGTGTTGGTCTATCCTACACAGCCATGTTGTCCTCCCGTCTCCTGGGCCACCAGACAAAGACAGTGATCAGCCATGGGCTCTGGGTCAGCTTCTGAGTCAGGGCAGCTGCCCTGGGGATGTTGGATAAATAAGCATGAGCTAAACAGCACAACTCTGTGGCATCCTGAGTTAACATTTTAGTGTTTGTCATTTTATCTTGTTTCTTGTGGAGTTCTGTGAAGCTCTCATCCTTGTACAAAATTAAAATTACCTTGCACTTCATTGGGATTACAGCCTATTCTTCATGACTCACAAAGCTGAATGCCAACTCCCTAGTTTCAAGAGTCTGAGGTCTTAGTGGTCTACTTTGTTTAGGGATGCCTGCAGGTCCTTCATTGCAGTGAACTGCAGTAGCACATGTGTTGTAGCTCAACGACTGGCGCCCAGGCATAATAAGAACAATAAATAGTACTGATAAACACTCCAAGTTGAAGTGGGCTGCACATGGGAATCAGGCAGTACTATTTCTAAAAGAAAGGCAGGAAATTAGGCTCTCTTATGCAATTTCAAATGTTTACAGTAAATCAGCAAAATTAATGGTTCTAGCAGAGAGAAATTCTACTCTCCTTGAGAAATTCACTGTACTCCAAGCAAACTAGCCAAATATTAATTTCCTTACAGCTGTTTTTGTCATTTATTTCCTTGATTTGCCAAAATTAAGTCAGCTGAATTTTCTCATGAGTGCAAACATTTGTGTTGCAAAAATAAGAAACTCAAGTATTTAATCCATTTTTAGGAAATAAAGTTAACTTATCAACAATAAGTGCTAGTATTTCCATCTCACATAAAAGTCTAGAAACTCCAGATAGATAGAAAACACTTGGTAACTCGAGTGTTTGCATGAAGCTTTAGATACTGAATGCTGACAGCAAGCACCTGTTAAAAGGAACCAGTTTTAATGTGGTGTGCAGAAAAAAAGTAAGGTAAACTACCAGGGACACAAGCAAGACTCCTAGGAAAACACTAAACAATTTTTTTCATGCAGATGTTTCAATGCATCTGAAAAAGAAGTACCCTCATCTCTTCCCTTCCTCCCTTTAAGAAGAAGACCAGCATGCTTGCTCTTTTTTTAGTCCTCATCTAGGTGATAACAAACAACTCTTGTTTGGGAAAGCTTAGTTAACTAAGCACTTTGCCAGACTTCATTAGCAGTGTATTGATTAGAAAAAGCACAACTTTTAAATTATGAAATATGTTGCCCTATTCAGTTTCTGAACTTTTAAAATCAGTATAATCACTCCTAAATCACTGCTTTAATGTTTGTTGATTGAAAAACAAATTACGGAGGTAAGTGCTAATAGTTATAATTAATATTATTTTTCTTTCATCTTAATTCTTAATTGAAATGAGATTAAATGAACAGGAATTAAAATTGAAGCTAATGTAAACCCACTGCATATATGTTACAACTATGAGAAGAAGAAAACTTTAGTATTCAGATGAGAAGCTTAATGTTATCAGCATTTACAAGACTGGAATCAGAATATCCAGATTAAAATTCAGGCTCTAATTCCCTTTTTATCTCAGCTTTCTCATCAATGATATGGGGCTAATAATCCTTACTTTTCTTACTCATGGATTGTTTCAAGGATGAAAAATATAACGTCAATGTTGAGTATTATCATAATTAGTTTTAAAAGTGTGAATAAAATAATGAAGATTTATCATAAAAGTAAAGAAATAGGATATTTGAAATTATAAATGCAGAACACTGAAATAATCAGGAAATAATAAAAGTCCGCTGAGGAAAAGAAATTAATCTTTTTTTTTCTTGTCGTGGTTTAACCCCAGCTGGCAACTAAGCACCACACAGTTGCTCGCTCACTCTCTCCCTCTGGGATGGGGGAGAGGATCAGAACAGTAACAGTGAGAAAACTAGTGGGCTGAGATAAAGATAATTTAATAAGTAAAGCAAAAGTCACATTCACAAGCAAAGCAAAACAAGGCATTTGTTCAGTGCTTCCCATGGGCAGATAGGTGTTCAGCCATCTCTAGGAAAACAGGGCTCCATCACACCCAATGGTTACTTGGGAAGACAAATGCCATCACTCCAAAACTATCCATCCTTCTTCTTTTCCCCAGCGCCTTATATGCTGAGCATGACATCACATGGCATGGAATATCACTCAGTCGGGGTCAGCTGTCCTGGCTGTGTTCCCTCCCAACATCTTGTGCACCCCCAGCCTACTTGCTGGTAGGGTGGGGTGAGAAGCAAAAAAGGCCTTGACTCCTTGTAAGCACTGCTAAGCACTTATGAGAGTATCCCTGTCTTACCAACACTGCTTTCAGCACAAATCTAAAACAGCCCCATACTGGCTACTACGAAGGAAATTAACTATTTCAGCCAACACCAGCGCAAGTGGTAAGAAAGTAACATTTCAAAAATCACCATATGACTTTTTTCCCCACATATTTCCTATTAAAGAGGTTGATTCTGGAAACATTTATGGACTAATTTTTGAGAGTTAAACACATTAGAGGTGTAAATATATTTTGCATGTATGGGTACAATCTAAGATTTTCACTTTATTTAGTAGTGGTTGCATAGACAAAGCACAGGAGTAGGAAATTAGTAAAATGTTTTAATTAAATGGATTTCAAAACACCTAGTGATACATGTAAAATAAACTGCAAAGCTACATTTAATTACCTAACTGCATTAAAAAAACCCTAACCCTTCAACTTAGAGAATTCATGAAGAACATAAATGGCACAATGGCATAACTAACTACAGAAGGAAGAAAAATCTCCTTAAAATATTAAAATTAATGCAAGCAAAAAAAAAAGCATAAAATCAGACACAAGACAAGCATAATCAGCTTATTATTTTTCCAAGCCATCAGTAGAACAAGATGGATGACAGACCTTACAAGTTATTGTAATCTATCAGTTGCTTGTAAACTAGTTTAGATATATTGTCTTAAAAAGTGCATTGCTATGTATCAGGTAATGGTCTAACTCCTTTTTCCACATCATGGACATCACCTCGGTACCTCTTCTTTACAGTGGATTTTCAGAACTCACTCCACTGATAAAAATGGGAGGGAAATCCTTTGGAAAATCTGGCCCCTTTTTAATGATCTCGGTAAAACACCAACAAGCATCTGCTTATTATTCAAAACAACATCACTTAGTGACCATTGGTGGGTTTCCTCTCAGACAAGACAGTTGAACCTCAAATCTTATATTTTCATGTATGACTGAAACACAGAAAGTCCAACCCACTTCACACTTGTAGGAATTTCTAAATCAGTATGAAGGCTTAGGCTTCAATGGGATTTTTGGTATAGATTAATTTCTATGGGTTGTAGGACACAGAACTGATTTAGTTACTTCTTCAAGGGCAAACTCAAAGTCATCTTATATACCTTCCTAAAAAAGCCTTCAGGAGCAATTAAGTGAATGAGGGTTACAACGTGGGTAACCTATGGCAAGGGGTATGGAAAGGTTTACCTCTGCACATTTTTATTTGCTATGGAGACGTGTTAATGTTTTATGACCTGAGGATCCATCTGCATACTAATGAGAGGATGAGACCAAAATGACAGAATTTGAAAAACAACTGTAAAACTGTCAGATTTTGCAAGCTGACACTCTTCTGTGGTGTGATACTGTTCTGTCGCGTCTGATTAAAATCTGGAATAACTTTTAAGTGAATTAAAAGTACAACACTGTTATCATAAAGGTGTTTTGCTTTTCTGCAGAAAATGAATCTTTTATTAATTGCATTCAAGGTTAATATTACAGTTATCTGAGGAAAAATATTTTAATGATAGGCATTGGTCTAGATATTCAATTTCCACAGAAAAACAAGGCAGAACATATGATACCATTTGGCTGTCATAAAATCCATGAAGATGTCATCCTTTGTCATTTCAAAGTAGCTTTAAACCCTTCAGTTAAGATATGCAGGTCTATCATTATGTCAAATCCCAAGCTTTTAACACCAAACACATGATTATTGCTGTCAGATCTGTCAAAACTCAACAACTTCAGCGGATACCAAATGCAGTAGCATCGACTCAGTTGTCGGCAGCTGGTCGGCTCTAGCAGTGCCTGCTGTGGGACTGAGTCAGGATGCTCCTAGCAGTGCCTTGGGGTGACCTTCTGGGCTTTCACCTCTCTAAAAGACCTTGGGCAATGCTAAGCATAGGGTGAGGTTTCTTGATGGAAGGACAGTGAAAGGATTTAGCAGGTGGCTGGTTGCTTGACTTCCTCTTTAATTGACCCCCTTAACACTGCTGAGATCAAATTATATAGTTTACAATGTGTCATGAGAAACTACTTTGGATGGGGTATTCTTCATTTTTATTGAAATTAAGTAACTGAATGCAAAGGGCAGCTGTGCAAGAAACGTATTTTTGTAGCCAACACCATATTATATTACACTGTACTACCAAAAGCACACAACAAATATCAGATGGTGTAAGTTTTTACCGTCCCAAGTCTTCTGTAGCTGTCTTTCCTGAATGAAGACATAGGAGAACAACTAAAAATGTTTCAGGGATTCAGTTTTCAAAGAATGATTTCTTGTATAGTTGTTATGTGCCCAACTCTATATGGCTCAAGCTTTGAAAGCATAAAACCAAATATGTGTATAAAACTTATGAAAGCTTTTTATGCCAGAAATTGATAATTTCAACTTTGATACATCAGGTCCTTACAGAATTTGAAAGAAGCAGCTGCACAGAACAATTAGGCAGCTGGAGATCAACACTCTGCAGCGATATAAAGCTCCAGTTTCTGAGCCTGCAGGGATATGAGATATCAGATTTTAACTAGTGACGTCTTAACATACAGAAGAGCTGTCACTGCTGTTTTCAGTTTCAAGAAGGGGAATTATTTCTGGGGGCAAAGCCAAATTTAAAGAGGAAACATTTTGGGGCTGTATGAAGGCTAAAGCTGTAAACTCTTTTAAATGGCAAACATGTTTGAAACAGCGTAGTATGTCTACCTTTTAATAATTAATTGTCATTACACTTACCTTTTCTGAAATACTCAATTTTGAGCCTTGTTTACAATGTGTCCTAGTCCATTTGTGTGTGATAACTCTTACAACCCAAAGGCAAAATGGTAACAGCCTGTAGAAACACTTTAATAACACCTTTTTTAAATTTGCAAATTTATTAAGATGATTAATCAGATCTGTAGACCCTTAAATACTGCATGGAGAGCATACAGAAGTGCTCTATATATGCCAGCACTGAATTCTGCAAAAACTGAGGGGACTTCTCCCTCAGAGTTAGGTATTCCAGGATGCCCAGAAGTGCTTAGCTTCATTTGCATCTTCTGCTTATAAAAGAACTGCATATAATAATTGAAATGACTGAGAGTCTTATTACGAACACATATGGTTACTAAACCCATGTACTGGAGATCACAGGGGAAAACACACACACAGGGGCATAAGCTACAATTTAAACTGAATTCAAGGTGAGGAGTAATCAGAAGATTGAAGATCAGTTATAAAGTGTATGTTACATATTTTTCTCTATAATCAATATAGCTATACATCCGCACATAACACATCCAGCTTCCTAGAGGGTGCTGGAAGAAAAATAAATGCCCCCTACTCAAAATGTAATAAAATACAGCCCTTATGAACCTTAACTTAGTCCCCTGGGCAGCTATTTATTCACAAAATGGCTACTAGGTCAGTACAGAGAAAAAGCAGTGCTCATCTGATCAGCAACTAGGTCATACATTGGGTTTTCCTTCTTGATCAATCTGCTCTCCCATCATAGATCTACTAAACACAGCTCACGCTACACCCAAAAGATTGAATTGCTATTTTTCTTAGCGGCTCATCTTTTCTCTCAGAAAAATTACTGTTATACTGTTAATAATTCTTGTTTCAGGGGTGAGGAAATGAGATGCAATTCACATAAGTTTATCTACAAATTTTTGTGCCTAGCCTGAGACGCTATCTAATTTTCCAGTTTTGCATCACTTCCTACATGCAAGGAAGAGCTCCCTGTGATTTCAGTTCTACTTCAGCGCTTCCACAAATCAAATTTGCATCTCAAGCCAGAGACCTGGGAAGCAAGGAGCTCAAAGCAGGTAGGCACGTCCTTGCCCATGTCAGAGGGTGTAGATTTGGTGGTCTTTAAAGGTTCCTTCCAACCCAAACCACACCTGCAGGAAATGACAACATCACACAGGAGCTTTGTGTCAGAAGCAGGGCAGAATCCAGCTCTCCAAGGCAGATTTCCATGGATTTAACTATGAGCCCATTCTTTTTATCACTGCACTTCCGTGGTCTCATTTGGTACACAACTTCTTGCTTCTGCAACAAATGAACCTTGGGCTCAGACAATAACAGCTTGCCTTATTTCTTATCTCTAGACAGCCCTAGATTATCTCCTGAGCAGAGTCCAGTCTGCTTCCCACAGGAGGCTGGCAGACTCCTCCAGGGAAACATAATATTCCTGGTAATTAAGGAACCAAAAACCCGACTGTGCATGTAAGTTTAATTCTAGAGTTTTCCACTTTATGAATGCTTCACTTGATGACTTTAAGCATGTTCTTTTAAAGTAATTTTGGATATATAATTTCCCATGCTTATAGAAAAGCAATGAGAAAACAAAGTAAATGAGAAATTTCTGTTGTGAAGCGTTATATTGAAAATTATGAGCATCATGATGAGACTGAAATGCACCTCACTGCTGGCTGAAGCACCAGGGGTAACAGATAGTAGGGTCTGTCTTACTCCAGGTGAACTGGGACTGGAGACACACTGGGCATTCACAGATAAAGAAGGAAAGGAAGCCTCAGAAATTCAACCTGGGCTCTGAAGGCAAGCATGGCATTGCGGGAATATGAACTTCCAGTGCTCCTCACCCAGCATGCACCTTTATGCTTTGATTCAATTTGTTCCTATTTCTGTCTCTTTCTCTAGCCATCCCGTGCAATCCCAGCTCCCCTCCTCTTCCAGCAGTCATTCCTCTGGCACCTTCCCCCAGTCCAGACATTCCCTGGTCATCCAAGCCACAGTCTTCCCTCTGACAGTCACAGCCATTGCCCTTTGCCTGTGGTTTCAAGGTCCTCTGAAGTTACTCCTACCTTCTACATCAAAATGTTCATCAACCTTTTTAATTTCTATGCTGTTCTGCTGAGTCACTTTGAGTTTTTAATATTTTAAAAAACCATCTCCTTCAGGTTATAGTCTAGTAAAACTTATCTTTTCAAGTGTAAAAGCTTTTCTGGGTCTTTTAGGGAAATTAATTTTAGGAAATAGCCTGAATGAGGTCTACCTCGAAACAGATTTGAGGTCTTGTCCCAACTGAATCTTTCTCTGATCATGGTGGGGCTTATTAGAGATCCCAGTTTAACACTCTGCTCCTGTGGCTTGCCACGTAAGTCTTCTCACCTTGCCAGTCACTATCCTCTGAAAAGTCCCAGGCTTAACACAGTGCCCTTCTGGCTCCTCATCCATCTCAGAGTCATCAGCAGTTTACAGATATCCTATGAGATGACTGCTTCTTCTTCCTGATACTTATTCTTGCAGCTCCCTAAGAGGCTTTGCTTTGGCAAAAACTTGGCCCTGGCATTGAACATCTGTCTTCCATGGTTTCATGTGAGAATGTCAGCACAGTTTTTTTCTTTTTTAAACAAAGTACATCATCATGGCATGGTGCTTGAGGTTTTTTTTTTTTTCCCTCTCAGCATTTGAGAAAGCTTTAACTTAGGAAAGAAAGGCATAGTGTAAAACATGTTATGTATTATCTTTCTTAAAGATGACCATGGAAGACAGTAAGTGTTTTGCATTATGCTTTAATCTCTTTACTAGGAAACAATGCTTGCTACAAAATGACTCTACGGGAATGTGGCATCCATACATGAAGTGAGATCTCTGGAATAAAACATCAGCTATTTGCTTTGTGTGATCCCCTTTGTTCCAACATGAGCATATATGCATAAGTAAAACCATTTTTTCTCAGGTCTTGCAAAAGTGACCTCCATCTGCATCAATGTGAAAGGCCAGAGATCTGCAGTACTGCTTGGTAGGGCTTACTGCTGTTGCTAATGATGAACAATCACATTGAAGGAAGAAGAAGCCACATCTCATTTTCATCATTGGTCTTTTGGAAAGCTATGACCCACGTGTGTGGCTGCCTCCCAAATGTTCTCATTTATTCATTTTTAAATTAAAATGATCCTTTGCCAAAAACACAAGCATGTATCCTTCAGGAGAACGTGAATTTAGACTGCACCTTTCTGCCTGGGACCAAATTAGGTTGTACCCTCAATTAGGGGCAGAAACAATGGAACTTATTGAGACAAATAATGTAACCAGGAAAATCCATTTAAAAAATCTTTCAATATTGAATAAACCCGACAAGCTAAAAATTAACAAAACAGCACCTTTCAAGAAAATAATAGTTATTTAGTAATAAATTTGCAAACCTCTGCAACGGAACAGGCCCATTTCAAGTAGAGCACCTCTTGAAGTGTTTTATTAGCCTTCTGAACAAAAAAAAAAGTTTGACATTCTCTGTTTCCAGGATCAGATGTCAGTCTCCTTGGAAGCAGAAGCGTGGTGCAGCAGATAATACCCTCTGTTACGCTTTCAGAGCACTTGCTAGCTGATACTTTCCAAGCATGTCCTACTGTTTTTCTCACTGTTGTGAGAACAGTTTTCAGTTTTGCAAATGAGGGGAATGACGGTATTGTGGTAGCTGCACAGCTTCCAGAAAAGGGAAAGAAAAAAGGCACAGTGGTGAGGCTTGTGCTGTGCTGCAGCTCACACCCAGATGAACTTCACTTCTTGGAACTGTCTGTCCTCAGCACTCGCTGTGGCTGTGAAATAGGGAGCTGTGCCTTGGCTACTGCATGCTACAGCACGGAATGGTCACACATCACAGCCCCTCAAGCACCCAGGCTTTGAAGAAACTCATGTTAAGCACACCTGCGTGATTTTGTTATGCTTTCACAGATAACCTCAGCTGCTCAACTTCAAAAGACATGAAAGAATGGATTTACTTCTGATGCCCAAGGAAGATAATCTGGGGTATATTTCTTTCAGGGCAAAATTCCCTTTGGCTACTGAAACAGTTTTGCCTTCAGTGTTCCTATAAGAATTTTTAATATTTCAGTTAGGGTACATAAAAAGAAAATAAGGATTAGCTCATAACTTTTCAGATATCAGAACTAGGCTTAATTCATACTACTGCTGTTATTATCAACCCAATTTTTATAAAGGGAATTGTATTTCATTTAAACTTAGTTAACAGCTTTGTTTCTTGTGCCAGAGTAGATCCTTATGGCCGATTCTGACCCACTAATGAGATGAGGGCTCCCTGAAGGCATCAAATGAGGTAAATCAGCATATGCGTAAGCAGTTATAAAAACGTGACCCTGTGCCACACACTCCATACATCTGAAGGAAATACTGGCCTTATTTTTGCCTGCAGATTTTACATTTTTTATTTTATAAGTTGAAAGAACACAATACACTATAATTTTACTGTATTTGTAACAACTTGTTCAGTAAGAGATTTTTGTAAAAGAACAATCATGAAGTGGAACTGAGCCAGTCAGATTACTGGCAAAGCTTCCTGCTGAATATGATTAGATAAAGGGAAAACGGAGACTGGAGAAAATTGATCCTCTCAGCAGAATTTGCCATAATTATATGCAGGATGAGGAATTAGCTATTATTCTACTGTTAAATTCCTCAAGTGGCCAGAAGGAACACTCTTGCATAGTCTGCTTTTTTGATCAAATCTATGCAAAATGAAGATCCTGTTAAGCAAAAAGGAGATGAGACTGATCAGGTTCTATAAATCTTGTAATTTTTCTCCCTAAAGGTTAGATACTGGAAGGATGCATTGGGTTTGCCTTACTAGCTCTTCTCTAATATCCCACTAGCTTCTGTTTAACAAAAGTTTTCATTTCAAGAAGTAAAATAATTGAATTTCACACATTCATTCATCCCTGGTAAGCTGCAATGCAAAGAGCTTCTAAATCTCACATGGTCTTCTTGTAAGCCAACCTCTTTTCATTGGAGTTCATTGCTGGCATGACCTGAACTCTGCTCTGTCATAAGAACAATCACACTGTTGAGTATCAAATTCTTGTGTTTTTTTCTAGCAAAGCAGGACTTCTCTGATTGCAAGATTCTGTTTATGCATGGACCTCATGGATTGGAGTACAGCTTTCTTGTTGCTACCTAATTCAAGTGGAGATGATACTAATAAGATGAAATAATAATTTGGAGAAGATACAAAAGACTCATTAACACAGTGTAGCTGTGTAGCCTAATGAGAAGAGAATATTGCCCTCAATATTACCAAGTTCAGTGAAACAGCATTGCTGTTGGTATTGCTGGCCCATGGCCCACCAGCCAGTTAGGCACCAGAGGAACCCCCAGCACAGCTATGCAAGTGGAAAACTGCTCAGTGCTGCTCCTTTCCGGAGAAGGAAACTGTTACACAATTATTCAAATTAGCAACATGAAATGGAATCAGAAGAAAAGGGAAAAAAAGCAAAAAGCTATGAAAAGGGACAGCTTGTCTGAAAGATAATTATATATGCTTAAAAAGAGTAAGAGAAAGAGCATTGCCTGCAGTATGCCTCTAGATTAACAATGCTCCTTCCTTAAATGCAGTCTGCTCTGCTAATTTGCCTCATTTCTTTTATTATAGATGTTGCAAAGACATTTTATAGCTCACGACTGGGCGGGTGATCTTAGCTGCAATACCACTGTAAACCACCCATAGCCAGTCTGCTGAGATGGCCTCATGTAATTCTAACTGCTAAAATAATCACTACTTAAAGCATAAAAAAGAAAAGACAGAAAAAGAAAATCCGATTTACTGGCAGGGGTCTAGAAAAATCTCTCAAGTTGTCAGAGCTGTAACACTGTCATCTCCTTTGTGCTTCCTCCAGCCTCCCATGTAACCTGTTCCCTATCTTCAGCCAGGAATGACACTTGTCTGCTGAAGGTGCCCACTGTGTCCAACAGCACATTTGACTGTGAATGCACAGAGTTCTCCTTCATGCTAACTAGAAGGGTGCAACTGTGAGCAACCAGAAAATTAACATACAGGCAAAACCGAGAGGAAATGACTGTTACATATGTGCAGAGCAGGGAGATGGGCAGACCAGAAACATCATGATACAATAGTGCAGTTAGTAGTTATAAAATACAACTGTAATGGATATGATTCCAGAGAAAGCAGCCGTATTCAAGCAATGGCTGTAGAGTGTGGAAGTCCAATTAAAGGGCTTGTAACAACAACAGTTCTATCTATATGCCACAACAAATGGGTACTGCCATTTGGGACACTCTCTGGGAGGTCTTCCCTCCAGAAGACCATTTATTCTCTACCCATCACTGGATCAGACAGAACAAATACTTTTATGTCAGTTAGTTTTCAGATATTCAAATTTGCTTCTTTAAGACAGAGGCAGATTGGCAGCACATCTTCAGAGTTTGCCTCTGAAAATATAGTTATGCACTACTGGATAACAGTCCCTCAATTCTTGTGAAAATGTCAATCACGTAGTGTTGGTTCAAGAAAAAGTCTGTTGTTTGACTGTTTGCTGGAGGTGTTGCTGGCTGACAAACTAAAAGATGTCTGCATTTTTCATGGGCAGGAAAATGTGAGAGAGAAAAATCTATGTGACAAAAATAAGTATGGAGACATTATTAGTTTTCTCCAAAAGCAGTATTACAGAATAGTTGGAGAGCCAAAATCAGAATAAATGGCCTAGGAAAAATGGTGACTGACATGAGTGTCATGAGGTCATCAAATATAGTTGTTACAGTGGTTTTTATTGAGCAAATGAGCTATCCCATAGCTTCAACTTGTCCCCAAACAAATCTTCATTAACTAACCACATCTGCCAAGGATGGCAAACAGCTTGGGCTTGATTATTGCAGGGAGTCATCAGGGACAGAGCCAGAGAAATCACAGTGTAAATACAAGTCTTGGAGAAGACATGCCAGTTGCCTTCAACATTAAAATATGCATTCAATGGAAATAGAGTCAGAAATCTGCAGGGAGGCTAAGGATGACTCAAAATCATAAAATTCAAAGTTCTTTACAAAAACACATTTTAAGCAAACAGATAAGAATCAGTAAAGCAGCTAAAGGTGAGTAGTGAAAAGCTGACCAGCAGATAACTTGTGCCTTAGCAGCACATGAAGCATTTGCAGGCTTTGGTCTACAAAATTATTTAATAATTGACAATTTTGCAATGTGATTTTCTTTTAATTTAAGCATATTTGAGAAATGTAACACTTTCCTCCAATGTTAAGGAAAAGCCATGACTTACTGAACTTTGAAGATGTTAATTTGGATTTTGCAAAATTTCTATAAACTGCCCCAGTAGAAAGATGCCCACTTCTTCTTGATAAATTATCAAAAAAGCAAACAAGCACCGGTTTTATTTTACAAGTGAATGTTTTTCATAACAATATGAATGAGCTAGATATTGCTGACAGCTTGAATTAATAATTTCCCTGGGCTCCTTTTTCTCTCTCTTAAGAAGCATACTGTCATGCTCCAATAAAAATAACAGATTTTCAGGAGAAAAAATGAAATATAAAAGGAGATGCCAGATAATGTCAATGCAGCCAGTGCGCTTCAGTATCAGAACCTGACAACGCCTCAAGCCCCAAAGAAGTTAATATCACACTGAAAGTGAGAAAGAGAAAAGTGGTTTTGAAATGGGAAGCCTAGACCAGGCAGGTACACCTAATTCTGCACCCATGATTAGTTTCACATGTCCTGAATTACTACAGTGACGTTGCTCGATAATCACACTGTTTATTTTTGGAGATTAGTGATAGTACTTTGCCATGTTTTGCAATTACACAGGTTCTAGCTTGGGATAAGGAGACCTCTTTCATATGCTTCTGAATAGGCTTTGGCCAGAATGCCACCCTAAAAGAATCCCTGACTCCTCTCTGCATGTGCTGGAGAGGCTGGAGAGGGAGCCAGCTGAAGGTGGAGGAAGGCTTCCTCTCTTCATCAGCAGTAGCTGTCAAAGTTAGGTTTTTTTTGCAAGTTCCTCAAAGGTGACACAAAGGACACACATGTACCAAACAGTGTGTTGAAGAGATGAAAACACAGATGGCTTGTGGGATGTGTGCATGGTTGCAGTGCAAATTGGAACAATGTCTTTAATGGAGACATGTTACTTTTGCAATGGGTGGTCTGTGTTTAGCACCCATACATGAAATATGGTGGCAGTGGTCAATTCACAATATGATGTTATGATCAACAGATGTGGTGTACCTGGGATTGCTCCACTTCATTCTGCTGAGCATGACTGTAACCTTGCTAATTGTGGGGGTGGAAAGAAAGATACAGCCACTCCTTCTGTCTCTTCCACTTATGAATGTGACAGAAACAATCTTGACGTTGGGTAAAAAACAGATTTTCTTGTGCTGCAAATTTGTCTGCTACTATAGCATAGGGAAAGTGTAAATATTTACCTCACTGACATTTCCCAGGATCTCAACTTTTGTAGCAGCTTCATGAAAAAATCTCCATGGCATTTGCAATGCTTGCCCAGAAATGATGTTTTGAAAACTATTTCTATATTATTCTCTAGGATGTGGTTGCACAATTTAGGCTTTTGACAGAAAAAGGGCAAGAAAAACTTATATTTGCATCTTCAAAAAAATATCATAAACTGGATTCCAACAGATTCATGCTCCTGACCCAGATCTTCTGGTTGTAAAGGCACCTGCAGTGAAAGAGAGGAGCCAGATGTTTCTCTGACACCAGACGTATGGAAATTTTGAGCTGATTCTACAATGTTGGCAGCTGAGGACACTCAGTGCCTTTCACAATTAGACCCTCAATGAGCAAAGTTTTCAGGAAAAGAAAGATCTGTCTCACTTTTGCAGCTTAACAGACTGCTCTGATCTGCATTATTATACTTAAATTATTAAAAAATGTATATGCAAAACAGATGAGGGAAAGAGCTCAATTGATGAAACCCTTGATCATGAAAAACTTGATGCTGAAGGGCAAACTTTTCACTTGATGAAATTTCGATGTTGCTGCTCTGGTCCCACAAAGTCCCACAGCTATTTAAGCTTTCCATCCAGTGCCTACATTTCTCTGTCATATTAATTATTTTCCATTCACTAGTTTTGCTAGCCTTTTGAATGCAA
>VZTM01038478.1:0-36754 GCA_013400555.1 Jacana jacana | reverse complement strand
GACAGGGACTCCCCCATGGGTAACTGATGTGAAGTTAAACACAACCACCCATTTACACAAAATGATACTGTACACTTTTGGGCGAATGTGATTTAGCTTTTTGGTTGTGGATGAAGTCCCAGAGGAAGGTTTGGGAAGCCTGAATGTCGGTATTGGAAATCTTAGGTAATGACTTCTTGCCCTTATTTGTCTCCCTTTTTCTGAAAAGAGAACAAGAATTTTGGTCTTAGCTGTGCATTAATGTCACACTGAACATGACCTAACATCCCCACAGCAACAACTCAAAGAGGGAAAGAGATGGGTTTAAGTGATACGAATAATGACAGAGCTAGCTCCCTTGGAAGTACCAAACAAGCCAGTAACTGACTACCTAGATCAGAGCATGCAGCCTTGCAAAGCACACTATCAGAGCTTCCAACACAGTCACAATACTTCCCCTCACCCCAGCTCCATCCCTCTGAATACCTGCTTCCCACTTTTTTTTTTTCTTTTAATTAGAGGTAAATGGTAACATGTCACATGAGAGTTCAGGTAACTGTGAGATAAGACAGTGTAAGGCCACAGCACCAGGCAACAGCTTATTCCGTCACATGGGTGTAAATTACTGAAAATGGAAAGCAGCAGGTTTTCTCAGAACTTCCTGAGGCAGGCAGACTGGGGCTAGTGGTTCATGGATAGACTGGGTTTTATTTGTAGCTTATTTATGTTTGGCCTGCTAAGACCCTGGCTATTTTTTTCCACCACAGATGTACATAATTTTATTTGACTCTTAGCAAAGTTCAGGAGGAGCAACTTAAAAGAAAATGAGAGCAAGGAATTTCAAAACAGGAATAGCCTGCTTTGTTTAAACAAAGAGTCTGTCAGCATTTATGTCATTATACTATTACAATGTTCTGACTTCCATCTAAATCTTCCCAGAGGGATACAGATCTACATTTTACTTTAGCTAAAGACAGAAGTAATTTGAACAATTGTTACAGCAAAAAGAATGGTTATCAAGCCACCATTCTCTTGACAAAGAATCATCTCTTGACGTCAGAGACAAAAAGTAGGTGTCTTTTGCAACGGAACAAGCAAGAGATCTGTCGCAGTAGCAGGTTCTATAATATTATTTATTGTTATTTTTTCTCCTCTGGTAGTTTAGCTCAAATCCTTGATCAGAACAACCAGGAATTGTTCTGCTCAGATGGCTTACTGCATTTTAAGTGGAATGCAATTTAGCGCTCTCCCATCTGACCGAAGCCAAATTCAGTAAGGGAAAACAATTTCCAAACACCAACACATCCGTTTCCCCCTTGAGAGGCCAGAGGAAGGTTGCGGCTTTAGAACAGATTACCAGTATCTGCCTACCGTGTGCATTTGATAAAAGGGACTATTAGACTGTAATGGCAGCTAGACTGTCCCTCTTTGCAAAATAACATTAGGCAGTTTCCAGATCGCAGTATTAGAGTTGCATTATGCTTTGTTACTGAGCATTGCAAGAAACAGGGCATAAGACCAGTGTAATAGCAAGAAACAAAAAAGAGTAGATCACATCTCTGTGTGTACTTCAGAGCTTCTGTAATTCTTTTTTAATGTACAGAATTCTTTGCTGCCACATTTCCTTTGGGTTTATCTGTGGTTTTACTAAAGAAAACAGGCAGTCTCTGTTTCAAAAAGTGGTTAATAATATACTGACCCCATAGTCCACCATAGCTCCACAGAGTCAATTACTGGTAGACTGTTGCCAAAACACATATTTAGGAAGCATGAAAATGTGTAATTATTTACTGGATCTGATACCTACTGCATCACAGCTGAGCTCTGAAATGGGAATTACTGACATGATGAAATATATACAAATCCAAATGAATTGCTGTAGTACAAGAGAGGCCCTGCAGAACTGTACTCATTAAACCCACTTATTAAAAAATTCTTACCTTTTTTTTTTTTTTTTTTAAATCCAAAATCACTTAGTCTCTTTAAAAAGACAGTCATCACCAAATATCTCATTTTTACCTTCTTGGAATATGCTATGGCTCAAGAGAGATTTGTAATTATATCTGAGGACAAACAAAATATTGAGGTTTGCCTTAAAGGAATGACAAGAAACTTACTGCAGGTGAGTGGTAAAACATTGCTGAAGATTGGACAGTAGCACACAGTAAAATGAACAACCTGAGTTATTTTTAGCACCGTCCCTTCAGGAAAGAAGCCTAAGTCTTGCTTCCCAAAAGACAACTAGTTAAAAGTGACCACATTAGCCTATTTTAGGAAAATGGCAGAAATTATTACTGAACATGCAATCACATTATATAAATTGGGGCATGTCTTCAGCTTACTGATTCAGCTCATTTCTGTCACCACCATCACAAAAATATTGCATTGGAAATAAGCCAGAACAAAGAAAATATTATGGTCTTTGTTGTATTTCTCCCTAAATTGAAAATTGAATTATTTGTCCTGCTGATCTAGGTATTCCTGCTCCGGCAGGGGCATTGGACTAGATGATCTTTCAAGGTCCCTTCCAATCCCTGATATTCTGTGATTCTGTGATTTGTTATTGGCATCTCAGCTGAGGGACGGCATATCCTTAATGTTCAGAGTTCTGTATTTTCAGACCAATGACCAGTGCCTGGAAAGAACATTTTTGAGAAAGGTAGTTCTCTCCTCCCACAATATGTAAGTGGAAACGGACTGTGGTTTTGTTTTGTATTCTGTTGCACATTCTACTCATTAACTTGTGATTAGGACAGCACTGTTCTGAGAACCCTACTTCCTTGTAATAGTTCCAGGTATATTTCAAAGAGGTTTGGCTCCTACTCCTGCTAGCAGGTCAGAAAACTGTCCCCAAAAACGCTGATGCCCAATTCTGTGGAGTCTGAGATGTTGAAGTCACATTAGCCTGGCCCTGCATTGAGCTCACTGTTAGGACACCAGACCTGAGCTAGACTGCTGGCTCTACAGGAGGTAGACCTGTCACCCAGCCCAAGTATGACAGCACAGGGTAGACTTGCCTTGCAGCAATGAGCAGAAGAGAAGATTGATTTAGCCACTGCTTCTTGGATTGTGGTAAAATCGCTGAGGTTTCATGTTTGTTTATAGGCTTAGAAAACAGTCAATTCTCAGCTAATGAAACTTGAGGCATGCGGTGCTCAGTCAACATATCAACCTTAAATTACTATTTTGCTGGTAATACTTTCTTGGACATTTGTTACAGTAAATCAAGTGGTATTTTGTCTCAGCTAGGCATTGGACATCCTGATGCTTTAATATACTCAGACAAGCACGGCTGCAGGCTCCATCAGGGGTACTTATACAAAGTACATGCACAACAGCAGGAGTGGGGTGCACAGCTATGGGGCCAGGGTTGTCTCACTGCATTACTACACTGGGAGGTTCCATCTAACTGGGCCTCTGGGCACTCCAACAACAATCTCCAGATAGCGCTGCATTTGATAACACACATATATAGTCTGAAGCAAAAGCAAAGCTCAAATCCAAACACAATCTGTACTCCTTCAGGGACAACTATATGAATCTGATCACCTGAAATGATGATCATTTTAGTTTGTGCAGTATAATCAAAGGAAATTAATTAATGGCAGAATACATTTTGGCACATTTCATATAGACAAATGCAAAGGGCTTTCATACAATTGTTCATCTCCTTAAAGAAATTAAGAAGTGACTAACACATAATGAAACATTACATTTTATGTAATTAATTACTGCATCCTTTTTGTTTGTGCTGCTAGTAGATGAACAAATCTCCTTAAAAGTCCTTTCATGGAATGATACAGGTTTCTGTTAAAGACCTTCTTCTGAAAAATTATGTTTTCCCCTGTTCCATTTGAGACTGTCATATCTATATGCCTGATGGTCATCCTGTTCCTAGCATCAGAAAAGGCCCTCAGGGCTCCGCCAAGCCACAGACTGAGTAGCAGTCAGCAGTGTACCCTTGCACTGAGGACAGCTGACTGCACACCAGGCAGTCTTTGCCAAAGCACAGCTGGCAACTTGACTACGGGAACATTTTTTTTATAGAGGTGCAGTGCTGGTGAGACCACATCTGGAGTCTGTGCCCAATGTGGCATTCCCCAGCATGAAACACAGATGGACATTGACAGAGTCAGTGAGGATGGAGTGTGATTTACCTATTTTCAGCCTTGGAGATATCAAAGTCATTTGGACAGCTGGAGAAGTCAACCACACAAGTGCTATCTAAATAAAACAGCGGAGTTGTTCTGTGCTTCTGGAAATATTCACAGGGTCAGTCAACACACTCTTTCACTCCTTCAAGACATTGTAAGGTCACAGGTTTGAATTATTAAGATTTTTCTCATATTCTTACCTCAATAAGAACCGTAGCCCAAAATTTAGAAGCATATGAAGGAAATGATGAGTAAGAATGGTAATCAAAGATTGAATACCAAAGGGTATTACAACTCTTCAACTTCCTGCATTTGAAACACATTTATAACTTCGGAGATCACTTGTAACTCCTCTAAGCTTTGTGCTTTCAGAGGTGGAAAAAGAAATAGGCTATACCTTACAAAGTCCTCCTCTCACTGCTTAAGAATTTTTCAGTTTTTGCTGTGCCCTTATGCTCAGCAAGTCACCTCAAGCCTTACCTGAAATTGCATGGAATGAGAACTTTCACAGAATTGCAGAATCACAGAATGATATGGGGTTGGAAGATCATCTAGTCCAACCCACCTGCCAAAGCAGTTCCACCTAGAGGAGGTTGCACAGGAACAAGTCCAGGCAGGTTTTGAATGTCTCCAGATACAGAGACTCCACCACCTCTCTGGGCAGCTTGTTCCGGGGCTCTGCTACCCTCAAAGGAATGGATTTCCTCCTCATGTTTTAGATGGAATTTCTTATGTTCAAGTTTGTGCCTGTTACCTCTTGTCCTCTCACTGGCCATCACAAAAAAAGACTGGCACCATCCTCTTGAGACCCACTTTGAAAGTATTTGTAGGTGTTGATCAGATGCCCCCTCAATCTTCTCCAGAAGACCGAAGTCCCTCAGTCTTTCCTCATAAAAGAGATGTTCCAGGCCCCTAATCATCTTTGTAGCCCTTTGCTGTACCCTCTCCAACAGTTCCCTGTCCTTCTTGAACTGGGGAGCTCAGAACTGGACAAAGTACTTCAGATTCAGTCCCACCAGGGCAGAGTAGAGGGGCAGGATAACCTGCTGGTCACACTCTTCTTGATGCACCCCAGGATGCCATTGTCTTTCTTAGCCACAAGGGCACATGGGCACACAACACTTTTCCTGAAATGCTGTGAGGAAAAGTAGTCTTGTCAAAGAAACCAAATTCACCAAGCTACAGGGTGAATGCCACAGGTTGTATCACTCCACATCTGGGCAGTGTCCAGGATAGGACCAAACAGTTTAAATTCAATAGTCATAATCACACAGAGAAAAAGAGGTAGAACCAGGGAGGATGATGAAAAATCGATGTAATATGTTCCACTACCTGACATCACTTAAATTGCGAACCAACTGTAACTACCGAGAATTCTTCAGTAGGCCTGTGTAATTACTCCAGTAGTCCCTGTCTTTCAGGCCACAAAGTTCCACATGACTTCAAGACATACAGACTTTGCACTCAAAAGATAAAATGGAATTTATCAAACATTTCAATTCTGCTTCTCAACTGGCATAAAAACATAAACCAACATGGTGCAACCTGCTAAATATTTGGGTAGCCTTTCCATGGCCGACTCTTTCTCATGGCTCAGTCCTGCCCCTTCTCAGGCACTTATTATCAGAGCAATTTCCATGAGTGCCTTGCATCATGCTTTAAGTCAGTTAGAAATGGCCTAGCAAGAGCTCTATTCTGAGTTTCTCTCATTAAAAACTTCCACTGGCTTCATAAACACAGGGGGTGGGGGATGGGGTGTTTGATGTGATGTGGAGCTTAACATTCATAAAGCTGCCTTCTGGGATAGAAAAGATGAAACTTGCTCCAGCTACAGTCAGATGCCTCTGAAATTGGAAATAGTATTCTCTCCAAGGTCAGTTCCTCATTACTCAAGGAAAACATTTTTAAGTGCTGGTTTAAGCAATTTGATAGCAGATCCAAAGGCAGACTGCATTTCAGGATTACTCAAGGAAACAGAGGAAATGAACCATGTAAATTATTTGTCAAACAGTTTTCTACACGCCTCAAATCTATTTTAAGGTTCAACATCTGCATGAAGGCCTTAACTTAGTTACATTTCTTCAGACTTTCTGTGGAAATAGCTTAAGTTTGGGACAGATCCAGAAAACAATCCTAACTTTAACTGGAAAGCAAATTTGAAATCCTAATTCCTAGTTTCTTGTTGAACAGAACAGTCTCTGAAAGGACAGAGAGCTCTGAGAAGTCCAAAAGAGCTTGGACACAGCTGGCATACAGACAGTCACAGTTTCCTGCTCCACAGGATTTTATTTTAGTATTGAATTCTGATTGGCACAAGTCTATTTTTAAAGTTGCTTGCATTTTTAATGTATTTTTTCTTCTTATATCTTTTTATTGGCTGGGCAGTCCCTTGGAGATTGTCCACAAAATACCTGACCCCTCTTGGTCAGATATTCCAATGAGTGGAACGAAACCAGCTTGTACAGCTGAAGTACCATCATTAGCATATACTGTGATAACTCTCAGTCCTTCTCTAACCAGCTGGCTACACAGCATGATTTCCTTGGGATTTTTGTTTGCTTTGCTTTTAAGCAGAAGTGTAGTATTACTGATAATCACCAGATGGCATTGCTGCAGATAACTTTGATATTCATGTTTACCTGACTGTACAGAAGTTAGATATTTAGAAAATACTTATTGCAATCTAGTGCAGAGGTTTTGCTGATCTTACCGGTCCAACTCCATTACAGAGGTATCATTTTCAAATTAAGCACGTCCAATCTCAATTATATATTTGCTTTCACATGTGCTAATACCTGAGCTCTCACAACGTCATAGGATTTGTTTGCAGCAAAGGAACATGCACGGCTGCACAAACATGGCTTAAAAACACAGACGCAAGAAATGTGGGCAAAAGATGTTATTGAGACTGCTATAAAATGTCTTTGCTTCTTAATAACTGTATTCTTTAAGCTCATTGAAATGATTTACAGGCTCTTATAGTTAAAAGGCTACCTAGTTAGTGACTGAATCTGTTGGCTGAAGAGTTTCAGCTACAATGGTTGCATCTGCAAATAACCTGGGATCAAATTATGTGATAATTCACGCCTCATTAAATTCCTCTGAAGAGACCAAATGACACGGGTGGTAATTTTTAGTGGAGGCTATGGTGTATAACATATGTTGGCACTTCAGAGCTGCTGTAGCTCCCAGTCTGAACATACCCCCTCCCAGGGACGGGCCCTTGATTGTGCAGGCTGCAGTTGTCTCCGTGGGCCCCAGTGATGCTGAACCACCAGATATAAGGGTGAATGGACTTTTTCAAATGCTTGGTTTTCAAGGCACGATGAAGTTGTGACGTGGTACTTATTTCACAAATATCCCTATTTCCATATAAAGTGGTAAGATATTTCCTCTTCTTCATTTCAAAACCCTTCATAAAAAAACTGATAATTTTTATTGTACAAGACTGCTTCATGAACAAAGTACTCACCTCCAGATACAGACAGAAACTTCACTTTGATGAAGTTAGGATTTTTTTTCCCCACTCACAGTGTAATATTTCATCCCGTTGATGACAGCAGTTTGTGCCTACAATTCTATTTTCACACTCAGGCTCAGTTTCAGCCCGATGCAGTTACCCCACAGCATTGCCATGATAGCACTAAGACCAGTGCAGGCTGCAGAGGCCACCAGTGGGGCAGTCACCCACACCTGAGCTCTCTGTCACATCTAGTGCATTAGCACTGGATTTATAGTTTAGATTGGGCACATCCACAGGAACTGAACAGCTACAACAGCAGAGATGTCTTCCTAATTTCAGAACTAAACTTCCAGCAATATGTGGCAAAAGGAAATTAAAACCTGAGGCTGTGGCCACCATGACATAAGCTAACAGGCAAAGGTAAGTGTGTTTTTTTTCTATAGTGCTTGCTTAATGTTTTTGTCCAGATACCCTGGAAAGCTGTGGGTCATTTTTCTGAAGGAATAATTTTGGATAGGTATCTCTCTTGTCTTTTCCATCGTCACCAAGTTGACATTTTCCTGGGCTTCCAACAGTCCCAATACTAGTGTGTGACCACAGCTTTGTGCATTGGTGAATGGAAAGCCAGATCCCTGAAGGAATTGCTAATGTTGATGAAGGGAACCTTGTTGGTTGAACAGGCAGAGGTGTTTTTGAGGCAGAAGAGCATTTGGGGATGTTAAATCTGTAGTTTAGATGACAACTGCCCATATGTCTACACAAAAGCATTTGAAACATCACCTCGGTGGAGATGATAATTTTCCTTTCTTCATATGCCTAGCTGTTGTGTCATTTTATTGAAGGACATATTAATAGACACCCTCAATGATACCTTTCATGTTATTTCTCTTCTGTCAGCCAGCCACAGCCAACAGCAAGCTAGTCAATATAGATGCTTTTGGATGGAATTAATCTCTGATCCCCATTAAGCGGATGGTGCTATGCAAACCAGGTAGTAAGAGACAAGTTGTCTGAAATGCTACAAGTATAAGGGATGGGAAACCAAGAATTAAAAAATGAGAAAGATAGCTCAGTAAAATTCCCACAGCAGAAAATAGATAGCTACAGCAGTCTTTAAATGCTTCTAGGATGCCCAAAGACAGGGCTGCAAACCATTCCTTTTTCTGCATGTAAAGGGGCTGACTACAGACAGCAGTAACCCAAGACAAACCCACTAGATTACATTTTTCAGTAATGCAGCTTTGTTCATATGATTTTTTAATAAAGCCAGCTATCCAGAGAAGAGACCAGGCCTTTGTGGTTGTACTACAAAACAGGATCATAAACAAGAGACAGTTTTACAATAATGATTTTCCTCTTTCATGTTTTCAAGTGGCTTTGGCTGATATATACAGCTAACCTTCTCTATTTATACATCGTTATCCCCAAACACAGGCATCATTTTTCTAAGTGACAGAAAAAAAATATTAATAAAGATAATGAAATGTAAAAAAAAAAGTTATTATCTTCTGGATTAATGATTACAGTTATTTTTATAAAGGAAAAGTGTTAACAAAGCCATTCTCAAAGAACTGAAAAACCACTCTGGGATGCTCAAGGAGATCTAATAAATGCAAATGCACACTGAAAAATTCCTGAAAACGTCCATCCTTCAGCTTTTGCCTCAGAATACATTCAACACAAGCTAATACCATACAGTGAAGTGACACGTGCCTTACATAAATCCTGTCTTTGTGGTGTGATGCAAACCCTGCATGCATGCAAGAACTACTTTTATAGCACAGATGTTGTCCCATGAATTTCTGAAGGATTAGTGATTTAGATGAGAACTGCTCTGCAGCATTTGCTCAAAATGTTCATGATGTACTGCCAATATATTTCCAACAGTACTTGTTACTTTTAGAAAAATCATGAATTAAGCTGACCATTTCAGTAAAAGGATTGAAAGTGTCCTTTGATGACATAAACCAACAGAAAAGTGGCTTTAAAAAACATTGCAGAGAGAGATAAGGAACTTACAAGGTATAAACAACTGCACCTGTGAGATAACACACAAAAAGACAAAAGTTTAAAGTACAGAAACCAGAATTTAAAGAACTGGGAAAAGACATAGTAGGTACAGTGAAATACTTATAATAGGCAATATTAGTCATGAATATGAATAGCACATGAATAGTAAATGAAGCTTGTGTTAGAGGAGTGGAACGGATGCACACATCCATTTGCACACAGGGAAGAGCACACATGAGTAATTGTTTCTGCCTCTTGCTTTCCTGAACCAGAGATTCAGATTTGGATTTTGGTTTCTGACTTGCCTTTACTTCCCCTTAAGTACTAATTTAGTGATAGGATCTGAAATTCATCATGGTTGTTTCCAAAAGAAAAGTAACTTCAAACATTACAAGGAAGGTTTGTTAAGTCTTGCATTTAGACTGAAACTCCTCTCTCTTGCAAGGCCTGAATAGTTTGAACTGCAAAAGGAACAACAGCAGGGTGTCATCCATGAACAACATGCAGATCTCTTCTTCCTTTCTTCATTCCCACCTCTGGCCTAGAGAGCTACGGCAGTGTCTCTGAGCCATTAAACAACATATCCAATAACTTGTAACTTTTAGAAAAGACAAAGTTGATCTCACCTTTGTAGAAAAACTCAGCAGAGGCACCCTCCTATCCTGATAAGAGCTGGCAGAGCTGCTAACCCAGAGCCTTGCCAAATTGGTATGCTCTTTTGGGGAGCGAGAAGAGATATGACCTTGGACTTCCCTTCTATGTGCTTTTAGCCCACAATAAATTAGCTTGGATGGAGGAGACACTACAATTGCATCAGCTTTGATCTTTGCATAGTTTTAGCCTATAGTTTTAGGCTGATAAGCCTGTCCAGATCCCTGGTGAAACACAGACTGGGCTTGATGTCTGACAGAGAAGAGCTCTTAATTGGTTTAATAGAGCAATGGAGCTGCACAGAAAGGTACCTTCCCTTTCCACCCCTCTGGGTTTTCCCTTTTTGTTACTCACCAGTACTGCTCTGGATGGTCCTCACTGTGGTGGTTGTCCGTGGAGGAGATGAGGACCGCAGTGATATGCACTCGTCGTCCTGGGAGCAGCCCTTCTCAATGGCTCTGACGTAGCTGTGGCTCCTCATGCGGAAGCAGCCTGGCATGGGCAGATCCAGTGCCTCCACTGCCTGAGACTCAAGTTCGCTGAACACTGACTCACAGACGGATTCAAACTGACCATTCACCTCCATCTCACTCACCTGCAGGTAAAGACCAGGCAGGTTCAGTTCAACACATACACCAGCCTACCCGGTACAAATACTCACAAGCTAGTGGCACAATGGCCAACATCTGATAGAAGTTCCCTTCACACATGAAAAACAGGTGAATGGCACATAAACACACCCTGTTTCACAAAACAACAACTGTAAGGGGAAAAAAATAAGGTACAAATAGGGGAGGCAGAGGTGTTAGGCAGAGATTCAGCAGTTTAGGCTCTTGGTTCATGCCAAGCCTCGTGAGAAGATGGAATTCCTCATAGCAAGCGTCTGGTTTATCTCACCTGGTGCCCACAGCAGAGGTTGAATCTCTGGTCATTAGGACCATTACACTGGAAAACAAAAATCACTCTTTCTTTAGGGGTGAGGAAAAAAAAAACAAACAGAAAGGTCCTCTTAACTCTGGTACACAATCGGTGCAAGCCCATGGGCAATCACAGTGAGAAACCAGAGGGGTTGGGAAGCTTGAGGGTAGAAGTGGTAAGAAACAGTTGGGAAGGGGAGGCTGATAAGGGAGCCATCTTTGCTGCAGGGGAAAATTGTTTGTATAACCACATCTCTGGGCTGACTCCTTTGGCTGAGAATGAGATGCAAGGGAAAACTTAGGCCCTTTGTGGAGCAGACACTAGGTGGTGACAAAGGCTTGCACTCATGGAGGTTAAAGAATATTCAAAAGCATGTGGACTTTCTGCAGGTCTTGGAAACCTGGAAATCATTTACCTTGGCTTAATTAGTAACGGATGCTCATGTTTCTAAACTGAGAATAGAGCCCTGAGCTTGGCATTAAAGCACAATAATTATCACTGTAGGAAACATGCACATGGAAACCATCACTTGAGGATTTTGTTAGTTTTCAAGAGTGCAAAAGGCCAAGATTGCAAGAGAAGATAAGACTGTGTTCAGGTGGTGGGAAAAAAAAACCACATTAGAAATTGTTTTCTAGGATTAATTTTACTAAGAAAAACATTATGCAGAGTATTTGTACCCAATCTCAAAGAGTATAACGTTTTTTCAATGGGAAACTGCTTAAAAGAACATGGAAGAGTAGTGGATAGTAGATCATAAAGAACAATCCTACAATAGTGGAGAATAGCTCCAAATAAATGTCTCCAAATTATTATGTTTGGGACTTTTTGTAAAAAAACCACCAACTTCTTTATATTGGCAAATAAAGCTCACTTTTGGCCAACAACTTCGTACACAGTTGTCCAACTAAATAAGTAACCTAACCTAACCTATGCTCATATAGTTTCCTCTGAGATCTGAATTTCATTGCTGTTTACTGTTAGATGTTTCTTTGCCCATACCCTGTGCAAAATGTCTCACTATAAAATAGACAAATGAATACTCAAAGGACATTGTAGTGAGGTTGGTTCTGGTCTCTTCTCACAGTTAATTAGCGATAGAACAAGAGGGAATGTCTTCAAGCTACAACAGGGTAGGTTTAGACCGGACATTAGGAAAAAATTCTTCACAGAAAGAGTGGTCAGGCACTGGAATGGGCTGCCCAGGGTTGGGTCACCATCCCTCAATGTGTTTAAGAATCGTTTAGATATGGTATTGGGGAATATGGTGTAGGGGAGAACTTTGTAGAGTGAAGTTGATGGCTGGACTCAATGATCCCAAGGGTCTTGTCCAGCGTGAATGATTCTATGATTCTACTCTGATGTTGCATTGCCCAAATACAGAACACTGCAGAAATTCAAACTACAGCTCTATTTTGAATGGCACATATGTTTGCTATGGCTATGGCTGAAGTCCTGGCATCGATGTCAGGCACTTTTTTTGATGTTGCAATGACTTGCCCAATAAAAAGGGGCAAGTATCTGGCACTACAAATCTTGTCCTGATGCACTACTGGACTAGTGTAAGTGAAGCCTTGTGTCTCAAGAGTTTACTTGAAAAGTAAAAGTGATTCAAGTGATTCAACTAAATCACTCCAAGTGATTTATTCAAATGATCCACTTCAGCAAAGAAGCCAAAAATCATACCAAGGAGATACAGGATTTAGAAGATGATCTACTGGCCCACTGCCCTGTAGAGTGCTGGCACTTTTGCATTTGTTTCAGATCTGGCCCTGAGCAGTTCAATGGTACAAGGATGTTGTATGCAATGACAGGATATTTTGTGATGATAAAACTCATAAACTGAACGTGTTACAACAACTGTTATTTTTTTTTCTAGCTTAGAATGAGCATGAAGAGATCTTACAGAATTTGGGGGCAATAATACCTTTGCACTTAATATACACACTGTAGCATTTGTATTATATGGATGAAAAGTTCAGAGGTGCACCAGGCAAAGAACGTACACAATATCATAAAGAAAGCTTTAAAATTTTGAAAAAAATACTAATAAAATTGTGAAACACAAAATACTACAGACCTAATTTTCCTTTAGCATCTCATTCAGCATATGACTCTATTTTTTATTGGAGGTGGTCCAAAAAGTTTAATTTCAGGTACTAAGCACAAGATCCTTAACAGAACCCTGTTTAAAGACACTGTTGATGAGAGCTTGCTTTTGGAAAAGAAAAATTAAAAAATTAGACTGCTCCTTCAAATGAATTGCATGTTGTGCCACTCACCCACTTCCAAAGGGCAGGTTATAGCCTTATCAAATGTTACCTTCTCAGAACCCAGATTATGTGAAAACATTTATTTTTCTTACAAAAACTCTTGAAAATATGTGGTATGTGACAGCCTGATCCCACATAAAGCAAAATCAGGTTTAATCTATTGCAAGGGCTCAGCTGGTGTCCAGCAGGGCAGCTGCTCTCCATGCCACTGCAGGTAAGTGTCACCCACCTGACTAATGGTGCTCATGGCTCTCATGTAGCTCTCATTGCGGGAGCGGAACTTGGGGGATGTCAGCAGCCCCGCGGGGTCCAGACTGTCCAGGCTCCTGTTGATGGAGACTTCACTCACTGCCCTCAGGTAACTGTGGCTCCGGATCTGAAGCTTTGGTGAGTGTTCACTGGATATCCTGCGAAGTTTGAGAAACAAGGAAAAAAGAAACAAAAATAAAATAGGTATTTCAGCAAATCTAAATGGTCTCACTGGGAGTGGGGTAAAGAGGGGCTCAATAGTAAGCTTGGGTCTATGATCCTAAACACATCAGCTGAACTTCTTGAAATGCAGTTTGGAGGAAATGTAGGGGCTCTATTCCTCTACAGCGTTGTTCCTCTGAGAAAATCTGGTGCTGATCAGACTTGCTGATTCTGTGATTCTGACACCCACATTTGTAGCCATGTAACAGGGATGTTTCTTATAGAGCTTTCAAGGGTGAATGGGCAAACAGAGAAGGCAGATCATGCACAATAGGCACTCATAATACATCTTAACCCGGGAAATCATTCTAAGAACTTGGGACACCTGGTAAGGTTTGATGAGCTGTAAATTTTATTTTATCCCTGGCATAAGCTGAAAGTTGAGAAAATGTAGGGTAGGGAAGTAGCTTTACATGAATTGATGTCAAACTAGAAGTTTAAAAACCACAGTTGTATTTCTGAAGTGATATTTCCTATACCAGTGACAAGATGCACAAGTGGTCAGAAACAAGCAAAAAAAACCCTAGAGGTAATGTGCACAAACTGCAGTGTGTCCTGCCATATGTGCTTAGAGTCAACTAGCAGAGGTTACATCGTGCAGCTACAATCCTCCACCTGTGAGACGTTTTATCCTCTGAAAATGCCAGCTAAGTGCTGTCTTCACAAGCTGAGGTATCCTATAAAGATGCGAGTCACAAGAAGCGATCCGTATCAGGTCTCCTATGAAATCCAACTTGTTTGGGGGATATTTCTTTTTAAACAATTAATTTATGGATAAAACATCGAAAGGGTGATTCTTCAATATTTTTATTGGAATATCTTTAATATTCTCCAAGTATTACAAAGTATACAAATTAAAACATTAACTAAATTTTCCATTTTAAAATGTAAAACTCACATGGATGTTTGCAGATATATGAAAGCAAAATCTGTAACCTAATTACAGGCTTAATCTTGGTCCCCTAGTCTTTAGAAATACATACACAGCTGACCTGAAAGAAGAGAATCCATGTTTTGTCTAATTCCTCAAACATTTGCAGATCCTTTGTATTCAAGTAGCTAACGATGGTAATTAGTATGAACAATTTCCCAGTGGCAGGCACAAGTTTGGTAATTGTGAACGTATTTTAGGAGGACAATTCCATTGTGTAATCCCACACCTAAGTAGTTCAGAAACTGGGTCTGTTCAGAATGATACAATACCATAATAAAATCTAGGTCATCTCTACAACACTGTATGCTATGGCTGCTAATTACCTGCCTAATAAAAATACGTAAACTTATAGTAATTACTCAATATTCCTGTCACAAGATGAAGATAAAGGCGTTGCTTGCCATTTTCAGTGTGCATACAGTGCAATGCTCACAGCAACCATATTCACATGCTTTGAATGGCTCCTTATGCCATTTGATTCCACATGCAAAAGCAGAAAGCTTTTTAGACATCACAATTAGCGGTGTTCTGAATGCAAAAAAAAAGAAGAGAAAAGGATGAAAATGTGGCCATTACTAGCAGTCAGCTACAAAATTTTGCTAACTAACACTAACCACGAAACTTGTGGAAAAAAAAAATCTTGTCTGTTACTTGGTAAAAAATAAAGAAATAAAAAAATCAAGAAGATAAAATAGAATGAATAATTCAACAGACAATTTTCAGATGCATGTAACCTACTTCACCACCCTGCAGATCTGTAAACTGATGAGCATTGCCTAAAATGCATTTCTTAAATGAATTCAAAATGTATTTTATGAATATGTTGTGAACATTTTACTGCCAATATGTGACATGCAAAATTCAAATATGCTTGATTAGCTGCCAGTTAGTCAAATACGTCACCTGGGGCTGTCGCTGTTGGCTGATTAGCTGAGCTCACAAGACAACTACTGCAGTACAGCACCAAATTCAGTGCCTAGATATTGCCAGACAGAAATTTGCAAGTGCTGAGGCAGGTGCCCTTTAAAGATTGGAACCAAATATGACAAGATGTGGGTACCCATAACAGTAAGATTTTGGTGTGGCAGCCAGAGTACTGATCAGATAAGGTGCTCCAAGTGGCACCACAAAAGGTATACAAATTAAATTTCTGTAGGCATTAGTGTTGCATAACAACACATTCTCAACGCTGCTTTGAAACAAGGGTATCCATCCAGGAGAGTAAATGTTTCACTGTTTCAGATGTGGATGGTCAACACAGCTGCCTTCTTTTTCTGACTAGTTTTGTTCCTGACTATATGACTGGTCAGTTTGGCACATATCTAGAACCATATTTTACAGGTGGACACTTATCTTAGCCTGCACATACCTCCCATCTGTTGTATAAAACAGACTGGGATATTGGCAGCTGTTGGGGAGATGGCTCCTTGCTTACTGATTGCTACAATCACTGTTTCACTAGATGTAGCAACAGGGAAAAAAAAAAAAAAGGATTTAAAGCATAGTCAAAGAAACAGCTGAAGGTTTGCATTTATAATGATTACTGCTGTTTTTATAGCTGTGTAATAAATCATCACTACACTTCAATGAACAGCTGAAATGCCACTGAAAATTTTGAAAATCTTCCATTTAGGAATAAATCTAGCTTTGTATGACAGGGGAAAGATCTAAATGTCTAATTTATTTTCTCAGAGCTACTATTACCATTAACCTGTAAATGAAAATATTGTTTCCTTCCTTAAGGATTCAATTCCATCTCCTATTTACCCCACATTACATAAACTTCTGTCTGTGCCATCATAATTTCCACAACTAAGTACTAAAGTAAAGGGACTGAGACTTTAGGGCAGGTCTTTGTCCAGTGCAGAATGGTCCGCTAGCTCCACTTACTGCATGGGATATATTAATCTGCAGAAGGAGGATTGGGATTATTAAAGACTTTGAATGAGCTCCCCAAGCATGCCACATCACTTCTGTGCTGCAGTGCCTGCTGGTGTGACACGGAACAAGTCGCTGAAGGGTAGTCCTGAGCTCAGCCACAGGGCTGCACAGTCATAGTGCATGGGGTGGGAGGAATAGCACTGCTAGACTCATCTCCCGGAATCTACAGCGAGAGACAACAGAAGATGAGGACTCTAGGTTTCTGGTGCTCTGCTGGCTGTCACGGGGGTCCCAAGGGGATTGACCAGAAAAGGAACCAGCCCTGTTCTGATGTGTGTGGAAATGGAATCTGCCAAGTCCAGATGGAGAAATAAAGGCTCTCCTCAGTAAAGTAAGGTGAGGTCTCTGGTCCACATTGAGTCTCAGGGAAGACTGAGGTACTGTCGGTGAGGGCAGAAAGATACTGAAAGCTTATGAGAGGCTCTGAGAGGCAAGAAAGTGTTCACCTAAGCAGAAAATGCATTTTAGTGAAGCATCTAAAATGGAAGATTGTGTAGGAAATCTTTAAAGATACCTTTGCATAAAGCCCTTTTGTTTCTGTACATTTCAGACATACTGAGACCGATTCCCCTGTTTTCATTCAGGTATAGAAATGACAAGATTTAAAATGCACACACCTGGCCAACCCCATCACTGTTGCAACATCCTTGTTAGGAGGTACTTTTGCTGTGCTTGTATTTACAGTCTTAATTAAGATGGAAACATATTTAGTCCCTAATTTGCTTAATTGACTATTTGCGGAGTAAGGTGTTGGTCAGCATAGATAAGCACAGGAGGAGCCAGTCTTAGCTGATTTGCTCTGGTTTGTACAGGGAAGCCTGATACAGAGGCAGGAAAGGCTCCTAGCCTTGTGCCAGGATCAGATGATGGTCAAGGGTAAATGAAGGGAGAAGGAAAGTTATACACTATCTTTACGTACTGTCTTGTCATTTCTAACTTGTATACACTGGCCATAACTTAGGTCATTCAACTATATATTAAAGGATTTCAAATGCAGTGTTAGTAGATTAAAAGTGGAATAGCTTTTAATATATTCCTTGAAGAGTTCCTTTGCTTTCAAAATGGCTTTCAAATGCCAAAGAGAAGGTAGACAACAGCGATTTATAAGAACAGGCAAGTTTAGATTCTAATATTTCCTTTTGATTTAGGAAAGCACAATGCACTCAGTCATATATGGGCTCTTTATGAAAAACACTTTCATTTATTCCATTTCATTTCTGAATTGAAAAAGGGAGAAACAAGACTGACAAGGGTTGCTTTCTTTCCCCTTCAGGCCAGACACGATATAAAAAAGCGTTACAATGAAAAATAGTCCTAAGACTGTACTGCCTTCTGCACGTTCAGCATCCAGATTCATAGCACAAAGTGCAGTGTTGTGCCAGATGGGTCCTGTACTACGCCAACAGAAAATGACAAAGCAGAATAAACTGAAAATCCAGAATCATGTCCTGAATACTCCTGTACACCAACAGAAGAGTATGATAAAATTTGCCTTCAAACAAACAGAAAGCCCCCAACAACACACTACACACAAACCAAAACCAAGAAAAAATAAACCTGAAATCCACCACTATTGCTAAATATAAATAAAGCTCTCATTTTTGTAGCCTATGAAGGACAGCTTAGTTCCCCAGAGCTTAATTATCCCAGGCTGAATGTCCCACCTCTGGTGTGGCTGGTGGGCACATGCAACATACGTTTCTGTGCTTAATTTTATTTGCGTTTTAGTGTTGCTAGAAGGTTGAATAATCCCATGCAGTTTGACACAGGGCAAACACTGAAGGACATCGGGGAGGAACATGTACAGTACAAAGTCATTCGAGTGCGTCTGTCTGATCTCAGTCATGATACAGGTCACCAGGCTGGGGTAATTTGATCATTTTGACACCCATGTTCTGCTGCTTTTTCAGTGCAGAGAACACAAATCTATCGTGCTGCTGACGGAGACAAGGACAGCACATACACAGTTTTGAGCATTCTTCCCTCTCACCAGAGACTTTCTTGGGTTTTGAAGATATTTTCTGCTTTTGTATATAATCAAGTGAACTTCCTTATGGGGATTTTCTACCTTGAAGCTAAAAAAAAATAAATAATAAAACCTCTCTTCAAGTCCTTAGGGTATTGCTAAAGATCCAAGTGTGAGAAAGAGAAAGCTAAAACTTGGAGACAACCAGAAAAAGCTCATCTGCTGAAGAGCAATTCAAAGTTATCAGCAGAAAATTGGCACCCGCTTCCTTTTGCGTTATAAAAGATTTCACTGATCAGACTACAAATCGTCCTCACTGCATAGACCAGCCAACACATACCACAAAGCTGTGTGGGACATGTCAGTGTCACAGGGTTTCTCACAGGGTGAGAAGAGACAGAAATTGCAGTACAGTGTATTTGTCTCTCTGCCCGATTTTACAGATTCTTGTAGGGCTGTAGAGGAAAGCACTTAAAAAAATAAATAAATGCAGAAGTCCATACAGTTTGGTGTCATGAAACTCTTTAATGTGTCTATCTCCAGATGTTGTGGGTTTATTGAGCAAGCACATGATGACCTGCCAGAGAGTTCCTGTTTATTTGAAAGAGGGCAGTATGAACTAAATCAACATTATTTAGTAGCAAATGCTTCTAAAAAGCCTAGTTCTTTTTAAAACTATTCTTGTCTGGCCACTGCCAGCTTCAGAATCAGTCATGAAACCACTTTGTGATTTTATTATAAACCTGCTTCCCTCTCAAAGGGTTCACAGAATCATTGGATTGTTTTATTCCTTTTTGGGGTGTGTTGGTGCTGAGGTTGTATGACCATCTTTCCAGAGCATCTTTAGCCCTTAATAAGTGTTAAAATGTTGAAGCTGTTTATGTTATTGCATAAAAAGGCACATATATATTAAAACAAAGCTTCTCCTTTATTTCCAAGGTCTTCTCAGGTGTTATGTGCAATCAAAAAAACCCCAAAACTAATGAACTGAAGGAACTTTTCCCTTGCCATTGATGTGCTATATCTCCTCTTTGCTTTCTAGACATGGTGAAAGAACAGAGCATAGCATGGAAGAGGCACAGAATGCCACACGCAATTGAAGAGTTGGTAAGAGAAGCAGATGGAAGATGATGCAGACAGACATTATACAATTCTCTTTCATCAGAAATCTGGTCTACATGCTGGTGCTGATTCCCATGTGGGGGTGTGTGTGTGGGGAATAGTTGTGAGTGCTCTTCTGTTCCACCCTGGAGAGTGAAAACTGATGCTGAAGCCTAGAAACACTTCAGTCCAGACAACCAGCTCAACCCAGTGATGCCAGGGTAAACCATTTCTGTACAATATCACGTGATTTTTGTTTACACAAGAAGAGAAATGTATCCTTTCTTGTCACTCCTAGCAGGGTAAGATATAATATCATCGAGAGTGGCCAGATTGAGAAGAGTAGCTTTCTCTTTAAAAGACCCTCTGAGAAAAACTGTGAGCCTTCATGGCCCCAGTTGCAAAGCTTTCTGAGTACCTGCTTAAAAGGGTTTTTGGAGACTCTTGCTTGAGGAAAAGAAATCTGAACTTAGACCAAACATATGACACAAGGCTCTTGACTTTTTCAGCAAACAATCCCAGGAGATTACCAAGAGAGGTATATATTTTTCTAGCAGGCTGCCCAGAGAGGTGGTGGAGTCTCCATCTCCGGAGACATTCAAAACTTGCCTGGACAAGTTCCTGTGCAAGTTGCTCTAGAAGGACCTGCTTTGGCAGGGGAGTTGGACTAGATGATCTCCAGTGGTCCCTTCAAGCCCCATATCATTCTGTGATTCTGTAAACTGAAAAAGCTCTTGCCCTGTGTCAGGAATAGCACCAAGAAAAAAAAACGCCAGAGGGCATGAGCAGGTCAGCCATGCCTGCAGTCCTGCCCGGAGCCCTTTGGCTCATGTTGGAGTGAGGAAGCATCCTTTGGTGCTCTCCCTATTAAAACCCTCCACCACTGCTTTGATGAACTCTCTCTCTGCTGGCACAAAAGTAAAATCCTTCTTCCTGCAGAAGGCACCGCTTCAGTTCCCCTCAGCAAGGCCAGGCTCACCCATCTTATCCCATATCATGTTGTTTTCTTAGTTATTTCAGTGATTACTGGTCTGCTACACCACTCAGACACACATGTTTATGGGGCCAGGTGGGATCCACCCAAGAATATAGGAAGCTGGCAGAAGTGCTCACCAAACTCTTTTCCATCATTTATCATCAGTGCTGGCAAACTGGGGAGGTCTCAGTTGACTGGAGGTTAGCAAATGTGATGCCTATCTACAAGAAGGACCAGAAGGAGGATCCAGAGAACTACAGGCCTGTCAGTCTGACATCGGTGCCTGGGAAGATTATGGTGGAGATCATCTTGAGTACTATAATGTGGCATGTACAGGACAACCAGGTGTCCAGGGCCAGTCATGAGAAGTTTACAAAAGGCAGGTCCTGCTTGACTAACCTGATCTCCTATGACAAGATGACCTGCTCGGTTGGTGAGAGAAAGGCTGTGGATGTTGTTTACCTGGGCTTTAGTAAAGCCTTTGACACCATTTCCCACAGCATTCTCCTGGAGAACCTGCTCATAGCTTGGATGGGAGTACTCTTCACTGGGTAAAAAACTGGTTGGATGGCCAGAACCAAAGAGTTGTAGTGAATGAGCTCAGGCACAGCTTTTGGCATTGGACATGGACCACTCTACCATGACTTATGTAATTGCTGCTATTATCATAAATGAGTCAAATCATACTGTCAGTTTCCTCCTCTAGGATGTCTGGTAACACACTCAAAACATCCTCTCACACACCTGTGGATCTGCACTTCTTGACGCATTGAAGTTTGAGTTTCATTATTAAGCTCACTCCTACTCAGAATACTGTCAGACAGCTTTTTTTCCTTTTTTTTGTAACCTCAGGGTATCGGGGATCAAGATACTCCCTGTTGCAGTCCTTGTGCCTTTCTACAAAAGTCACAGTCTCCACAAATTCGGACCTTACCTGCTTAATTTAAGTTTCCCCCATTCATACATTAAAAATTTGGTTAGATCTGCCAGTGGGAAAACCCAAGAATTACCACAGCGCTCTGCCAAACCGCAGGAGGAAAGCAGTTACTTTTCAGGAATGTCACCCAGCCGTGTGCTGAGCTGGCTGCTCAGCCAGCCCTCCCTGCTTAGCACCACGATTTATGCAGGAGCTCTGGCTTGCTCCTGGGAGTGGGAGGATAGTGCTCCAGCTCAGCTAAAAGGCATCTTCTGGGCAGGCTTCCCATAACTGGAAGTCCTCCTGCATTACTCCAAGTTACAATATTGGGCAGTATTTATCTACAAATAATGTTTTCCAGTAAACACTAAAACCATATTTGCTGTTGAATGTCACTGCAGTGTTTATTTAAGAGCAACTTTTCCTGACAAATTGTGATGCACTGTCAGTGTTCAGCGTCCTCAACTCCACATTGACCTGAAACTACGTGATGGTCACCCACACAGAGCATGGCCCTGAGCTTGCAAGCCTGCTTCTGAGTCACCTAGTTCAAAAAGACATTTCCAAACATCTGGGCTAGATCTGTATAAATATCTCCCAATGAGATTAGGAACACATCTTAATTTTGCAAGTCAAACCTTCACATGAATAAGCAGCCACCTGCATTTTCCAAAAATGCATTTTACACATGTAGCATTTTTCCACTTCCTATTCAGTCTTCTGCCATTTCAAAAGTTTCAGATACCTACTGAAAAAAAAAAAAAAGCGGATTCAACACCAGCTGTACAGATGTGGAACACAAACCAAGCAATTGGAGAACTCTGAAAAGCAAGTACATTTTAAAGCAATGAGGAGGGTAGGCTTGCAACTCTGTAAGGGAGAAGGGGAAAATCCCAAGTCCAACTAAGCTAAGGGGCTGAGCTCACCTTCTTACATCTCTGAGTAACAGCACTATCTCCAAATGAAGGCCCAAGAAAGCAAGAGTCAATACAGAGCCAAGCGTGCTATGTGACAAAAAACAATGCTGACGTAAAAATGATTTATGAAAAGTGGGTTCTTTCCAGTGTTGAGGACCTTCAAAGGGGTTTTGCACCTCGTTTTAAAGGAAAAAAGCATTTGACTCATAAGAAAGTCAGATGGCCTCTTGTCCTGTAATAGGACAATTTTTAAGCATTTCCAAATACTTATTTGAATTTGTCAGAATTAAAATATATGCTTTACTGAATTGGGATACTGCTGTTTTCCAGTTAAAAAATAAAACAAAAAACCCCAACACAGACAAAAAAGAGAAAAAGTGCCCAAACTTCTCTGTTTGCATAGGGAAAGAAATAAATCTGGTTCCTTAAAGAGGACTGATTAATGGTGTGCAGTCTATCCTCTATAAATCAAAGACCAACCAAGCACCTGTGAATGAGTGTTTAAAACATAATGATAGCATACATAGTGAAGCTGAAGATGGCCTTCTGTCCTAGTCAGAAGATGAAAACATCTGGTTATCTATGTTTTTGATTAAAACACCATAACAGGAAAAAAAATAGGGGGTGGGGGAGAAGATAAACTCTAAACTTTGCTGGATAAATAACTTCTACCTGGCATTTAAAATTATGGGCAATGGACTGTGGCTCACGGATTTGGATTACAGTGTTGACAGAAATTTGCTGTGCGGCCTGGAGAAATCATATAAATGCTCAGGCTCAGCAAACTGGTGTGCTGCTACTTCCCTAAAGCACTTCTGAGGTGGATTTGCGATGCTCAATTAAAGTTAACAAACACGACTGAAGTTCTTCAATGGAAGAGTGGCGCCATATTTTTATTATATTACTAGAGACAAAGGTGACAGAATGACTGAAATAATAAACTTCAGCCCTAGAGACAGATACTGTATATAAAGTAGAATAGCTGGTTAATAAAGAGTGTTTTGGTGTGATGGCCAAAAGGTACTTTAGAAAAATGCGTTTTTCGATTAAAACCATTATTATCTATGGATGGTGATTTATGATATCATCTCAAGTCAATCTTTTTGCTGAGGTAAGACAGAACTCCTTGAAAAGATCTCTAGCCTAATAAAAGTTCAGTGAGCTATGGAAAAGTTTAATACCTAAAATGTCAATTTTAAGCCAAGCGTAATGAAACCTATATTACTTTCTCAAGCCTCACAACTCTTATGAGGGGGGCTACAATTTTGCCCTGAAGTTACATAATTTAATTGAGTCATATGAGTAAGTATCCTATTCCTTAGATGACCTCTTCATTAAATGACTGTTGTACCTCTAGCAGCTATTTTAACTGCTGAGATTTTTTGTCACCTTGACCAAGAAAACAGTAATTATGATAATATATTAATCCATTTCAGGAGCAACTGATGTTTGTCTGATGATGTCTGAACACCAGCATATCTCTTCCCACAGGCGGGATGCACAGTGTCCTCTTCAAAGGTCTCATCAGCATCATGGGATTCTGGTTTCTTCTGTGATGTGCCAGGTAAGGGCCAATTTGTTAACTCACCTAATATATATTTGTCCTTCTATGTAGATAGGGGTTGCTGCTAGGTAAAATTAAGTGGAGCATTCCAGTTCTGCAACACCTTTATGTTTTCCTGAGCTATCCACAGAGGGATGTGTTTGGTCTCTTAGTGACATGAACATGCCTGAGCTGCCCACTGGTGTATGGGCATGCACTGACACATCCAAGTAGATGGAGGAAGGACTAATATTCTGCTCCCTCACTCTCCAAACACAGTTGCCAGTATTGCAACATGATTAGACAAATTAAACTGCCTCAAATTCATCACTTTTTCAGTGAAGCAGATGTAAGAGATCAGCTGTAATAAATTACCTGAATTGGGTGTAATGTCCTGTGTGGAACCACAGAGAATGGCAATAGAAGTGGCATGAACTTCTTTACATTACTGCTACTAAGAACCATGTAATATAATATACAGAAGGGACTGGGAAAGCTTGAGAATGTTGTAGAGAGGTGGCCTTGAAAAACTGAAAGGTTGATCATGTACTCATGGACATGCGCACAGAAGCACCATGGATTACCAAGCTGGCAGGGAGCTGGAGGATGCTAGTCTGAAAAAAGTAAGCTCCCAGTAGTGAAACTAATGGAATAATTCCTTGAGATGTTAATAAAGAGCTCCATTTATCCTCTCTGGAGCCAGCCATCCACTAGAGGGAGGAATAATCTAGTATTGCCAGAGATTGCTATTTATTACGCTTCTGCAATGCATTATGTTTTTCTTAAAACTCAACTCATGAGACTTGCAAAACCTTTCCAGTTAAAGGAAAAAAAACCTTGAGTTTTCACAGTTGGTAAAGAAAGCATACAAATACAAAGTTCAAGGACTCAAGAAATAAAAAGCATATAAAAAATTTCCTGCACATTTACTATATCTTAGAATGCATTCTGATTTTTATAGCCCAGAAGAATTGTGGACCTGATTTTCAATTAATTAGGATTCATGGAGCAATTTCCTTTCATAGCATTCAGCATATCATTAAAAAAATGGTAGGGTTTAAATTTTTTTATATACTTTCCATGAATGAAAGTATTTTTCTTGGTGACTAGAAAGGGCAGGTCAGCACTGAGGTTCAAAAAGGAATTTTCCTTCCTTACAGAAGCTGGTAACTTGCTTGAAATGTTACTTACATATTCTTTAAGAATAAAGCTATTTGGAAGTAGAAACCAAAAGAAAGCACAAAGCAAGAATACGTTCTTAATGGCTATATTAGCAATCTTGTTCCTTTCACTGCAGATAGCTATGCTAAATATCCATTTATACAAGGAAGGAAGCAATTTGGATATGTGAAGGAAGGTTTTTCTGTGTATAGCTATTCACTACTCGCTAATTTGAAGATATTCAGTAACAGAAAAACGCTAATTAAAATTAAAAAGCAATTTTTATCTAAAGGTAAGCAAGTAATTAATTAGGCAGGTAACTGCTAGATATTTAGCAGGTCAAACCTTGGAGTTTTGCTGGAAGTCTATCAATGGGAATCTCTGAGTCATGTTTTTACCTCATCTTAGACAAATTCTGCTTAAGTTAATGGGTCCGGTCCTGCCTTTCCAAACAGGAAATCAAGCTTAAACTCAGAAAATGGATCAATATTCCTTATGAGAAGACTATGGCAAGCTCATGTATAATCTCTGTTGTGAGTGCCCTAAGATCTTGGATATAAGTGGAAAACTGCTCCACAAGTAGCTCATGTGGGTTTTATTGTCCCTGGCAGCACCAGGCTCTTGGTGGGCAATTAGGCTGCCATCAGTGTGGGACCATTGGTGCTTCTGTCTACTCTCACCTAAGGAAAGAAATAAGGAGGTAATAACAGAGACAAGTGTTTCTCACAGCCTTTCAAATGGCTTTTCATCAGAACATTAACAGGTTTTCCAGGAATAGGCATGCACAGAGCATACAGTGGGAACTCCCTCCACTCAGCCAGACTGTGATTTTCAGCATGTGGTGTGCTTTCCTTCTCTGTGCAGCATGTACCATGGCAGCTCAGGCTCTGAGCTGCATTAAAATATCTTTTCCTAGCTTTGAAGGCCTCCCTATTGGAAAAAGAATTAAAAAAAAAGCTACAGTGTGAAGGGTAACAAATATTTATAGAGATGTGAGTGGGAAGCCATGGATTAGTGTATGTAGGTGGGGCATAGAGGGAAGAGGAGAGGTAAGACTGTATGAAGGGAAGAATGCCTATCTATCATTTATCCCCTGTGAAAGTATCTGAACCACCTGTGGGACATATGTCAGCAATGGGTGTGGGCTGCATGGTGGTAAGAGAGGGGGAGACGTGTCAAAATACGAGAGGATTGTACCTATGAATTTCAACAGACACAGCAAAATGCAGCATGAGTTACTGTTACTCCTAGAAATAGTGTGCTCCCCTTCGGGCTTTCACACCTCACAGGGAGAGCAAATATGTACAGCAGGTGGAAAGAGAGAAGAAAACATCCTGGCAGCAGGATGCGAGTGGGAAGCACAGTTGAGGAGGAGCTACAAGAACCGACCCTTTTATCCTTGGCTGAGGTCTCACCAGCCTCTGCAGCTCTTCCTCCCGCAAGGAAGTATGAGGATGATTTAACTTCTTCCCCACACTGTGCCTCACTGCTCATGCAGTATGGTGAGGCTCTTCCCAGACATCTCAGTGAGCACAAGGAAATGCTGCTGCAAGCCTTGTTTCAGGAGCACAAAACAGGAGATAAGAGCAAGGGGGTAATGACTAATGATGACTGTATTAGCATTGCTGCTGCCTCTTTTGAAGGTTTGGTAATTGCTGCACTAACTGTAATGAATCAACCCTCGTGACATCCCCATGTGCTGGAGGTGGGTGTTATTATCCCTTTTTTACCCAGAGCTGGAGGCACATTGACATCCACAGCTGGGAAGAGACCAGGCAGGGAGCGGCTGTGATGGGGCACCCCGCACTCTTTCCTCAGCCCCTGCTCACCAGGCCACAGCCTACCCGCCACAGCCACCTACATGCTGGCTCAGGGGCCAGCCTCTCCTGCCACCCTGCTAACCTCTGGCAGAAAAAGGGGCACCACACCTGAGAGATTTGCATTTTAAGTTCTCTATTTTAATCGCTCGACTGATCCTCCCCTTCCCTACAGGAACAACGCAAGCCAGGCGCTTGTTCCAGGTGCACCCCTTGTGCTCTTTTTAGACCTGAGAAACACCAAGCAGCCAAATCACACCTTAGAGTGCTTCTGAACTATAATTAACCTCACTGTATCATTTTATGGAAGAGAAAGCTGTTAAATTTGTCTGAATTCAAAAGAACTTGGAAGAACAGTGGCAAGATAATGTTTTTAACAAGCAGCTTGATTAATTCGTGGCAGAGGTTATCATCCCATTGTGTTGGGTAGGAGGCTGACATTTAAAACTTTGTACGCACTTTTTCAGGGCGGAGAAAAAGCCCTCCATAGCTCAAATTTTAAACGCTACACTTGAGACTTGTAAACAACCCACTGCAGAATCCGGTACTGAGGACGCAGATCCCAATTGCACAGTATTCCCAAGGACTTTCAGAGAAACGGTTGACAATCACTTTTCTGTGCCTTATTCCTATTAAGTCTTGTGCTTTAGGGAAAAAGAAAACCAAACCCATGATGATTTCAAATAGAGTGTATACCTCCCTACGGAGTGGGATGCCCTCCCAGTGGGTATCTCAGGCCTGTACTAGGGGCTGTGGGTAGCTAAATTCATCTTGGATCTAATCCGGATCAGATTTAACCTTCTCATTCTGGCTTGCTTCATTGCTGCCCATGACAGAAACACTGCAATTGTGAAATATAAAATAATAGAATAAAACCTGTAAGGCCCAACTTGCAATAAGCTTGTACCCGGTTCTGGCTACAAAAAAAGACTAAATTTACTTTTCTTCTCTAGAAAGATAAATATTCTATTCATGAGAAGGGATTAGATTTTTAAAAGTCTTAATAATGTAAAATACTGTAAAACAGGCTTACAAATAAGCATCAAAGAAGTTCTTTGATCAGAAGTTTTAAGAATAATCAGTGTTTTAAGTATTACTTAACTGGTCAATTTTATTTCATCCTCTTCTTAAAAAATATTCCTTAGAAATAAAGATTTTTCCTCTAGTATTATTTATTATTGTTTATTATATACATAGTTTAAAGAAGGCACCTAAAATAAAACACATAATCTGAAAATATATGCAGAAGATGAAGAACCTCTGCAACATCAACATCAAACTACAGCCCTGTTTTTAAAGAGACAGCTGTTCAGGTGATTCACTGTTTGTATGACCTTCAAATGGATAATTTTATTATTCTTTGGGCTGTTGCCCTTAAGGAAACTAGTTACGTTAAATAACAAGCTACCATTACAGGGATATACGGATTCCAAGAACAGGAGTAGGAAATATGGTCATAACATGCAAATTCAATGGAAAACAAGGGCTTGTCAAGTCAATCTTTTGCCAGAGGCAAAACATTCAGGCAGATACTGCAGTCATCACAGAGGTATAACGAATCTGATTAACTTCTCTAGAGAAGGGACAATTAGAGCTGATAGGATAAAGCCTCCTTGGCATTCACATGTGTTTGCACAGGGATCAGTGTGCAAGGGCTGCCTGGCCTCTGCTTGGTGGAAAGGGCACCTTGGCTGCCTGGCTGCGGTCATGAGCCACCATGGCAACTTCTGTCCAGAGAACTGGAGCAGGGAGCAAACACAATTGCCCAGGAAATCACCCCAAAGATATCTTGGAAGATGACACAATGCAACAAACCACCACGTGTATGGTGGCAGCAATGGAACACTGAAATGAAGGAAGGCATAGTCATTTTCCAACACAAGCTGCATGCTTCCCAGGAGAGAAAAGGATGCAAAGAGGAGGATCCAGGAGTGCTAGCAACCGATCAACTCTTGTTGGGACTAGAAACTGTGGGATAAAAGAACTGTGAAAAACTCACAAGGTTGAAATTAGTAACAGGGCTAGTGAAAAAGGATAGTAATTAAATCACCACTGATGAAAAACTTAGCAGGAGAGTTTGTCTGGATCAGGGCTATAATAAATGAAGTAGAAGAGAATGCTACCTCTCATTATTTTCAAAGGTGTGAAATTCTTTAAAAAAAGAAATAAAGTAAGCATTGGGAAGGTGGAAATATAGAAATAGTGGATAGTCAGAAGGTCATTCTGCTACTGTGTGAAGGGTCAGTGACTCTAGATATGGTATTCTTCATGCAAATCTTGGCTCTTTTAATGGAGAAAGGATACTTAGCTAAGTACTAAGGATTATTAGGTAGAAATATTAAGGAATCACTTAAAAAAGGAAAAGAAAAAGAAAAAGAAAAAAGAGAAGAGAAGAGAAAGGGACACCAGAAAGAGTGTCATAGTGCTGACATTCACTCTAGCCACTGTCAGTTTAACATCTTATTAGAATAAGGCATCATCCAGTCCCTCTCAATTCCAATTTGTTCATCACAGGTAATCAGCAATTTGTGCCCCAAATCAATGGTCTCTAAGTAGGGGGTAGTGGTCGGGAAGTAATAGATGGGGAATTACTACTTTGCCAGAAATTACGTTCTACCCGACAGTAAATGACCGGAAAACTGCAGTGGCACAGGCTGACTCACAAGCATTTCAAACAAGTCTGAGCAAGAAATTTCTGCCAAACCCTCTAGTCTCACAGCTCTTGCATCCATATGACTGAGATGAGTCCAGGAGATCCTGCATGAGTCTGAAATCCATGGCTAGACATTTAGATTGGACCCTCTTGACTAGTCAGTGTCAAAGTTTCTCAGATTTCTAACATCTTTGAGTACAACTTCATGAGGATGGTTGAATAACAGGTTGGCCACATCCTGGCAGAATAAGGAAAAAAGATCTTTTCAAAGTCAGAAATTGGCAACTCCCAAATTCCAGCTGTTATTAAAATTGCTATCACTGATACACACACAAATATTATGAGATGATGTCATGACTCAATTGTCATGACTCCACCTGGTGTACTGCATCCAGCTCTGGGGCCCCCAACATAAGAAGGACATGGACCTGTTGAAGCAAGTCCAGAGGAAGGCCACAATGATGATCAGAGGGTCAGAGCACTTCTATGAAGATAGGCTGATAGAGTTGGTGTTGTTCAGCCTGGACAAGAGAAGGCTTCAGGGAGAGCTTATAGCAGCCTTCCAGTATCTAAAGGGGCATACAAAAAAGCTGTAGAGGGACTTTTTACAAGGGCATGTAGTGATAGGACAAGGGCTAATGGTTTTAAAGTAAAAGAGGGCAGACTTATATTAGACAATAAGAAGAAATTCTTTACTGTGATGGTGGTGAGACATGGAACCAGTTGCCCAGAGAACTTGTGGATGGCCCATCCCTGGAAGTGTTCAAGGCCAGGCTGGATGGGTCTTTGAGCAGCCTGGTCTTGTTGAATGTGTCCCTGCACATGGCAAGGGTGTTGGAACAGGATAATATTTAAGGTGTCTTCCAACCCAGACAATTCTATGAATCTATCATTCTACATATCTTTGGGTTTGAAATTTATGCAAAGTTTAGAATCAAATTATTTCTCTAAATGTGATAAAAGCAAAGTAGCAGTTTTATGTTTTGTAAAAAACAAAGCGTAAAAGCAATAAATGAGATAAGAACCTTATATTATTTTGCTTTCTAGTACACTTTTAAGTATTTGTTATGCAGACAGTAAGAAAAACTGATTATTACAAAGGAGCTTTTTAAGAAATATCTTTACTGCCTATTTTGATGTGGTAAAGTACTACATAATAACTTTGAAAGATTTTAGGACTAGTCCAAGGAAGACTATCTTCAAAAGAAGTTTTTCAAGGTTTCATTTCAACTGCAGAGTAACGAAGGTTTAGCACAGATTTGCAATGGCAATTGTCAGATATAAAACAGGAGAGATTTATATATACTAGACCTGAATGCTCCTGAGCTTGCCTTCAGCATGATACATCACTGCCACAGTGCAGAGCTGCACAGACACAACCCAAACATAGCTGCCACTCCGACGTCACTTAAATAAAGAGAAGGATTTGGGTGCTCTGGCTGTGGCTGCTGGCATTTGGGGATGACAAAACCAGTTAGTGCTTTCTGCAGTCCCTGGGCTTGCTGCAGGCAAAGCTGCTGGGGAGCTGGGGTACAGGCTGGACAGGTAGCACAGACTTTCTGGAGGGGAATGGGAAATTGCCATGCGGCTCCGTGACGGATGCAATGGCAGAAATCTGTCACAGGAACTCCATAGCTGCTGCAAAGGTGCTTTCAACAGTTGGTTTTTTTTTTCACACCAGCAAATATCACAAGCACTGTCATATCACAGAACCATATGATGGTTCTCTATCTTTGTGGTGTGCAATGAGTAGGAAAGCAGGCATAATATAAGAAAGTCTTTAAGGATTTCCCCTAATTGCTCCCCTCCTGAAGAGATTTATAACTTCATTAGGAGGAGAGGAGATTTTAATAAGTCAAATCTCTTCAGATGAAGTTTCATTCATGTGTGTCACTGGGAGCAGAATGGTACTTGATGCTGCCCTACTTCAGCACCACAGCTACTAGGGGATGTGCACTTTCTTTGCTGCCCCCTGCCCCTAACCTTCACCCCATACTGCACCCAAGCCAGCAGAGAATGACTAAAATAAGTTGAAAATTACTGCATTGTAGCAGTAATACAAACACAAGAAAATACAAGAAACAAATGACTGAGCATCAACATGACTTAGACATTAATAGTATCTTTTATTTGTAAGGGCAGAACAATTGCTCACTTTCATCTACCTCTTTCTCACCCTAATGTGATGCAAATTAACAGAAGATCCCAAAGCATGTCTGCAGAAACACTGTCTTGTAGTTTCATATTAAAACAAAAGCAAAATACACTATTTTAACTTTTTTCCAATTTTAATCTAAAAGGGCTCCAGCATTTCACAGTGAGGGAACATTGCACCTTGTGCTGATCAGAACAGAAAAATATTATGAATATTTAACATAATTTTTGTTGCCTGTTTGCTTGTCTTGTTATATTGGACAGTAAGGGCTGCAGACTGAATTTTGTGCAGATGCACATCTCTTTTTATGCCTATGAATTTTCTGCATGGCAGATTTAATACATCAGCTGAGCTCCCCTTAGCAAACTAAACCAGAGAGTACAAGATGACATACCAAGAGTAAAGCATGGTGTGGTTGGCAGCAGTCAGAAAATAATTCCAAAATGCCAGCAATGAAATAACATTTAAAATACATGAAAATATTATGCAGCACTGTTGTAGGTGGGTTATCTATATTTATTATTCAACAGCAGGCCTTCAGGGATAATTTGGTCCTGACAAAAACTGTACTTTGTGTATTTAAAAAATAAGTTAAGAAAAGGAAGCAGGAACGGTAATAGTGGGTATATTCAATAGCCTGAGAAAGACAGACAGAATCATATAAGATAGGTCTGGGGGGGTCTTCACGAGGTCATTTGGTCCCTCCTTCTACCCTAAAAAGCAGGATCGACAATACCTAAATTTGTCCCGACAGACATTTTCTACCCTTTGCTTGAAAATGTCCAGTGAAGTGATTTCTCTTGGCAATCCATTCCCATGCTTATCTATCATCATTACCATTAGGAAAATTTTCCTAACATAAAACTTGTGTATGTCCTTGCAGTCCAAGGCAGAGCATTTCTTCTCCTGTCCCCACTGGACATTATTAAATTCCTTTCTGAGGCAGCTTTTTAAGTAGGTGGGCAGAAGTAATGCTTAAAATAAACAAAACCAGTTTTGTACACAAACATACACTTTGGCTGTGTAACAACTATACCCAGAAAGAGATGGCTGAAAATCACATCTTGATTCAGTGACTATAATTGTGTTTCTTAAAGCAAGCCCTAAAATGAATAAATATTTACAGGATTTAACTGAGAGAAGCTAAAACGTTGGATGTCCTCACTCTCATCTGTAGTTGTGTCTATTTTACCGCTAAATCTTGTGCAAAGTTGAGCCAGGTAACCAGATACAGGGCAAGGATTTTCAGTTATGCAAATAAAGCAACAATTTAAATGAGATTCCAGCTTTTCTATAACAAATTATCGACTTCTAAAATGCTGCTACAGTATTAGCAAAATATCACACCCTGACTAGCAAAGTTAAAGGCTTTATTTTTTTGGCCAATGTTTATTCTTATGTAAGTTAATTGTAACTGTTTCATTGCTTCAAATTTCAGCAAGGAAAGATAAAAGTACAAGTGAGGCAACAACTGCAGTATAGTTCACAGACTACAGCAAAATTCTGACTTCTCATGTTAGAGAAACAAGATTTAACCTTATTTATACAAATGGGACAATATTGATGTAAAAAGGTGCAAGGGCATATAGAACCAGGTGTGGACTGACCTGAGTGAAGTCTGCTAGCAGTGACACTGCAGTAGCTAGGGCACCTCAGTTTCTTTGCAAGACAAACCAGTGAGGTTCGCGACAGAAGCAGAGAGGAGCAGTGCCCATCCTACCTACATGTTAGGCAGTGAACTGTAGGAATGCCCTGTCTCCACAGAGGGTTGTAGAGTGAGATGAGCGGGTTCATTTCTGTGCTGTAAAAGCATACATACCTTTGCCTGAGGGGACACGAAGACCAGAAGAGAAGCTGCCATGGTCCACAAGCTCTCTTACATGCCCATCAGTGATATTAAGCATTAACTAACTGAACATACTTTATATATCCATCAGTGGAAAGTTGCAACTGTTTGTTAAAAAATCCAAGCTCAGTTCCTTCAATAAATCAATATTCTGTGCTCCTTAAATATCACATATACAAAACAGATGTCAGCTGCCATAAGGAAACTATTTGCTCTAGAGGTGTGCCCACCTACTACCTCCAAATAAATATACTTTTTATTGTCTTGCCTTTCAAAATTCCTCCTGACTTATAAACTATTTACTGAAATTAATCATATGTGTCACATGAACCTGAAAAGTGAGAAATCTGTCCAGCAGCTTCTCCCTGGCTTTCAGAGAGAAGGGACTGCAACAATATGAATAAAAAGGTATGTATATCATACCTTGGTGACTGCAAGCTGGGAATGTTACTACCTAGGCCAACAATAATTCTAGAATACTCTTCCTTCAGCTGCATGTCAAAAGCTCAGGAAGTTCATGGGAAATCCAAAATCTATCCCTTCAAGCAAACAAAGAAAACACACCTGAAGGAAATCAGAAACAATTCTTTCACTAGCTAAATGTTTGATGACAACGAAAGAGATTGAAACATGAAACAATGAAACATTACTGGAGGCATACTGTAAAACACTAATAAAAGATTAATCAGACTTGCTCCTTTTGTACTAATTAGAAAAGTCATTGTTCCCTAATTGGAAGTCACTCAACAAGAAAGAAAATGAACAAGCTTCCCTGCATGTGTCTAAAAATATTCACCACAAGGAAGATGAGGTATTGTATCACCTTATATTTTCCTTCTCCTTTCCTCCTATCTGTGAAGTTAATGGGACATTTTCATTAATTTTTGAAGAATGAGGACACCTCCATTAAAAAAAAAAAAAAGAAAAGCTTTTGTTTATATGACACATTTTTCTAAGAATATTTTGGAGCATGTTATAGCATTACAGAAGCACCTTAAAGTAAATAGGACCTAATGTTTAAAACCAAAAATGTTTTCATACCTAAGGACACAGGCTACACTGTATGGTGAAGTGCAGTGTAAGCCTAACAGCTTCAGTTTGCTCAAATGCCAGAGCAGCCTAAGCAGTGTGTCAGGCTACAATTATCCTCACATCCATTACCATTTCGTTCAGTACAGACACTTCCCAAAAGCAGCATTTTAGAAGAGCTGCAAAAGTGGGAAAACCATCTCCAGGGTTTATATTGTTCCATAGTTTTCTGAGAGCTGCACATTTCAGTTTGAGAAGCCATGAAGATATCTACATACACAAACGCACGTGTTGCATCACTACAGGAACACCAGAAGTATAATGGCCTCCAGCTTTGTGCATAGTGTTTAACAACATCCTTGCCATAAGACATTTAATTTGCTGTGTCTTTAGTGCAAAAAGCCTTTGCACCTTTGTTTATCCTTTCATCAGTCCTAGCATCATGTTTGAAAACAGACACTACATGATTTCACCATTCATTCACTCAGTATGGATGATGCATTTTCCCATCAGACTATATAGATGTGACTGTGTGTACCTCTGACCACCAAAAATAACCACCAGACAAATTATTTGGTCAGGCACTGGAATCTGCTGCCCAGGGAGGTGGTGGAGTCACTATCCCTGACTGTTTTTAAGAGTAGATTAGATGTGGTGTTGAGGGATATGGTGTAGGGGAGAACTTTGTAGAGTAGGGCTGACGGTTGGACTCGATGATCCCAAGGGTCTCTTCCAACCTGAATGATTCTATGATTCTATGATTTGGGAGCCTTCCTGATTATAAAAGTATTTTGATAAAGCGAAAGCAAAGTAATTTCCTTGACTTGATCAGGGGACTTTCTATCTGAAACATCTTATTCTATGTAACAATGAAGTGGGTTGATGTTTTTTTTTTTTTTGCAAGTCATCCTAGCAGAGCTCGTCCTGCAACTTTGTCAAGATTTGATTTGTAATATAGGTTGACCCTAGCTTGAAGGCTTGTTCTCCAGGAACCAACCCCATCCTTTCTCAGACAGGTGATGAAAAGTTGGAATTCAGAATGTGTAAATCAGGTCTACCTCCTTCTTCCTTTTGTCAATGCTATTAAGTTTGCTCCCAGATTCTGCCTCTTAAATGAGCTTGATAATTTCCTGTGATTTTATAGGATTTAAGAAAAATGGTACCAGGGCTTTAAAAATATTTTTTTCTTCAGATTCTTATTAACAGACAAGTAGAAAGTACCTAAACTATTTGTATTAGCACATTAAAAAGTGTACAGCCTGGCATATATTTTGAGATACTATTTTTGGAATGTCTCTGATAAACTTTAAAGTCAGAAACTGATTGGTGTATTCTAAGTATCACTCATCTATGCAGAATATCACAGGAATATATGCAAGTATGATGAAGTAACACAGACAAATTCCTTACCGTGGGATAAAAAGGAGAAAAGCCTCATTCTTTTTGCTTTTATCATCAGCGGTGTAACTTAAAAAGTGTTATTGCCCATCAAAAATGTTTGTGGCATTTATAATTGTGTTTCTCCAAGTCAGAGCTGGCTGGAAAAACATGATGTGTCTATTAAAACACCTTGAAAATGTAGATTTGTGAAGAAAAAAATCATTTCTATTCTTCCTTCTCTCCTTTTCATGAATTCTACAAATGCATCTCCAAAGTACCAAGACCATTGAAATTACAGAATTACAGAATATCAGGGATTGGAAGGGACCTTGAAAGATCATCTAGTCCAATCCCCCTGCCAGAGCAGGAACACCTAGATCAGGTCACACAGGAATGCATCCAGGTGGGTTTTGAATATCTCCAGGGAAGGAGACTCCACAACCTCTCTGGGCAGCCCATTCCAGTGTTCCGTCTTCCTCACCGTAAATAAGTTTTTTCTC
>VZTM01038477.1:19287-35368 GCA_013400555.1 Jacana jacana | reverse complement strand
TCCCCGCCGTCGCCTGGCCCGGCCCGGCCCGGCCCGGCCCGACTCGACTCTCCCTGTCCCGGCGGTGGGCGGTCCCTGCGTGCAGATGCGTGTCTCACCTCCCCGGTGCGTGCTGAGGTCAGTCCGGGCTGCGCGGCGGCCGCGGAGGACTGAGGGCTACGCTCGCGAGAGCCCCGGAGCTGCGGGGCGGGGCGCGGAGCTACGGCAGGCGCTTGGAGCGGGCCGGGAGCGGGTCTGTCCCGCTGGGAAATCGGGGGCTTAAGCAGGGCCCTTCCCGTCATTGGCAGCAGTAGAGGCGTGTGCGCGGAACGGGGGAGGGGAGCGTCTGCCCGCCCCGCCGCCCCGCTTCTCCATGCGGGCGGCGGCGAAGAGTGGGTCCGGTGAGTGGGACGCCGAGAGCAGCGGGCGGGGCTGAGAAGCCGCGGCCGGGAGAGGCGATGGCCAAATGGCTGAATAAGTACTTCAGCCTGAGCAATAACAAGACCAAGAGTCCTCCGCAGCCTCCGCGGCCCGACTACCGAGAGAAACGCAACAGTGCCGGCAGCGTGCCCCGCCCCGACGGGCCGCCGCACTTGCACCTTCACCACCACACCTCACCCGGCTTTCCCCACCACTGCCTGCGCGACGACACCAGTGACCTGCTCCGTGCTTACCGTGCCCAGAAAGACCGTGACTTCGAGGACCCCTACAGTGGGCCCGGCTCGTCCCTGCTCAAGCTGCGTGCCATGTGCCGCCCAGACTACTCTGTGCCCGAGGACCTGGGTGTGACGACCCCAAAGGCTTTCTCCTCCTCGTCGTGCTGCGCCGTGCCTCGCCTCACCTGTGCATCCGGTTCCCCGCACCTCTTTCGCAGCCACAGCGAACGTCGCCCAGCAACGCCACCTGATGTGAAGTACATCTCCCCCAAGCACCGTCTTATCAAGGTCGAGAGTAGCAGTGATGGCACAAGCAAGAAGCTTAACAAGGGCTCTAAGCAGATCGCGACCTCTGTCCCCTCTGCCATGAAAGATAAAGTAAGTCTTGTGCCCCCGTTCTCACCCCTTGCAGACTAGGTATTAGGGTTTGGGCTATGTCAGCCTCTAGACATCTTTTTGGAGGGGGGGCTAGCTCCTGTTTGAATATATCTGGAGCAGTCACTGGTCTCCACAGTGCTTCACTAGGTGACCAAGCCCTTTTAATACGTCAGGGCAGACAGGGTGTGTGCAAGGCTCGCACATGAAGTGGTGGTGACCTGTCCTCTGGGCTTGCAAACTCTTCTCCCTTCTGATGGGGCAGGTTTGCAGATGAGCCTAGCCCTACTCTGGAAGACCCTGCAGTGCCAGCCTCCTGAGTGATACCAAGGCTCTTGGGTTGGCATGCTGCTGCAGATTAGGATGTGAGTCTTTGAGGGGATATTTGGGGAGCCCTAGGGTCACTTGAGAATCTCCATGCTTGTGACTCAAAGTTGCAGCCTCAGCCCCATTGCATGTGGTATGGAGCAGTCATATATTAAAAAAAAGAATAATAAAAAAAATAATCTGATGGCATCCCAAGTCAAGCTGCCTGTTTTTAAGGAGGCAATTTGTCATGTGTTCAGTAATAACTTCTTGTCTCCTAGTTCAGTGTCAAAGGTGATGCTGTTGTAACACAGGACTTTGAACTACTTCACAACTTCCATGATACCTGCATTTCCAACTAGCAGGTACCTGAAGTGAACTCTTTAGTACTGGTTCAGTTCCAAATGTTCTCTTATATTTTGATGGTCTTTCTCTACAAATATTAATAAAATACTGTAGACCCAGCACAGGAAAGTGCTGGGCTCAGGAACTTAGGTTACAGGTGGGAAGCTGTGCAGAGGAAAGTAGTGTTTATTTTGTAAGCACAGCACGTATTCCCCCACCACTGCTGGTTCTGTGAGTATATTTTAGTTTTTTCATATATTGGAAGATAATATTTCTCCATTTTTGTAAACTGGCATTTACAACTTCAGTGTAATAGTCACATCACAGGAATTCTAAGTATGTACTGAATGATATCAATTTAAGTTATCTGTGTGTACATGTTTAGAAGTGTAACATGATTGCACTGAGTAGTGACACATTTCCATGACAACTTGATAAATTATTTCCTTGATGTGGAATTCCAAATAAATCAGCTTGCAATGGTGAGATGATACAAGATTAGAAGTCTAGAATTTATTACATTGTTTGTTATTTTAGGTGTAGTTCCTGAATGGAAGAGTTCCTGACTGGAAGCTACTTCTGTTGTGGAAGTGATTGACTAATATTAGTCTCACTGTGTTGCAATCTCAGTATATTCAGCCTTCTTTCAATTGCATATGTTGATACCATGTGTCTGCTCATAGGCATATACTTTCAGCAACTTCAGAGAAAGTAACTGCTTGGGGCAAAATGCTTCCATGTGTGCAACTGCTATTCTTGTCTTTATATAAGGTGGGGTTTTTATTTATTTATTTTAATTTGGTATCAATTTTAGACCCTGCTGAAGCAATTTTCAAAACAGAAACTACATCTGTTGCTAGGAAACCTGCTACTTTGCATGGTCATAAATCTGTGTGCTGCTTTTTGAATAAGCAGCCTACAAATTTTTTAAAAAGATATGGAAAACTCATAGTCACTTTCTGTTTTTGAGAGAGAGAACTATATATGACAAGCAGGAAATCTTAACATATCTGAGAAATAAAATTGTCCCTATACCTCAAAAAGTAAGTGTACCTCTCCCTCAACCTGAACAGAATTTGGCTGTGAGGAGCTACATAGCTTCCCTTTTGTTCAATTGCGTTATTTCTTTCCTGTAATGGAAATTGTCTTCATTTGACAGCCCTTAAATGTAAAGCCTCACAAGTTTGACATTTAACATGTAAGCAGTGATAGTAGCAGTGGGCAGGTAGAGAACTGCTTCTTCAGTGTAACATTCAGTTCAGTGGCAAGTAAAGTTAGTGGAAATAGATTTCTGTAAGAAGAACACAGTAGAAGGGACAATAAAGATGGTACCAAAAAAACCCGAGAGGTCTGATATCCAGAAGAGTTGATAGAAATGTGTAAAAATGTAGAGAGGAAAAAAAAATAACTGTAAGGAGCATAGCCTAAATTAATAGGAATGAAAAAAGATCTAGTTGTCCTAGAGGTCTGCCATTGTAGAATTATGTTAGTGTTTAACAATCCAATAGTGTTTGCTAGACGCTTGTGTTCTGTTTCAGCACAACTGCTTTTTTTTTAATTATTCATGTACCAGGATAGAGTGCTGATTTCCTTTATTTCATAACTGAGAAGTATGGTTTTCAACAAATTCAATAGCAATTTTATAACTTTTGTGACTGGTTATGAGCAGATTTAGCTGAAGAGTTTGGCTGTATGTTAAACTTAAGAGTTACTAGAAGGGAAAGAAGATATGGGAAGGTTCTTGTTTGGCATGGTTACACATAGAGGACAAATGGCAAAATATGATTAACAGCAGAGTAGTTGAGCAATGTTTCCAGGAAAAAAAGAATTATGGATTTCGCTGAGTCAGGGAATAAAGGAGATGGAGACTAAAAGCAGTGGTAGGCATGAGTGTATTTTGGAAGATTCCAGGCATAGGCTGTAAAAGTAGTCACAGACATGTAATGTGACTGGGGTTCAGGAAGCTTTGATGTGTGGAGGTAGAAGTACCAACTAAAGTTGGAGCAAATGGTTGGACTTGATGATCCCAAGGGTCTCTTCCAACCTAAATGATTCTATGAAACAAACCCAAATTGGCATGCATCTTCAACAGTGCAGTGACTACCCTGTACAACAGATGCCCAAGGACATCATTGCCTGAGGTCTTTGAATTCAAATTGGTGGGTGGATTTTTTATTTGGGTAGTACAATCGGGCAAGTTTGGGGGCTTTAACAGTGATTCTTATCTTCAAACAAGGGAGAGCAGGTTATGTTAGAATTCATAGTCAAAGGAGCTCAGTTCCACCAGTATGGAGGATATAAAACTGACTTCCAGCTTTAGTGTTGGCCTGGGAGATGGTAACTACTTAGCTCACCTCTGGCAGACAAATGAGTGTAAGCAAGCCAGAACAACATAAGAAATTACTGGCTTCCGTCTTTAGTACTGGCATGGAAGATCCTGCACTAGAGTGTAAGCAAGCCAGAACAATGTGGTTATATACTAGAACACCTTGGTGGCTACTGCATTTGTGTAAGAATAAATGTGAGACTTGGGTTAGCATCAGCACAACAGACAAACTGCTTTGTGAACTAGGGATCTAAAGAAACTATTTGAAGTCTTCCTGAGAGACCCTTCTCTATGTGGCATTGTGTGGTGTGTGTAAAACCATGAAAGTAGTGATAGTTGAGGGGAAAGTGTGTGAAAGGATACTTAATATTTTCTCACCTATTAGGGTTTTTGGTTTTGGACCTAAACATTTCTCTGGCTGGCTTTACAGCTGAAGAACTTGAAACACCATTCAAAGAGCAACTCTATCATACTCTATTGCAGAGAGTTCTTGGGATTTAGAAAGTGGGATTCTATTGTAGTTGTCCTTTAAAAGATAGTTACTTCATGTCAGCTGCTTCACACAACTTGGTATCATTGGCAGACTTGCTGAGATTGCACTCAATCCCACTGTCCATGTCGCCAACAAAGGTATTAAACAGCACTAGTCCTAGTACCAACACCAGAGGAATGCCACTCATCACTGGTCACCGCTTGGATATTGTGCTGACTGCATTGTGTTGACCACAATTCTTTGTATATAATCGTCCAGCTAATTCCTTACCCATTGGTCAAATCTATGTCTCTCCATTTTTGAGATGAGGATGTTGTGTGGGACAATTTGTACCAATCCTGGTAGATGTTGTCACTTGCTCTTCCTTTATCGACCAATGCTGTAACACTGTTGTAGAAGGCCACCACATCTGTCAGGCATGATTTATCCCCAGCAAAGTCATGTTTGCTGTCACAATCACCTCTTTATTTTCCATGTGCCTTAGCAGAGTTTCCAGGAGGATCTGCTCCATGATCCTGCCAGGCACAGAGGTGAGGCTGATCAGTCTGTTTCCCTTCTAAAAATAAACATAATTTTTCCCCTTTCCCAGTAAGTAGAAACTTCACCAGACTGCCATGACTTTTCAAATATGATGGATATGATAATATGTCCCTTCTGAACTAAAATGTGCATCTCAAACTCTTCACTGAGAGACTGTAACTGAACATATTCCACATAGCCTTATTCTGAAAAAGGTTAATACTGTAGTACAAATGCGCATAGGGGAACTGGGCAGGGCAGTGGACCTTTGTCCTGTTTCCACCTCTTTCCATGCAAACTATGTCTAATGTCTATCACCCATGTTCGCTTGGCCCCAGTGAGCAAGAACACATGCTTACACCACTCATTCATTTGTATTTTCTCTTGCTTCACAGGACAACATGCAAGATACATATGTTTCTATGCTGGGATATCTTCCTGAATCCAAGAGATCTACACTGCTGCTAGTAATATAGGTTCTGAGCTGTCACATGCTTAATTTATGGGCTCATTGCATGGTACAGGGTGCTCATTCCTTTTGGACAGAGAGGGCGAGGGATGTGGAATATTAGGTATGAGATTAAAAGTTCTAGGCAAAACCTTCAAAGGAATTAATTTTTCTTTTTAGAAGTGCCAGTGTTTGTCTTTCAACAAAAGTTGTCTTTTGTTATCTTTTTGGTTACATCTGTAATCATAGACACTACACTCTTGATGTTCTGTCCCTTTGTTAGACCTGGACAATAAGAATTAGCAAATGTAGTTTTTTGTCTCTTCAACCTGTATTCTGAGTGTCCTATGGCATGACAGGTGGTAGGTACATTTTCTGGAGCAGAGTTAGTCTGAGCTTGGTGATTTAAATTTTCTCTGCTCATCTGTATCCAAAATCACATTTTGAAATAGTTACCAAAAGGCATTTGGTAATGAGTGAGATTGGGACCAGGGGATTAGCCTTTACTGTAAGGACAGAATCACAAAATTGTGAAATAGTTGAGGTTGGAAGGGACCTCTGGAGATCAAACAGGGTCACGTAGACCCAGTTGCTCAGGACCATGTCCAGGCAGCTTTTGAATATCTGCAGGGGTGGAGACTCTACAGTCTCTGAGCAACCTGTACCAGTGTTCAGGCATCTTCACAGTGGAAAAAGTGTTTCCTGATATGCAGATAGACACTCCTATGTTTCAGTGTGTGCCCGTTGTCTCTTGTCCTGTCACTGTGTATCACTGAAAAGAGCCTGGCTCTGTCCTCTTTGCATGGTCCCTTCAGGTATTTATACTCATTGAAAAGACCCCTGCTGGACAGTCCCAAGCTTGCTCAGCCTTTATTCATAGTTGTAGCATGCCATTCCTTTCATCATCTTTGTGGCCCTTTGCTGAATTCTTTACAGTATGTTCATGTCTTTTTTGTACTGACCATCCCAGAACTGGACTCAGCACTCCAGCTGTAGCCACACCAGTGCTGAGGAGAAGGAAGGGAACTCTTCCATTGACCTGCTGGCAATGCTTTGCCTAATGCAACCCAGGATGCCATTAATCTTTTTTGCAGCAAAGGCACATTGCTGGCTTATGTTCAACTCTTGTCTACTGGGTCCAGGACCCCCAAGTCCTTTTCAGCCAAGTTGCTTCCAAGCTGAGTGGCCCCAGCATGTGCTAGGGAATGGCATTGCTCCTCCCAAGGTGCAAGACTTTGCACTTCTTAGACTTCATGACCTTTACGTTTGCCCATTTCTCCAGGCTGTAGAGGTCCTTCTGGATGGTGGTATGACTCATTATTATTTCAGTCACTCCTTCCAGTTTGGTACCATTTGCAGATGTTAAATAGGGCTAGACCCATTATTGACCCCTGGGGTACACCACTATTCACTGGACTCTAATTAAACTTTGTGCCCTTTAGCACAAAGATCACCACCCTCTGGACCTTGTTGTTCAGTTAGATTTCAACTCACCTCACCATATGCTCATCCAGCCTATACCCCATCAGCTTGTATGTGAGGATCTTATGGGAGACAATGTCAAAGACCTTACTGAAGATCAAGTAGACAATATTCACTGCTCACCCCTCAGCTACTAGGCCAGTAATTTGGATTTCCTAAGCATTGTTTTCAGTTCTAACTAAAAAACTAACAGAACCACTCATGGCTGTAGTGGACTGCAAAGACTTGAGATGTTTTCCATTGGCAGGATGGAGAGCCAGCTGAAAGTTAATTGCTTGTTAATATTTTAAATTTAAAAATAGCCATCGTCTTTCTGATCTGGATTTAAAAAGCCTGCAGAGCTACATTATTTCTGTAGCTGAATTAGAGACATTTATGTCAATGAGTAATGCTTGAATTTTTATGTTGGCTCCATGTGGCTTTGCAAAAATACTAGATATTGGATTGTCAGTGGTTATATTCCTAAAGGATTTCACAGGGTTTATGTGTGAGAGTGATAGTGACCACTGGGAGACTTCAGCCACTTAAAATTTATAATGTGGTATTTCTTTATGACTGTGGACTAAAGGCTACCATGCAAAGCTACAGAAGGAGTGTGTCTCCCCAAAGCCTTCCTTCTCCAGGCTGAACAAGCCCAGTTCTCTCTGCTTGTCCTCACAAGAGAGGTGGTCTGTCCCTCTGACCATTTTTATGGTCCTCCTCTGGACCCACTCTAACAGGTCCATGTTTTTCCTGTGCTGAGGATTCCAAATCTGGACACAGTACTCAAGATGGGGTCTCACCAGAGTGGAGTAGAGGGACAGGTTCATCTCCCTCACCCTGCTGGCCATGCTTCTTTTGACGCAGCCCAGGATATAGTTGGCTTATTGGGCTGTGAGGGGACATTGCTGGCTTTTGACCAGCTTTTCATCCACTAGTATCCCCAAGTGCTTCTCCTCAGGGCTGCTCTCAATCTCTTCATTCCCCCAGCCTGTATTGATAACTGGGGTTTTCCCCAAACTCAGTGCAGAACTCTGCACTTGGCCTTGTTGAATCTCATTAAATCCTCTTGGGCTCACATCTCAAGCTTGTCCAGGTCTCTCTGGATGACATCCCATCCCGCAAGCACTTCAACTGCACCAATCAGCTTGGTGTTGTCAGCAAACATGTATGATTCTACGGAATGGGTGACCTGTATTGTCTGGATTTGCTGAGCTACACAGATGTTGCTGACAGATTTCTAGCTGGCTTCCAAAGCTGGTGGAAAGCATTGGAGGAAATACAGCTAGAACTCTGTTTTTGAACTTTCAGCAGAAGCATCTGGATGGTCTGCATTGCCCTATGTCAAGTATTGTGGCCTTTCAGTAGTTAAAGGGAGCCTGCAGAAAAGGTGGAACAAAAGGTGGTCCCCCTTTTTAGCAGGGCTTGTTGCAACAAGACAATGGCTAATAGCTTTAAACTACAAGAGGGTGTATTTAGACTAGATACAAGGCAGACATTTTTTACAACAAGGGTGGTGAAACACTGGAATAGGTTGCCCAGAGAAGTGGTAGATGACCCATCCCTGGAAACAGTCAGATTGGGTTGGAAGGGGTTATGAGAAACCTGGTCTAGTTGAAGATGTCCCTGCTTATTGCAGGGGAGGTTGGACTAGATGACACTTAAAGGTCCTGGTCCTTTCCAACCCAAACTATTTTATGATTTTATGAAGTAGGGACATGCATGAGATAGAGAGGAACTGCAATTACTGCCTGAGGAGTCAAGGGCATAGAGGAAAGAAACAGAGAGGAAAGAACACAAGGATTTTTGTTTATATACCAGCTTGTCAGCAGTTTGGTCATGTCAGTGTGAGTGCGTGGGCTTGTAGAAATGACAAAGAGCAGCTAATCTTCTCTAAAAACTAAGCCTTGTATATGGGGAAGCAACTCTTTAAACCCTGTTGTTAAATGCTTGTTGTTTTGTTTGTTTTGGTTTTTTTCCCCTAATACCTTGCTACAGGTTCACATCTGTTTCAGAAATTTAGGAGCTACCTTTCTCAATTTGTACTTCAGTTGTATTTTAGACAAAGAATATCTCTGGAAATCAAAGCTATGAATAAGGTCTCTGATTTCTTCTAAGGACAGAGCTGAAGCAGGACTTTACAGTGCTCAAATTTAGGAGCAGAAAGAAAAGCTCTATACTGAGTTCCATCTGTAGAGTAGCTCTCTAGAATTATGACCTAAATTTATGACTCATTAGCAAGAGAGTAAAAAACTTTCTTTTACTCTTCCTGATCTTTCTACTGATCCCTTTGGGATTTCAACCATGTACAGCTCACTGTATTTGCAGGTTCTCCAAGGCTCTGAACTTTATTTTGGAAAAAAGGCTATATTGAGGCTAGAGGGAGGACTACCCGGCAGGTTCTTGAACTCAACATTTCATGAAAGAAAGCATAAATGCAAGTCTTTATTCATTTGGAAAACAAATCCAGACCAAACTTCACAGTTCTTTTGTATTTAGGTTGAGCTTTGTGCAGGCTTCATCATCAGAGACCTGTCTGATGTGTAGTTGTTCGGGCATTAAATAAAATTATTATTTTGAAGGGAATATCTGCCTAGGGCATATTTGGAATGTGATACCTGAAGATCACTTGGGGACAGAGAGAGAAATTTGGTATTTGTCAAAAATTTCATGTGGTTATTGTGAAAAAATCAAAACAAAAAACCCTCAAACCCTGAAGATTGACTTCTACTGTAGTTAGTGACTGGTCTTCTGTGACTATTTATGAAGAATTTTCATTACATTGTGTTTAAATGTGTTAACTGTGATGTTCTTGGACACAAATTCAATTTCTATCTGCTCTTGTCTTTTGTATCTCTGCTGATTGTCACTTGTTCTTGGCTGTGATATTGGTGGACCTAATTGCCAGTCACAAAAAGCTGAGAGAGGAATATATGGTGCTGCCTTTTTTATTTTTAAATTTAAGTACATGTTAATAATAGATTTATAATATATAATATTTAGTAACAAATCCCACCCCAGAAAAAGGACTCCCATAATAAGTCTCCTAAAGATTTGACTGAGAGAAGAGCCCTTATTGTCTTTTGCTTCATGTTATTTATGACAATTCTTCTTGGATTCTTACAGAATACCAAGTCACTAGTCATGATACCCACCAGATGAACCAAATAACAGATCTGTGCTGAAGCTGCTGTTTCAAGGATAAATCCTTTGTATTTCCTTTCAGTTCAGAGGCGTTCCCCCTAAAGACTTTATTTCAGTGTGATAACTTCTCATTGGTTTCTTTCTTATTTGCTGCCTTTAAAATGTTGGGTTTTAGTCAGATAGAGATAACTGCAAAATTTTTTTCCTGTGGCTGCATATGCAAATCATTCTTTTACATATACAAATACTAATTTAAACATATGTATAATATAATAGCATGCGTCCGTCTTAAATGGTACTTTTTAAGAGTATAGAAGGACAAAGACTATGCATCAACAATGAAGCTTGCACCTAAGTTTACGTATATCAGAGGGGTAAACCAGAATTTCAGCTTGTACTTAATTTTCAGGGGGAGGGTTTTTTTTGTTTTGATCTAGTATCTACTGAATTTTTAGGTAGAGCCATGATTTTGAATTTGTCAACTTATCTGGTAACTGAGACATGCTCTTTTTCTTTTGCAATTGAATTTTACCAGACAACCTGATAGGGAGAACTGCTGTGAGGGTTTCCTAAATCCTTATTGATCATGGAAGCTCAAATATGAGTTTTACCGACTTTTTGTCAGTGCACTTCTATTTATCTATTGGAGTTTCTTTTGCTTGAAGTTTCTTATCCCTGAAATTACTATTATTAGATCTATATGATAGAAAATAATATGTATATGGGGAGCCATAAGATGGGCTTGTATGGAATACAAATTAGTAGATGCAGAAGCTCACAGTCCACTCTGATAATCTTGCATTCTGTTAAGAGGTAAGCCAGAGGTCTTGAGCAGTACTCCTGAAAAATGCAACCAAGACATGAGTTTGGAATCTGAATGGTTCCCTCTGTCTTCCTGGGATTCATTTTGGCAGGTAGGACCCACATGAAAGGTGGCTGGATTTATCAGAGAGGAGAGGCACGTAAGCTGTGTCCTGCTGTAATGGTCAGACCCTGTGTTTAAACGCCCTCTGTAGTTTGCTGTTAAAAAATGTCAGCAATCTCAGTTGCCACTCCTCTGATTCTGTCTAAAGCAAATATGGCACGTACAGTATTACATCCCAGGTAGCCTGACTAGTTGAGACTTCTAAGATATGACTTGGAAGACAATGGAAGGCATGATTTCCCTTCTCTTTCTTGTCCTGTGCTTGTCAGTCACTAACACAAATTTGGAGGCCAGTTGAACAAATTTAGCCATTTGCCTTGGAAGTGCACTTAAGCCAAGTGGGAGGGACACTGTATGCAAGCCCTAAGTTAGGATCTTCTGTGCTGGGCTTGGTGCTGGACCACAGAAAAAAAAGTAGCTAACAGACCAGTTTGCTGGGCAGTGGCTGAAAGGTTGTTGGGAGGGAAAAACACAATGTGAACAAACAAAATAATGTTCCTCCAAACCAAGTACTTCCATGTTCACCATCAGTTCCAGGCACTTCATTTGGAGGAACATTGATTACCATACAGAAAGGCCTATTCCTACATGCCCATGAGGGCTATGTGACAGCGTGGTGCTCCCACACTGGATCATCTCCACATGGCATGGAGGTGATTATGGTCATGATCTGCAGAACACCACTGCATGTGCAAGGGATATTCATAGGCTTCAGAACAAACTGGCATGTAAAATTGGCAAGCTTGTGTTTTGTGAGGATGGCATGAAGGGTTATGAGGACAATATATTCATACCTTCTAGCATGAAGCCAATGTTTTGTTTATTTTATCATGAGTAGAAAAACTTGTCATTCATCAAAAGACTTTATATTTGATCTGACCTACTGCATATGGGCTTGGAAGTTGAGCTTGGTAAGGTAAAAGTAATTTCTGGGGAGATGACACAAAGAGTTGCAGAGTAAGAGCCTTTTTTCTGCCTGGAATCTCTGAGAACAGGATAAATAGTATTCCCTAATGGTATTGTGAAAAGGAGTTTAGACATTTAGAGCAGGTTTTGTTATAATAGAACTAACAAGCATACTCATTTGAGGTTTTCAAGTCTTTTTGGATTCTATTTGAAAAAAGTAGAAAAACTTGAGACTTCCCGGAAGTGGAAAATTTATAGCTGTTAGCAAGTGTAGAAGAAAACAAATCCCCACAGCATTCTCCTGAAAAGCTGGCAAATCATGGCATAGACAAGTGTACCCTTTACTGGGTAAAAAACTGGCTGGACAGCTGTGCCCAGAGAGTTTTGACTAATGGGGAGAAATCTTGTTGGCTGCTGATTAGCAGTGGTGTCCCTCAGGGCTCAGTTTCGGGGCCAGTCTTGTTTAATATTGTTGATCTGGATGAGGGAATTGAGTGCACTCTCAGTAAGTTTGCAGACAGCACCAAACCAGGTGGGAGTGTTGATCTGCTTGAGGGTAGAGAGGATCTACAGAGGGACCCGGACAGGTTGGATCAATGGGCCAAGGCCAATTGTAGGAGGTTCAATAAGGCCAAATGCTGGGTCCTACATTTCAGTCACAACAACCTCATGCATCGCTACAGGCTTGGGGAAGAGTGGCTGGAAAGCTGTCCAGCAGAAAAGGACCTAGGATTGCTGGTGGGCAGCCGGCTTAACATGAGCCAGCAGGATGCCCAGGTGGCCAAGAAGGCCAACAGCATCCTGGCCTCTATCAGGAATAGCGTGTCCAGCAGGAGCAGGGAAGTGATTTTGCCTCTACTTGGCACTGGTGAGGCCACACCTCAAGTACTGTGTTCAGTTCTGGGCCCCTCACTACAAGAAGGACATTGAAGTGCTGGATTGTGATCAGAGGGGAGCTACCAAGCTGGTGATGGGTCTAGAGAATAGTCCTACAAGGAGGGAACTGTGCATGTTTAGTTTGGAGAAGAGGGGGCTGAGGGGAGACCTCATTGCCCTCTACAACTACCTGAAAGGAGGTTGTAGAGAGGTGGGTGTTGGCCTCTTCTCCCAAGCAAACAATGGCAGAGGAAAATATCTGAAGTTGTGGCAAGGGAGGTTTAGATGAGATATTAGAAAGAATTACTTTATTGAAAGAGTGGTCAGACACTGAAACAGCCTGCTGAGGGAGGTGGTTGAGTCACCATTCCTGGAAGCATTTAAAAGATGTGTAGATATGGCACTTCAGGGAGTGCTCTAGTGGTTGAGATGTTAGGAAGTCGTTTGTGGTTTTGTGTATGGTCAGACTCAGTAATCTCAGAGTTCCTTTCCAACTGCAACAATTTCGTAATTCTGTGAAATGTTGGCAATGGACATCTGCTATATCTAGTCTAAAATTTAGTAAATATTAACATATATGGACACAGTAACAGTCACCCAGGGAGCCCTCTGACAGCTCTGAGCCCTAAAGCTACTTTTAATAAGGAAATAAAGACATGCAAGTCCAGGAAGGTGAAGCAGACTGCTGTTTCTATCTGAGTGCTGAAAAGTGCATTTGAGATTTGTTTGGCTGGTTTTGTTCGGGTTTTTTGGTTTTGGGTGCATTTTTTAAGGTGTGGTCATTTGAGAATTAGGTTTGCCCAGTCTAACAAATTTGATTGGTGTTCTGATTGAAAACATAGTTATGGCAAGCTGTATACAATCTCATAGTGCTATTATTCACATGAAGGGTAGGAGTTTACACCCACCGTCCCAGTTAGGGGAGGTTTTCTCTCCAGGGATTAGTGTAGTGGATACATTTCCAGCCTCAGTCTGATCTGGTACAGATTTACAGATAATAAAATGTAAGAACAGTAATAAATACAATAATTATAGAATCATAGAATGGCTTGAGTTGGAATGGCACTTAAAGTTCCAACCCCCCTGTCCTGGGCAGGTACATCTCCCACTAGATCAGGTTACTCAAAGCCTGACCTGGCTTTGGACATTGCCAGGGATGGGGCATCTCTGGGCAATAATGAAATAACGTAGGTTTGGACCTTCTTAATTTCCTTCTTAGCAAGCAGCCTTTGCTTTGCTAGAGCCCTTCTGAAGAACAAGTTAATTGCTTTAGTCCTTCTGTTCATTTTTAGTACCGTAAGCTCTTGAATATATTACCATTATGCTCAGAGGAAATCAGTCTGATTTTTATCTTGTTTGACATAATTTTTTATGTATAATCTTCTTCCTAGTGTATTTTTGGCAAATGGAGAAGAGAAATGTGAAATAACTGTGTTAGACTGCTTTCTGTTACGTGCTTTAGTACAGTTTTACTAAAGATTGGGAAGTACACCTTGTCAACATTTTTAATAGAACATCTTAGAGCCTATGCTACCATCCAGCTCTTGACAGGATTGCATCGGAAGACTAAAATGGATGGCATCTCAACTGCTGCACTTTTGGAGATAAACCTGTACTTATGACTTGGAGAAATTACTGCAAATACATTGTTGTCTTTGTCTTAAGTGTTTGCAGCTGCTGTCACTTGATTTGCTGGTTGGATAATTATTGCCAAACATGAGGGAGGAGATTTCATTTGTTTGGGTTAACCATGTTTCACAATCTCGAGGCAGTAATTTTGGACACTGAGTGAGAGAAAGAACTACTTTTTTCTTCCTTTATTATGCATGTCAGTCTGGTGCTTTCTGGTCAAACAAAAAATTCCTTAATCCGAAAAGGAGATCTCCACCTTTCCTAACACAGTATTTGTTTACTCCATAGCATTTGTGCAAATGTTTGATCTGGAATTGCTTGTGTGTTGTGTTTTTTGATCTGTCTAGTGGGATATGCTAGCAACAGGAGACAGAAGCAGATGCAGCTTCAGTCTCATAGCTGGTAATGTACTCCTGCTTTGTTGAAAAGACTGAAACTGTTGGAAGAGTTGTCAGTCTTACCAGTGATGGTCTTAAAGATGGAAAGTAACCAGTTGGACAGAAAGAGTTTTGGTTGAAAAATCCCTTTTAAAGAGAATAGGCCTTCAGGGCAGAACCCTTAATGCTTGCCCTACTTTGAGTGAGGGGTTGGACAGGGGTGATCTCCTGGGGTCCTTTCCTGCCTGAATTATTTTACGATTCTGTGGGGATTCTGAGGCTGAGACCTATGCCTTCCTTCTCTACCTCAGACTCTTTTGCCTGTCCTACATTACATCTCTATGCTCTGGTGTAATTCTTATAGAAGGAATTTTTTTCTTTGCCCTGATCCCCTTGCCAGCTTCTAGAAACCACGATTAACTCTATCCCTGCAATAACAGGGAGGAACAATTCCTGTTACCTATATAACCAATGGGATTTACACAGCATACAATGATTTTGCAGTGGACAGGGGAGAATGATAAATTAGGGTAAGAGATAAGATTTTCTACCTTCAGCTTTTTCTAGTGTTCCTGTTCTTCTGACAAATAACAATTTCTTTTTGCTGCCTTTTGTCCTAGTTCTCAAAATAAAGGTAAATATAATGTTACTTTGAAAGAAGGAATGGCCCATATTGGTCCAAGGAAGTAAGTTTAAATAAGAAGCTTGTTTTGTATTTTATTCTTGTTCAACTGATAACTAAAATTACAAAGCTTCTTATTAAAGCAGTGAAGAGAATAGCATTTGAGTATTTATTTGAAAAAAACGTAACCATATTTTTAGTTGTAGCTGATAAACCTAAAGAGCAGAGGGGGTGAACTGAGTGCAAGTAAATGTGTGCTTTTTGGTGGATAATACCAAACTTGATAATACCAAACTCTGATAAGAATTGCACTGGATTGAATGTGCTGACTGTTCAGATCTTCCCAATTTGTCCATCCCAATTATTTCATAACTTGTGATAAACAGAAATCTTTTGACATAGAGTCTGCCTTTATGAGGTTTCTGATGTGAACAGGAGCACAATTCTGTTTCAGCACCAGTTAATAACTGATTTGTGGTAATTGTGTATTTGCATTGGCTGGGTGTTACTGTNCAAACCATGACATTGTGTTAGTTCACTTAAAAACAGTTGATCAATTTACTTATGGCCGTTTTTTCCTCAGATTCAGACTTCTTAGTCTTCCTTCTGTTGGAGGAGGGCTGCAAAGCTGCATCTTTGTGTAGCTTCCTCTCTTGTTCCCTTCCTCTCTCTCTCCCTCATCTGATGTTTT
>VZTM01038477.1:1739-14030 GCA_013400555.1 Jacana jacana | reverse complement strand
AGGTATCTCTGTGCCATGGTTCGCATGTTCTAGAGCATCCTTAGAAATATTTTCAAGCTTTTCAGGTCCAGTAGACAGAACCTTCTCCTGTACCAGTCAGCCACCCATGGAGAATGTACATGAGCTCTTCTGTTCAGTGTCCTGTACAGACTGAGCAGAGAGAAACAAACCTGATGAAGTTTGTCCTGAACAAGTGCAAGTGTAGGGTGNAGAGAAGACTGAGGGGAGATCTGGTCAATGCCTATAAATACTGAAAGGGTGGGTGTCAGGAGGAAGGGGACAGTCTTTTTTCAGTGGTGCTGAGTGAGAAGACAAAAGGAAATGGGCACAAACTTGAACATAGGAAGCTCCACCTAAACATGGAAAGGAACTTCTTTACTTTGAGGTGGCAGAGCACTGAAACAGGCTGCCCAGGGAGGTGGTGTATTCTCCATCACTGGACATTCAAAACCGGCCTGGATAAGTTCCTGTGCAGCCTGCTGTAGATGGACCTGAGTTGGCACGGGGTTGAACTAGGTGATCTCCAGAGGTCCCTTCCCACACCATGTCATTTTGTGATTCTGTGCTAGATATCCGTGTAAATACAAATCCTTTTGAGTGATGACGTGATAGAATGTAGCTGCATACATAGTGCTTTACCTGTTACATAAAAATGTAAAGTATTGTCAAAGAGGAAAAAGATGACACTGTATTGACAGATTACTCTATAACTAGGCTTTCAACTAAGAATCGGCAACTAGTTATGCTTTGCCTCATTAGGAGAATAATCACAGACAAATGTGCAAACAAGTGCAGGTACTGAATACTAGCACTTGGACAGATCACTGTGGAGTATTTGAAGTCTCACAAATGCTAGGTACTCGTTGCTCCTTCCATCAGTCACTTGCTGAGTGGACCCAATGAGTAACAGCACCATAAGCCAAAGAGGATGGCTGAAACATTTTAACGGTAATTTCAGTGTTCATAGTCCTGTCGCTTTTTTCTCTGCTAGGCAGCCAGCTGTCTTCTACTTCATGCAAGGCCTTGGATTGTGCAAAGCAAAAATCTGCTCAGCAACAACTGAGCAGCTTTCTTGGTCTACTCATGTGGAGGTAGAATTCTAAATTAAACTATGTTGTCTCCATAGCTGAAGAGCAAATGGAGACCATCTTTCATGTTTACATTAACGATCCTTGCTGTGTGCATGTGCAGGACCGTGCTGGACTTTGAGTTTACTGAATCTCCCATCCCTACATTTGGAGTCATATCTGAAGGCTTTTACATCCAACAAGTAGTGATTCATCTTCATTAGGTGTTTAGGTACCAATTGGGCTTCCTAGATTAAGTCATTAGTTAAACTTGGTGACAGAAAAGAAAGATCACAACTAGGACAATAATTTCATTTTTGGGAATGAAGCAATGGAAATGCTTCCATTCCAAAAAGAAATGGAAAGCAAGACAAAGTGGGCAAAGTTGCAACGAATCACTGTAGCTGTTCCTTGTACTGATCATGAGAAAAACAAGTAGTTTATTATGCAGATGCTGTGTGGCTTTTAAGTCCTACCTAAGGACGAAATAAAGTGCTGATAGTGCCTGCTCTTGCTGGAATCCTGGTCAAAGGGGAAAATCTCTTGTAGATGCATCAGATATCACTTCCAAAGCTTCAACTTCTCTTTGTTTCATGGCATTTTTCTTAAAAATTGTTAACAAAGAAAATAGTTAACATTAGTCATCAGGGAAGCTTCAAGCTATCTTTTGAGCTCTCAATTTTGTCTTTTAATCATAGTAATACAATCTTGTGAAAGTTTTTTGGATTCTTTTCCCCTTCCCCTAAATAAAAAGGATTTCCCTACTCCTCTTCTATCTTTCTAACCAATGTGTAAGGAGTAAGTAGATAAGCAGCATCAAAGCACATCTGAAAAAGTAAAATCTGCAGAAATTTTAAATTTTAAGATGGCAGTTATAATCACTGAGTATTAAACAGAAAATTGGGTGTTGATGGGGAAGGCTTTGTAGAATAAACTGCTGCCTAAGGCACAACTTCCTGCCAAGGAACTGAAGGAATTCAATTTTTTATTTCTTTGCATCTTCTATAAAAACAATATATTTCCAAGGAGAGTTTTCATGTCCTTTCGAAGCAGTCCTGCTGTTGTTCCAATCCTCTAGGATTTAGGTATTCTTTCCCCTGTGTTTTGTTTTTTTAATCAGCCTCTTCCCACTCTACCAACACGCTCTCCACCTCTCCCCACCCCTGAAGAAAAATGTGTGCAGCTGATCTCCTTGGGCAGGGTATGCTTGCTTATTTGTTTTATTTCAGTGCATACCTTCTGACATACTAGTGTGTTTGTTGTTGGTTTATTAATACTTATCATAAAGGAACTTCACACCTCCTGCCTTTGCTCTGACTGGCCTAATAGTTTTTCTGTGTCGGGACTGTTGGAATACAAGGTTGCTTTGAAGGCTTCTTCCTGTGGTAATGAGTCATACTTGGATTTCAGTAGGTTTTCCATCATGATGTGGGCTGTTTCAAGACATTGTTTTTTACATCAAGAGGTTATGCCAAAGCCTCATACAAAGGCAGGGGAGCTAACATCTGTTGTTCATTCCTGGATAGTGGTTCCCTTATGAGTTACTTGGCTTCTTTTAGAAGGAAAAATGAGTGAAAATCTTCTCATAGCCAACTTTTCCTGCAGGAAAATCCAGGCAGGATCATGAGCATTGGGAGGCAGATGTTGCAGTGTCAAAGCAAAGTGTCCCTCTCTGCTACTGAAATGGTATTGTTCTCTTGTGTCCCAGCAGTTAGAGGCATCCAGCTGGAAGCAGACCAGAAAGTTTGACTTCTGGTGGCCTGAGGTAAAGTTTGAGCGAAGGTAAAAATTAGCTTCTCTGGTGAATAGACTTTGCACTAATACAATATGAATTCTGCTCATGTTTCCAGATTATCTTGCCAAAGTTGGCATAAAAGAAGCATTCCAAACATGGCAAGGCCTGGAATAATTAAGCAGCTGGCTATTTATGGAGCAGATGAGGAAATGGGTTCAAATGGGAGCAAATGTTCTTGTGTCAGGGTGATCTTTGCAGTGGCATCAGTTTTATGCCTCTGGCAAACTGGCAAGCTATTTGTTGATGTGTAGCCTACCCATACACCTAGTGCAAACAGCTGACTACCCTTTAATGCAGCTACATCCTGGATCAGTGACTTTCTGTTGGAAGCCCCAAGAGAAAAGCATGTGGAGAGTAGTGGTTTGGCCAGTTCAACAAGGTCTGTTCCCTGATAGAGAGCAGGAAGAACTCCAGATGAGACGTGTCTATTTGTGTTCATACTGGATTTGATGTGACCTTCACCTACTAGAGACAGCCAGGCTGTCAGGATAATGTTTAGGGACATGCATCAGGTATTCACTAGTAACTGTCAATGCCAGTCTGAGTCTTCCCAAGTTCCTTTCTACTTCCGCTGATAAGTGGAATCACCATCACCTGTGGCAGGTGAGAATACAAGGAGTACAAGTGGACTTGTTCTTGAATTATGTTCTCAGGTACCTTTTCTTTTTGAGGGGGGTTGGGGAGATATTTTTTTCCCTTTAAAATGTGTTGCTCATCTAGTTATTTCAGACACATCTATGGAAAGTCAGTATGTTATAGCAAGTCCTTCAAATGCAGGTCCTTTGCAGACTGCCATTCTGGGGCTTGTAAATCTAAAATGTTTAAATCTGCTTGTGCATCTGCTCAGACTATCCTAGTTGAAGACAGGTTAGCCTGTTCCCTAACTGCAGAAACACTCAGTGGTGCATTTTGTTTATAAGAGAACAAAATGCAGATAGTGGACTCTTGCAAGTGATTCTTGCTTGCTTGCTTTAACTAAACATCCACATCTTTCTGACATGTGACTGACATTCTGACAATGGGTGTTTAGTTTGTCTGTGTGCCTTGAAAACTTTCCAGAAAGTTCTGTGATTTCCACATAAAGTTTCTTCAGTGCTAAAAACCCTGTAGCTGGAATTATCTAGTAGATTTGAGTGGTGAAAATGTAGTGAGTGAGAATAGCATCACAGGGGTTTTTACACTAGGTTGGCTGTAGTTTTGTATGTTACATAGTTAACAGCAGGTTGCATTATTATGTGGTTAGCTAGAAACTAAATCCAGGTCACTAGGACTGAAGTTGTTTAAATGCTGACTTCTGGGAAGAGGTCATAAGTGAAGGAACCATCTGGAGGAGCTAGTATGAATCCAGAGATTGTGGACAGATGCTGACAGCTGTGCTCTATCCAATCTTATTCCACCACAGTGTTTATATGTTACTGAATGTTAAATAAAAGAACAAGCCATCTGCTGGGTTTCCTTCAAATATCTGTGTATCTGAAAAAGTTAAGTGCATGCACAAATGACTTTCAAAAATCATTGTGCTTTCATTCAAGGGCTTCTATCAAGCTATTTTTTGAGGTTAGAAGCTATTTGTTGAGGTTAGAAGCATTGTCAAGTATTTTGTCACATGCTTTAGGAAATAGGGTGAATCCACCAGTATGATGAGTTTAAACTCTACATTGAGCTCTGTACTGTTGAATGGAGGTAAATGCAAATAAGTATGCTGTGTAAAATCCCAGCATTAGAATTCTGTCATCTGTCCTGAGTTCTTCTCTTTATGTTGACAGCCCTTGTACTTTGCTTAAAAGTCAGTCTCAGTGTCTCACTAGGATAGGGCTTTGGTGCTAGAGAAATCAGCTGAGGAGCTGGTAGGGCTGTAATTTTAGATCCTACCCCAGTCCTGAACAGAACGCCTGGGATGAGTATGTTTTATCATGGTTGCACCTGATATGTGTGGATCAATAAATTTAGGAATATGACATACTGGTGAATCAGAACAGTTTTATCATGCTGTGGTTGATTAGCCTATAAGTTAATGTGTCTGTATCATTATAATTCTCTCTATTTCTCACTGGGGCATACATAAATAACTGTCAGTGATAAGGAAGCTCATATGCCTGTGTTACCACAGATGCTGTGAAATTCTTGTGTGCAGAATGTTTAAAAGCTTTCCCAATAGAACAGTAGAGGTTTAAAAATCAAGAGATTTGTATGACTTAATGCTTTGCCTCTTGCCCATGACTGTGTTCAGTCAGGTCTCAAATATCTCCACAGGTAGAGACTCCACCACCTCTCCAGGCAACCTCTCCTAATGTTTGATCATCATCACAGTAAAAGATGTTTTCTTGTGTTCAGATGGAATTTCATGTATTTTCATTTGTGCTTGTTACCTCTTGTGCTCTCACTGGGTACTACCAAAAGAAGTCTGGCTCCATCTTCACTCTCTTCCACCAAGTATTTATTTGCATTGAAACTCCACTGAAACTTTAGGCTAACCAGTCCCAGCTCTGTCAGTGTCTCCTCATATGAACAGTGCTCGAGTCCCATTATCAACTTCATGGATCTTTATGGGACTTGCTCCAGTACTGTCTATATCTTTTTTGCATTGAAGCAGGACCACCTGACCTAGCAACCTAGATGGGGCCCCACCAGTGTTGAGCAGAGATGAAGAGTCACCCCTTTGATCTACTTTCCACACTCCTCTTAATGAAGCCTGAGTTAATATTGGCATTTTTTACCATAAGGGTACATTGCTGGCTCATGTTCAACTTGCTGTCACACAGGACTCCAAAGTCATTCTCTGCTGAGGTTCTTTCCAGTTACTTGGCCTGCAATACTGTTCATAGCTGGGAGATGGGCATATGCTACCCTGGATAAAAGATTGCCAGGTTTGCTGGGCCATAAAAGACGTGGGGAATGGAATTAAATCCAGGTAGCAACTAGTAACAAGTGATGCACTTCAGGGCTCAGTACTGGGCCAGTTCTGTTTGATATCTTCATTGGTGGCCTGGATGAGGGGATCAAGTGCACAGTCAGTAAGTTTGCAGATGACACCAAGCTGGGTAAGAGGGTTACCTGAGGGTAGAAGGGCTCTGCAGCAGGATCTGGTCAGGCTTGATTGATTGGCCAAGGCCATTTGTGTGAGCTTCAACAAGGCCAAGTGATGGGCCCTGCACATTGGTCACAACAACCCCATGCAATGCTAAAGGCTTGGGGCAGAGTGGATGGGAAGGGGTCTGGCAGAAAAAGCCCTGGGAGAATTGGTCGACAGGCAGCCTAATTTGACCCAGCAGTGTGCCTAGGTAGCCCAGAAGGCCAATAGTATGCTGGCTTGTATCAGAAGTAATGTGGCCAGCAGAACTAAGGAAAATTGTCTCTCTGTACTCAGTGAGAATGCACTTCAAATACTGTCTTTGGCTTTGGGCCCCTTGCTACAAGACACATTGAGATGCTAGAATGTGTTTAAAGAAGAACAGTGATGCTGGTGAGGGATCTGGAAAACAAGTTTTATGAGGAATGGTTGAGGAAACTGGGATTGTTCGGTCTGGAGAAAAGGAGGCTGAGGGGAGACATTATCACTTTCTAAAACAATCTGAAAGGAGGTTGTAGTGAGGTGGGTGTCAGTCTCTTCTCCCAAGTAACAAATGATAGGACAAGATGAAACAGCCTCAAGTTGTGCCAGGGAGGGTTTAGATTGTATGTTAGGAAAAAATTCTTCACCAAAAGGATTGTCAGGCACTGGAACAGGCTGCCTAAGGAAATGGCTGAGTCGCTGTCCATGGAGGTATTTAAAAGATATGTACGTCTGGTGCTTTTTACTGGTGAACTTGGTATTTTTATTAATTAATTAACAGATTGGACTTCATCCTCTTAAGGGTCTTTTCCAACCTAAGCAATTATATGATTCTAGTTTCCCAGCATCTCTCAGAACAGCAGTACAGCTGTCTCATTATCACCCACTCCATCCAGTTCTGTATCATTAGATGGAGTGAACCTGCTTTTTCTAGCCAAGGCTTTGTGAACTCCAGAGAATGGAGACACCTCTCACACCCTACCTGATGACCTGTTCTAGGGCTGCACCAGGGGAGGAACATTTTTCCAGTGTCCCACTTGTATCTTTCAAGCCACATCTTGTGTCTGTTTCTCCTTATTACATCTTCTGACACTGGCCCAGAAGAGTTTGGCTCTGACTGCCCTTCAGGCAGCTGAGAGGTGCTATTACATCCCTGCTGAACTTCCCCCTCATGAGACTAACGAAAATCATCTCTCCTTATCATAGGCAGGACCCTGCTGTCTTGGTACCTCTGCCTTGACTCCTTTCTAGTCTTATGAACTAGCTCACTCTTTACATGCTCCTTGTAGGAGCATGCAGGCTGGATACAGTAGGACTCACCTGGTGGTTGTAGCCTCCTTGGGGCCAAGGGTGAAGGCATGACAGCTTGCCCCTTGACTTGCTAGCTGTGACCCTTCTAACAAAGCCCAGTTTTCAGTTTGCTGCATTCGGGAGGGCAGTACACTCTTCCTTTCTTGTGAAGATTCCATATGTTTACTTTTTTGAAGTTAATTTGAAGAACTGCATACTCCTTAATACAATGTAAGTTAATCTGTAGTTAACAATGCTTTTGTTTAGTGTTCTTACTCTAGTACTAGCTAGATATTTCTGCTGATATTCTGCAAAGTTAACTGCAGAGAATTTTTTTCTTAGCACACAAAATTATACTGTGGGATTTCTCTATTGTGATCTTTGTATCTTTGAATTACACTTCCAAATGATCTCCTGAAGAGTTAACTGCATACACAAATTTCAGTATTCTTGGGGATTTATATACAGTTGCTTGTAAGTATGCTTTACACAGTCTGACAGAGATTGTGTGTTTCCTGTAATCTGGCTTTGTGCAGGCTGTGGAATGTTGGTGGAGCCATAAGACTCTGCTGTGGTTGTCAACTGAGGCAAACTTTTGTGTCCAGGAAGTTACCAGATGTAGAGGTACAATTTAGAAGTTTGAGTGGAAGTTGAATGCTCTAAAATTTTTGACTAATGATAAGGCATGGTTAATAGTGATGCTGATGCAATTTTCTTTCTTGCCAACAGCATTTCAGAAGCAGGATGTCATGAAATCTCATCAGAAAAACATGCAGCTCTATGACACACCCTATGAACCAGAAGGCAGTGGTGTGGAATCTGATTCTGAAAGTGTGGTGAGTCACCATTTACAAGAAAGCAAATTGCCACAGGATGATGACAGGCCTTCAGATGAGTATGATCAACCATGGGAGTGGAATAAAGTCACCATCCCAGCTTTGGCAGGTAGGATTTTTAGATCCCAACCAGGAAATCCTTTGTCACACTCATAGCACATATATTTTACTTAGGAAGAAATCAAGTATTTCTGCTCTTTTGGGGGGCGGGGGAGAAAGGGACAGAAATCTCCAAAAAGCAAATGTGAGTAGTCTCAAATCTTTACCTGCTGCAGAAACATGCACTTTTTCTTTGGTGCTTCAGCTGACTATCAACCATCTCAGCACTTGGTTCATATTAGTAAAACCTCTGTTTCTCCCACTCCTTGCCCCTACTCCCATTTTAATGGATAAGGTGTAGATAGTGTTTATTGTGGAGTGGCTCTATGATGAGAGAGTTGCTTTGCAAGGTCCATAAATTGTGGGGCAATTTTTGAAGGGGCAGGAGAAAAAATAGCTGCATAACATGCGTGTATTCCATGCTTCTGCTCAGTGATGAGTTTCATGGTATTTGGAGTATTTTTATTATAATTGCAAGCATTTCTGTGGATATGTAAAACTTGGTTTTGAACTAATCCTTTTGAGCTGCTGATGTTTTCCCACATCAGAACTTGTGAGTCAGGGAGATCTGACACAAAATGTTTTCTGTCTCTAAATTTCTGTGCCCAGCAAAGCCCAGCTGTACCAGATGGTTTGATCATGTTCCAGAATGCTTTTGTGGGGAGTTGTGCATGCTGCATCATATTCCCCTCAATGGCATGTTCTAGCAAAAAGCTCTGTCAAGGACTAAGGCAGAAAGCTTGTAAAGGAGACTGGTGTGTCATGATGATTATGGGGATGAAGAGGGAAGAGATGTGGGTCTGGGAGAGAGCCTGAAAGAGGCCTGACAACAGTGACTAATAGTGCACGTTTACCCTGAGTAAATCCTGCTTGACAAACCTGTTTGCTTTCTGCATTTAAACTGCTACATCTGTAGATGCCATCTATGTTGACTTTAGCCTTCATCGTGTTGTGCTGTGGTATCAGCTGTGTTACCTGGTTTGGAATGCTGTAGCCTAGATGGGTGGACTTTTAGATATGTGAAAATCGGTCAGGGTCATTGACTTCAAAGGGTAGTACTAAGTGATTCATACTCTTCCTGGAGTCTGGTTACGAGCGTGATTCCTCAGTGGATTTATTCTGGAACTCTTCCTGTTTAGAATCTCTGACAGTAACTCAGAGCAGGAGGGGAAATGCATCTCATCAAGGTCGGAAAGATATCAAAAGGGGTGAGAGTGTATGGTTGTATGCAGCTGCCACTCAGAGGGACCTGGGTACATATTGTGTGAAAGGATGACTGGATAAATTCTGAACAACCTCATCTGATCATATAGCAGACTCTGCCTCGAGCAGGTTTGGACTACACACTACTCACGGTCCCTCTCCAACTGACTTTGCAATTCTGTGTGCCATGATATTGCCACGGAGAGAAGTGACTTCTCTCCACAGCTATACAGAGCTTCTGTTCTGTAAACAATGTTGTGACAATTACCTTTCTTGTTTCTGACCTGATTCCCTAATACGTAGGTGGGTATGGGTGACAGAAATGTGTTTTTCTTCTAGCACAGTAGAGTAGAGATACTGATCTGTTGTGAGTGATTCTGCCTCCCTGCTTCATTTCTTCTTACATCTTTACGGTGTGGTTGATCTGGGTCTGTTTCAAAGCCAAGGAGATATCTGCAGTATCCATCCTGTGAAATGTGGATGGGAAACCTCTTGCTCAGCATCACCTTTCCTCTTTTGGGGCTCCTATGGAACAAAAGAAACTGATTTCTACTTCCTATCAGCGTGCTTTGCTGTGGCCCATGAGCTGATAATGATCTTGAGGAGTTCCAGGCTCAGTCACTTTCTAATTAGGCATATGCTGGTAGTTCTTTCAAGCCTGCATCTAAACCAGCATCCATTTTGACTGGGTGCTGTGCAGGTAAAGTAGTCTCTTTCCCTAAAACAGCATGAACACAAAAGTCTAACCTGCTCGTGTGGCTTTTAGTAGGATATACAGTTCTGATACTGAGCTCTGTCTGGTGGAAGCAAGCTTTGATTCAGGTTTGTCTGTGCTAGCTCATCCCCATTCACTGGACCAATTAATATGCTTGCAAGACTTCTGCTGAGAGATTGCCTGGCTGTGATATTTTGGGTATGATTTGGGGCATCTATCATGTGTCAAGACAGGCTAATGAACAAATATTTATATCACTAGGTTTCCAGTGCCTCAGTGGCTGTTTTGCACATGCTGAATATCAGTCTAATGTATGTGTGTAAAGCCATCTGCTTTTGTTTACGCTACAACATTGGTGTAGCAGACACTCCAGTTCAATAGGTACTTCTGTGCCTTTTCAGGTGTGCCTATGATGGCAGAGCAGTACTGCCTTTGCTTAGAGCATATGTGCAGCCTCCTTCTCCTGACAGGTGAGCCTTACTACACAGCAACATGATCTGCAGCATTCTGTTGTAGAGGTAGGGTGTCTGCTGCCTGGAAGGATCCACAAGCATGTCCCACAGGACCTCCTGTAGAAGCTGTGCCAACCCACAAGCAGTGGATTTGCAGTGGGTCTTAGGCTGCTCTCTGTATTGTTTTCCATGGAATTTCTATACTCTCCATTCCAGATTCTGGAAGGTTTTCCACTGTTTTCCGTTTACCACGTGTCAGCTTCTTGCCCGTCTTTTTTCATTTCTGGTTTTCTTTTCCCCTTTCTTTTGTCACATAAAACTACATTTACATCTTTCATCTTCCTACCTGATACCTGGTCCCACTCTGTTACCTTCTTACATCTCCATGAAGTTTCTCTTTTCCCACCTTCAGACGTCTGCTCCCCAGCACCCAAGATCCTTTCCTCTTAGGTGTGTGCATTTCTGCCCACAAGGAAGAAGGATGGCATGCTTCCTCATTCATCCCCATCCTTTGAACACTCTCAGCTAGGCCAGATACCATGGGAATGCCTGGGCTACAGTAACTACAGGTTTATGTTGTTATAATATGTTGACATAATGTGTTGACATATGGTGTCCTGCAAGGAGCTGACTGTATTAACTGAAAGGCTTCCAGTTATTTTTGCCAATCTGTCCAGTGTTTACTTGGCTGTAGGCATGTTCAGCCATTCTTGCTTATATTCTTAGACAGTTTGGAGTTAGAGCTACTTTTGAGCAAAGTGTATTTTGGTTGAAGGTGAGAGAGTAAGCAGAATCCCTGGACTGCATGAAAGAGCAAAGAGGAACAAATGATGAGCAGATGACACTTAAGGCTTCAAAGGTGAAATTCATTAGGGGTATTTGTTTCTCTGCACCTTGTTCCTGTGGCTTAGCATAGTACAGGGGTTCCATGACACCCCTTACATCCTAGTTTTGATGTTTTTCCAAAGGCTAAGAGTAATACTAGAGTTTTCAGTGTTGATTTTAAAAAAAATCTCAGTTTTACTGTTTTTTTTTCTTTATCTGTAGTTTTTTGTTTACACATAACTGTAAATTAATAAAGCACAATCCATACAAGATGTGATTATATGACTGACCTATGTGAAAATATTCTTCTAAGCATTATGTAGTTAGCTTTTATGAAAGCACACTAAATTAAAGTATCACTAATATGCATTTCCAGGCTGTCATATGAGAATAGCAAACTTTTGGGTAAAGGAAATGCTTGTGAAGTCTGTAGAGCCCATCTTAGTATTGCTTTAAAAAATAAGTGGCCCTCTGTTACGAAGAGTGACATCTGGTAGTAGTTTTAATCAGTAGCACTGATCATGGACTCCTTGAAGGGAGGATCTGTAGATGCCAAAATTAATCCTCTCTGGTGGTAACAACTGCTGTTGCATAGAAAGCTAATGCCTAGGACCCTAGGGGAACTTGAAGCAAGGGAGTTTTGGCATGTTTCCACCAGAGGGATATGGCACCAGCCACAGAGCAGAGGAAAAGAAGCCACATGGAGACTGAGGTGTGTAGTCAGTTCCATAACTGTAAAGGCTACATAACTAGAAGTGCCATAATAATAAAAGACTTTACATTCCCAGCTGCATGGAATCGAGCTTCTGGACCTTCACTGTGTATACTACAACTTCAGTTTAGAGGGGATTTAGAGCTGCCAAAACTCACATATCACAAGCAATAACAGCACTGCATGTGCTAGTGCCTGACGGGGTATTGCACATGTCAGTTTAATCTGCTTGGATATCCCTCTCA
>VZTM01038476.1:91805-112826 GCA_013400555.1 Jacana jacana | reverse complement strand
GGGTAAGATCCTTTTCTTTATGGAAAATGCTTTTGTGGTTTTACTTAGTGGAGGCTGGGTACCACCATATCCGCTTTGCCGTTTTGCCTGTTTTGCTGTTGATCAATGGCATGTGAATGCCTGGGGATGAGGGGTGGTATTCTTCCTCAAGCAGAGATGGGTCTGCAACACTGGATTACCTTTGAAGTACTTGAAATGAACGATGCATTTGGCTGGCGGAGCTCAGCTGCAAAAAGTGAAAATGCATTGTTAGCAGTCACAAGAATGACAAGGTCAATAAAAATAAGAGATGTGGCAAGTTTTGGAAACTGAGTAACATGCTTAAGCCCCCGTTTTGCAAGCTGCTTCGCTTAGGTTGGTGTTTCTAAAGGAGGTCTGTATTGATTTTTATTCAGCAGTCTGCCTGCAGGGAACAGCTTGAAATCTGAAGGTCTGTGTGATCTTCATTCTGTAACATATAACAACATATGCTTATATAAATGATGACTGATGCTTTAAAAATAGCTTAAACTTAATATTTAATCTTTTTGTTTGTTTGTTTTTGTTAATTCTCTTCCAGAGTTCTTGTCTGAGCTTTTCAAAGCTGAGGGATATGAGCAAGTGGTCAATGAATACGTCCAGCGAGAAACTGTGAATAGGAAAGAAGACTTGCGTGTTCCAAGAGTTTTTCTTCAAAGCAAATTTCAGAAGCCTTTCAGTAAGACCTAAGTTCTTACTGATTAGCAACAGCACTGCTTGTTTGAAATGGCACTAGCATGTAGTTTTCCCTTGTATGTGCTCATCTTTCTGGTAAACCAGAAATGACTGCATCCAGTACCTCTTGTGGGTTTTCATCTTCAGACATGAAACATGAATGCTATTTCTAATTCAAATTTAAGATGGTTTAGTGGTGCAGGCAGCCTTTGAGCATCTGTATTCCTGCTTCTAAAGTAAATCCCGTGCAGCGTTGTTGGAGAATCAGGTAAAGCACACTAAATACGCTTAATTTTAAGCACTAGTTTTCATTAGTTATTACAATAATTGTTACTTCCATTTTTATTAAAAACTATTTTAAAATAAGCATCTGGTGTTTCCTATCACCTGTGTTGTGGCATGTTAAAGTTACAATATTTCATCTGCTTTGAGTACTCCTAGGACTTCTGAGTATAGTTTCTCAGATACAGGAATGATATGGAGTCTGAGTGGTGTAATGTAAGCTGCTTTAGTGTTTTAATAATCGTTCTCTTTTTAATGTGCTCAGCATTTAGGCATGTAAACAAGAGCTTATATTCTAAATAAGATCATAATTTATCTGATTTCATGTCTGAATAGAGCTTTTGGAGGATCAGGTTGTCTTTATCCCTAGTTAATTTCAGACTTTCTTCATTTGATAAGCAGAAATAGTTGAGGCTTTGCAAGTCAGTTTCCCGTTTGGAACTGAAATCAGTGAGTCAGAAGTATTTTCTTTTAGATCAAATGTAGTCAGCTGCATCGTTCCTGAGCAGAGGTCTTAATTCTTTTCCAGCACTCTCAGGAATGGTGTTGGACTTTGCTGTTCCTTTCAGCAAAAGCCACTGCCTTAACACTACAGCTCAGAGCCAGCCACAGACTTGTCTACTTGAAGAAGCCTCATCCTTTCTGTTCAACAGCCCTGGCAATTTGCGCTGCAGAACCACTTTGTTCTTGGGTGATACAATCTCAGACCCATGGCTTGATCTTTACCCTGCATTTTGAACAGCTGCTCTGTGGCAGAGGAAGCTCAGAAGTATCTGGTGACTTGTGCAATGGGCTGTGCTGATCTTGTGTAATGTACACAAGCTTCAACAAGGGAAATTCCAATGAAATACTAGGGCTTTTTTATTTTTTGTCTGTAAGGGGAGGTCAAATGCTGGGACAGGGTCCAGAGAAGTTGTGGAACCTCTGTCCTTGGGAGTACTCAGAAATGGACTGTGTGAGTCCTTGGGCAACCTGTGGCTTTATTGAGGGTGGCCCTATTCTGAGTAGGGATTTAATCTCTTGCAGTGGTTATTAGCATGTGATTGACTGACTCGGGCTGTCGTTCCACTGGGCTTGTGTGCTGCTAGATGACCCAGTCATACTCATCTGATGTGGACCAGAGGTGAATATTTGCTTCTGTTTATGACAAACTAAACAGAAGGTGATGTAACCATTACTTCTGGCACTCAACACTGGCTGTGTGTGCATGAAGGGAAAGAAGTAATAACTTTTCCAGTATAAAGCCTAATGTTACAAAGTTAATCAATAATCATTTTTTGGGCTAATCGGAGCTGCCAGAGCTCTTATTCAGTTGATGTGTTTCTAAATAAATTTGCAGCAGATCATTGCTTTGTGTCAGGGCACCACAGCTTTTTTAGGTCTGATACCATGAGCCTCAAAGCTGGATTTATTGTGTTATCAAACTTCGGCCTCAGAGGAAAGAGAGATTAAACCACACAATTCTCCTAATGATTCTTTAAGGAGGGTTATTACATGACATCTCCTTTTTTTTATGGAGAGCATCATCCTGGCGATTTATGCATTGCTGATCCCTGCTGTGCAACCCATTAGCACTTTCTGCCATATTAGTGATAAATATCTAGTAACATTTGTAATAAATGAAAAAAATATGCTTAAAAGGGTATAATAATGATTGCATTGTTATAATCTGCACAATCATAATTTTCTGGCTTCCCTCAACAAATCTCAACCAATGTTCATCTTTAGTGCAGCAGTTCTGCGCTGACTTTGTATAGTCTGAGCTCTGTTGATTTTGATTTTGATTTTTAAATTTTTGTAGTGGGCCTTGAACCCTGTAACACCAAGTGCCTTATGAGACCAAATGTTTGGTCCTTCTAGAGTATAGAGCGCATAAAGGATGGAGGCCTCCTTGTGTGGCTCCTCGTCAGTTTGGCATATGATTGTCAGCACATGCAAAGGCAAGTGCACTGAAGTGAGCATTCCAAAAAGGGAATTAAATGTAGGCAAGTATTAGAAATATTTGTTTTTATTAAGGTTTGAGTCAACCATATAGACTTAGCTGCAGCCAGCCATCGGCTTCCTTTTTAAACTGAACTAGCTCTTGCCGGAACAGTACACCTTTCGGTGTCCCTTCAGTGTTGCTGTGTATTTCTGCTTGAGGAACTGCTGTCTCTTTTTATGTAGCAACACATTAATTGGAGAGTAGTAGCTCTAATTTTTTTGTCTCTCATTCGGTCTCATTTTCAGTCAGACCTGAAAAATAAAGTAGCATGCATTAGTGCCCCTGCCAGAAAGGCCTTCAGCTATCGTTGTCATAAAGCAGAGATTATTTTCAGATGAATGGTCAGAAAGCTTTGTTTGGTTTCTATGGCTCTGCTTCTTTGAACTCTAAATCATTGCGAGTTTTTGTAACTGTGGTAAAGTTTGAGGAAGTTGAGTCAGCTTTAAGAAATCCTGGCCTTCTGATGTGAGATGCAGTAACTGACGGGATGCGTGTGACTGCTGCAGTGCTGAGTGAAGTGGATACATTACCCCTCAGCACTTCAGCCTTTCCGAGCTTGTGTAAGCTCACCAGAGGTAGCACAGGCCAAGGATATCCACACCTGGTACCCTTACTTGAAGAACTGTCATTGGGGAGATAGTGTCAGAAAGACTTGGAAAGAAAATACATGCCCTGCATCGTGCTCACCTCATGCACTGTCACCTCACATAGTAATTATTACAACTGCTATACCATGATTGTAATAAGTGCCTTTATTGTTCGTTGGTTTAAGTTGTCTTCCATCAAAGGGGGCTGCAGAGACTGACTCAATTGACTGTAGAAGACTTCCCTTGTTTCCCTTAAGCTAAGCTAGCTGCTCTATCTGGCAAGCATAAGTAGTAAGTTACTTCATGCCATCAACTTTTTCTAAGCAGTATTTAGAATAGAAGCAAATTCTTATTATAGTAGGCTAAGAAAACCCAATTTATTTATTTTTAATTTTTTTTTATGGTTTGATGTGCTGTGATTACATTCCTGATGTTTAATAAGGTACAAACTCTGGTTAAAGCTTTTCCTCTGGTTAGGTAATGCTAAATGTCATTTTCCAGTGTGGGATTCTCTGATGCCTTCTACTGTAATTAGGCATCTGATATTGAGGAATCACATCAATGGGGCAGTGCATCAGTGAGGATGTTAGTAAGGTCTGCTTGTTGGCTATTTTTATCAAGTTTACAGAAATAATACGGGTTTTGAGTCTTAGAATCATAGAATCATTTAGGTTGGAAGAGATCCTTGGGATCATCAAGTCCAACCATCAGCCCTACTCTACAAGTTCCCCCCTACACCAGATCCCTCAACACCACATCTAATCTGCTCTTAAACACAGTCAGGGATGGGGACTCCACCACCTCCCTGGGCAGCTGATTCCACTGACTGACCACTCTCTNGACCAGCACCCCCAGGTCCTTTTCTGCCAGGCAGCTCCAGCCACACTGCCCCAAGCCTGTAGCGATGCATGGGCTTGTTGTGGCCCAAGTGCAGGACCTGGCACTTGGCCTGGTTGAAGGCCATGCCATTAACATTGGCCCATCTATCCAGTCTATCCAAGTCCCTCTGTAGAGCATCCCTGCCCTCAACCAGATCAACACTCCCACCCAACTTAGTGTCATCTGCAAACTTACTAATAGTGTTTTCTATGTCTTCTGACGTCTTGTGTCCTTTACTGTTGTCAAATTTGGTTGATACTGTCCAATGTGTTGACACCAGGCTAAGACTAATCAGAAATCTACCCCTGTATTGTGCATACACTCTCTGCATGGGTAAGCTTTCTTTACTTAGGAATAGGGGCTACCTGAGGAAAACCCATTTGAACTTTAAAGCAGCGATATCACAACAGGTTTTGTGGTTCGTTTAAGACCTAAAAGCCTGTTTCTATGCAACTTTCAGGTACTTGGAGGTTTCTTGGGTTCCAAATGTATAGTATTTAAAGAGTTAATACAATACTATCCCCATGGTTGATTTTGCCTCATTTCTATTAAACAAAGTACTATAAAAGTGGGACCTGAAACTCTAGCATGTATAAGCATCAGCAGCCAACTGTAAAACATACAGTCTTGGGTCTCATAGGAAGAAACTAGTCTATGAAATCTGAAAGGTCGCTTATAGGCCTAACTGATGTTCTTTTTTTTCTTAATTTGTTGTACAGCTTATGCATCTGAATATGTTGAAAGATACAAATTGCCAGTTAGGAAGTATTTCACTGCAAGAGTTATTTGAAAGATATATATGTATTTGGAGAGGATGTCCGTGTTGAGCACCAGTATGTGAAGGGAAGAAGGGTGACATCTAATTGTGTTCAATATTAGTGATATATACAAGACAATCTAGGAGACAGAATTTTATATTGGAAAGACAGTATGAAGATACAGTTAATGAAAACAGGTGTTTGTGGTTTTTTACCTCCCATAGTGTAGCTATGATTAATGTTTCACTGGCTACGCTTGTTATTATTAGGAAAGACTGTGAGCCATTTAGAACATTTGGGAGCAAACATTTACTAGTTATACAGTCTGCAAAAACATCTGGCCCTGGGGTGCAGTAGGTTCAGGGTATGTTTGCACTCTGTATTTGTAATGTGAGTTCATTTATTGCAACAAAGGCAGATGGTGAGCCTGTACTGTGGGGAGGCACACAGAGGTATTGCTTGCAAAGATAAAAGGTATTAACCAGGTAAGATGTTCCACTAGAGAATGTTTTTCACTCCTGCTTCCCAGGCTGATGTGCACCATTTGTTGTGTTTTCTAGCAGGAGAAAATGCTTCTGCTGTGAAATAAGGGAAGACAAGGCAGCAAGAAAAAGAGTGTGATTTATTTATTACTTTTTTTTCCAAATGACTAGTGATTTTGTGTACCTCTACTTAAACAATAATGGGTTGGGAACATTAACCCCCTGTTCCAGCAAGTCTTAGGTCTTCTCCTTGGAAAACTGAGTTGCTTTTGAAGGTCTTTGCCAGAGATACAAGTGTAACCAGTGCATGCTTCTAGAATATGTGAAGTGAAAGATTTGGAAAGACAGCTGTGTGACTGAAAATAGAAGTCTAGGTTTGTTTTTCTCCCTTGACTTGTAAGAAGCTTTATACTTGAGTGCTTTTTCAGAGTTCCCATTCTGGGGTGTCTGTGCTGTCTTAACCTTGTTTAAGGTAGATGTGCCCTATCATCTCCAGCTCAGGTTTCCAGCGCCTGTAGTATCCAGAGAACTCAGAACAGGAATAATTGACGGCATTTGTAGGGAAAAGTCAAAGGGTAGACAAACCACAGCCTGCCTACTGTCTAGGCCCCACTCAGGTTTTTTTAGAGTCAGCTTCTCTGGACTCTTGGATTTCTGTAGCAGATTTTGAGTAGTAGAAAGTGGGCCAATAATATCTTCGTGTGTATGGGATTGTTGTGCGTGTAAAATCTAAGGATTTTGACTTGCTCTTGTTTTGCTCTTGATTTTTTGGTGGTGGTGGTGACTTTTTTCCAATTTTAGCTTCAAGCTTTTACGTGAAAGAGAACATTTAATTGCATTTTGTGTCACCTAAGAGAAGCCTTTTTCTTTTAAATGTGCCAGACCTGTTGCTGTGACTCTAAAAAGTTTTTCAAAGGCAGGTTGGAGGCACAAATACAATAAATGTTTTGTTCTGCTCTTTTTATCAGTAAAGTAAATTTCCTAGGAAATAAAAATACTTTGGAGATGCCACAAAACCATTACCACCATTTATTTTTTTTTTTTCTGAATAACTTTAAGAAGGTTCTGAAACCTGAAAAGCCGCACAACCTCTTAGGCGTTGCAGTGCCCAGCTGGCTGACATTTCACATTCAGCATTTAAGGATGTTCTGCAATGTCCTTTAGGACCTGGCCCCAAGGAACATCATGTTTGCCACCTACAGTCTGGATGAATGTGAATCACTTACTGGAAGTGAAGATAATATGCAGGTGTTCTGATATCACAGCTCTTCTCCTGATCTCTCCTGTCGTTCACGTTTGTTCCTGGTCAGAAGACAGTAAATCCAACCCTCAGGGAGTCTGTAGAGAGGCTGGAGAGTTGGTGATTCCTGGTGTTTGGCAGCCTGCTGGATTTACAGCATAAAGCCCTTTATATTCAATAATTTTAGTGCAACCTTTTGTTCTGCTGCTGTTTGAAGCCCAGGCATAGAAGAAACCGATTTTTAAAAAAGAAACTGACCTAAAAAAGGAAGAAGAGTTTGTCTGTCAGTGGTGGTTAGCTAAGTCTGTGGCTGACATGATGTGTGTTTCTTGAGCAAGGGTAAGGTTAGGTATTGTTTGCAATGCAGTGAAAAGGAAGGAGGAGCTTCTGTTACCATCATTTGTACTGTAAAGTAACTTCAGATTGCCTCTACTTTGTCAAGCTCATCTGGCCTAGTTGGAGGCTTACTCTCATGTTCTCTGCCTAAATGTGGAGTTCTTATTATGAAGTTGCTTTTTTTTTGCTAAATTTGGATCTTTTTTCCTCTAACCTGCTACATAGGTAGAGTTTGCCTAAAAAAGGTGAAGAAAGGGTGTTTGGGATTTTGTTCACAAGGTGGCAGTAGCCACTAACCAGTGCTGCTTTCCTTTTAACCCTAGCACTGAATTGTGTAAATCTGCAGTGCAGCGGTAGGAAGAGCTGGTAATGACTAACTGTAGACAAGAGAGCTTGTCTTTTCCTACATGCAGTTAATTCATCGTTTTGTCTACTTAAATAGCTCTTGAAGGGAGAAAACGATTTTTTTTTAAAAGAAAATATAGTTGAATCTCAGAGATACTTGTTATTCAGAGGGAATGTGCTTAGCACAATGTGAGGGAGAGTAAGGTGACATACTATTCCTGTTAGTGGTAGCAGGGATCCTAACTGTCTCTACCCAGGAAACAATAATTTGTTGTATTGACAACTTGCAGTTTGTTTCTGTTGAATTTGAGTCCCACTGAACTGTTACTGTAGCAACTACAGTGACTTAAGGTACAGATTTCAAAATGCAGTACCTTAATACTTTTTTTTAATTCCTCAAAAGTATTAGGCAAATTCCTGTTTGTATGAACTGTTCCTATTTTCTTCCCACTTGTTTTGTTTTCTAGCTGCTCCCCAGTTGAGCAGCCATTCAAGCAGAGCTGCATAAGATGCACGTGGCCAGAGAGGCTGCCTCTCATTAATTACTGTGTGAACTTGGCTGCAGTTTAGTTTCCCATTTTACAGTTTCTCCTACTCTCGTACTCCCGGTTTTGTCTCCAGCAAGCCCTCCTTATTTCAAAGGAAAGAGGAAGAATAGAATAAAATTACATCCTGCTAGGTTTATCTCTCACTTTAAACACTGTGTGTTTAATATAATCTGTTACCAGGCAGAAATAACGTTATGTGTAAAACTCCCTCAACTGCAATTATGCAACAGTAATTATTGTGGATATTAAATATTTGAATTAGTGTAAATGCTAATTCTCTGCCAGTGCAGAAACCAATTTGTAAAAACATAGCTCCTCTCCTTGCCTTTCTTGCGCTTTCCCTTCTCTTTATTTAGGAGTAGCTTATATTTGCTTTTTGCACGAGTGAGTGGGATCCACCAACTCCAAAATGAAGAGCTCCATGGAGAGGCTTCTTGGAGTGAAACCTGTCACCAAGCAGAGTGCAGAGGCTGTATCCTAGATGCTTCCTTCCTAGCAACTGGATGATAGGCAGAAATGGAGCAGACTAAGAGCTGCTTTTTCCTACTTCCCAGGACACTGGTGAGTGGGACTAGCTGGTGTGTTCAGCCCACAAGTGTCTCTTCCCACAGGCATCCTCTTCAGGCACCGTTCTTCCCTGGCCTCTCTCCAAGTGGTGTGCCCACCTATTATGTCTTCTTGTGGGCTTTCTTGCTCAGAGCCTTCTCATATATTACCAAGGGCCCGATCCTACAAAATGCTGACTGACTTCCATGGAGGGACTGTTGTATCTATTGCACGGGTTCAAGCCTTGAGATATTTCAAGGAAAGGTTACTTTGGGCAGTGACTGGGAGCTGCAATAGGGGTTTACAAGTGACTAATTAATAGGGCAGTAGTGGAGTCCTAGACTTGTATTATTGTATTGTTCTTTTGTATTGTAAATTGTATTCTTTCTTCCCAGTCCACCAAACTTGTCCTGATTTTACTGTATAGAAGTAGTATCTGGCGTACCATTTCCTTTCTAAATAGCCAGTGATCTCAAAGCAAACATGTCATTGTTATGTCAATATTCATGTGTCTGTACAGGTAGAGAGCAGCCAACCCAGGGACAAAGCCAAATGGGAGTGTACTGGTGTAGTTGGGCAGGACAAGAGGTCTTCCATTTCTGGTTAACACAGGGCATTGGGATATCACAGAGCCATGAGACTGTGAAGTTTCCCTGTTTAGGTCAGGATTGTGTTCAGCCTTGATGTCTCTTCTCAGTAGGAACGGAAACAGCAGTGGAGCAGGGATGTTGAGTAGTGGAGCTTGGACTGTGGTGTTTCTGTTGGCACATTGGTCAGTGTCACTGCCTGCAGCTCAGAGTAGCCATGGCCAACTCAGAAGGGAGAAGGGTGAGACTAGATTGCTTGCTTTCTACAGCATTTGCACCAAGCCAGGTGCTCAGAGCCAAGAGCCAAATAGCCTGCAAGAAGGGAACTGAAACTGGCATCCGCCCTTTGTTCAATATGTTGTACCATCCTGGCACGTGCTTGCTGTGGCTGCATAACACCATAACCCCAGCCTTCCTGCTCCCCACCTCTCTGGCAGTTTCTAGCACCCAGCAGGACAACAGAAAGAGTCAGACAACTTGTATCCTGGATGTGCAATGCTTTGCTCAGCTCCCAGCATCATGGCCTCTTCCTTTCTGCCACATTCCCAGCGTGAAACTGGGAACAAAAGGTGTCTGGAGCCCTACAGAGTGGTTGCTCCCTTTTCTCTTCACAGAAGTTGAATGGAAGCATGGCTGTTCTGTGTTGTACCTAATCGGTGGTCACGGCCGCCTCTGGGACTGTGCTGGGGCGTTGTACCCCTGAGAAACCCTGGCACAAGCAGTTGGAATCGGCTGCCCTGCTATGCGGTGCCTCATGTTGTGCCAGGCTAAGCAATTCAGGCTTGTCCACTGAATAAAGCAGACTGTGGCCAGGCTTCTTGGCAGTGTATGACTGTTGCACAGCAGATGGTACACGGAGTATAATGGACTAAGAAAATACTCTGAGTGGGGAAAATGTCACAGCTAAAAATGCCACCACAGCTGACATTCTCTGGAAAAGCCGAGGCCAACTGAAAAAAGCTTTTGTGCAGACAGTGGGTACCAGCAAAAATGAAGAGTCATGAGGTTTTTATTTTGCTCACATTCTGAATCAGTCAACGTCTTTCAGACTTTTGAGGCATGCTTCACCCTCCAGGACAGGAACCAAATAAAGACAAGGGGGATGATGGGGGTGGGTATTTTGTTTTTAATACAAGAGTAAGAAATAAAAATGGAAACTGATGAACCAGCTTCTTCTGTTAGGGGAATTACCATAGTCCCTAATGACTTGCCATATGCTGGCTAGGATCTGAAATGGAAAACTCAAGGTTACTAAAGAACACAAATCTGACTAATTTTATTGATCAATTGTAATTTGCGGAGCGGAGGAAAACACCCAGACCCGTTTATGAAAATTCTGAAGGCTGAATAACTGTCCAATACTCTGGAGGTACTAGAAAGTGAAAACTATGGGCTACAAGTAAGGAAATCTCAAACAAAAGGCAAGTCAGAGCTCAAAACTGGATTCTTGAGAAAAAAATGATACCTAGACTGGTGAACATTGTGAGCCGATACAGTGGAGCGTTTGAAAGAAGGATACAGGAACACCTATGGGTTGGGTTAATTGCTTGTGGCAGCAGTGAGTATAAGTTGGACTGAAGGATAATGAGCTTCTGGAAGGCAGGAGTGGATAATACTGCAGCTGAAGCAACACAGACTAATCTTCCCTAAAGCAAAAAGGACACGTTAGCAATGAATTAGCCACTGGGGCACAAACTGATGTAACATCGGAAATGGGAATATCAACATGGAAACAGGGCTGATTAGGCTGAAGAGAAACAGATAAAGCCTAAGTGATGATGATAAGAGACGTGAATTGACTATCTTGATAAATTGTGAGTGGGCACAGAGTTTGCTTGGGGGCAGTAATTGTCACAGGAATCCGGGTCTTATCTAGCTGTTGACCTCCTCACGTCAGTATGCCTGTTGGAGAGGCAGAAAGCAACAACAAAAAAAGAATGACAAAAGAATTTGAGTGTGTTCACAGATCAGCAATAATTAACTCAGCACCAAACACAGACAATCCAACTGCCCCATAATTCACACCCTTAGTAAGGTTCTCCTGGTCCTGAAGCTGGAGTCTGGGGAGAGACAGGTAGATTGATTACCCAAGGAATCATGACATTGGTAGGGGAGCTAACAGAATGAATGACCCTTTGCTTATGGTTGTGGGAGAAGACAAAAACATAGATTCATCTGCTTCACATGTGAACCCAAGGCAACTTAATAAGCATTTAGAGAGCATTTTTCAATGACTTAGAAGAAAAAATCTTGAAGGTGTCAAATATTTTCTTAAGCTTACTGCACCAGCAAAGTTCTGAAAGATGTTCCTAGCCTAAAAACAGTGCATGCATTTATTCAAACCTCCTGTGTTCCTGTGACACAGCTTTCTCAGTTTGTGGGACTCATACATGCATGTTGGCTCCTAGGTGACTAAATGTTGGGATAAGCTTATTTGTGTACCATTTCCCCTCCTCTGCCTTGAAGTCCTAGTTTTCATTGAAAAGGAGCATAGCTGTGCAGGCAGGGGGAGAGCCAAAGGGGTCTCTGTGGGTACTCGATGTGGCTGTATCATAGAGTACACTCATCCTTATAGCCTTAAGTTGCCATTTGGGATTACTTGTCAGTTAAGGAATTTCACTGGAAAATGCAAAGGATGTTGGTAAGAGGAGCTAGGGTTTAAACAGAGAAACTGTTTTGGCAGCCTGGGTCACTGCATGGGGGTCTCCTCTCGCAGATAGCTGTGAGAGAGATATTTTGTTAACTGGCAGAAGCTCTGAGTGATCAGTCCCATGCATTGTGTGGATGCTGATGAGCACCAGCTGTGCATGGTTGGGAAGGGAAGCAACACTGCACCTTTTGGGAGGGTCCTCTGCAGAGTCTCACATTGCACAAGGTGTGTGGTTGTAGCCTGCAGATTGCAGGAGGCAGATCTCTGTGCCTGCTTGCCTCAGGATGATTTCTGAACCAGGACATTGAGCCTATGGGCAAGTCACCTCCTATGCAGCCTTTTCTGGAACACCCTTCTTTGTAATTCTCCTTCCTTTCAGTAACTTGACCTTCCTGGCTTCTTTCCCCTCTCGGAGATACAGACTACCATGTAACTAGCATTTGCCATTTGTAAGTGATAAATATTTCCTTCCTCCTCTAGTTTTATTGTTGTTAGACTGCAAATGCTTGGGGACAGGTTCGACTTCCTGTATGTTTATGGGGTACTTAGAACATCGGAACCCAAATTTGGGCTGAAACTACCAGGATTTAGTCACCCCTGTTCTTATTTATCATTTACAGAAGAGAAGCTCTACTGCTAAAGGCTCTACCAAAGCACTTCTGCCTCGGTTGGTCCCAGTTCCTGCTGTGTCTCATTTGTGCTGGAGGAAATTGCTCTACACCCAACATGGGGTTAATTGCTCCTTATTATACCCACATTCAATATCTCTTGTTGTTTGTCTTCTAATTTCTCCTTTTTCTATTAAGCACTGACAAAAAATGTTGACAATTCAGATTATTTTTCTTTTATGATCAGTAACAGCTTTCTCTGGCTCCTTGTTATGCTGAGTAGTGAGTTTAAGCAGTTTCATGTTAATCTCCACATACAGCTGAGCAGAGTGTGCCATCCAGTCCCTTCCCTTCAGCCGTTTGTTCCTATCTCAGCAAGCTCTTAGGCTACTGAAGATCCTGGGTAAGACTGCATGTAACGCAGGCTGGTTTGTGAGGCTGCACGGAAACGGGGGAACCCTCATTCCTTTTAAGCTTTATGTTCCGATTTCTTTTAGCCAAGTGGTGCTTGCAGGCATTTGTGCAAAGAAAGCACCTGGAAAGCCAGGACCAGTGCCTATTTCCCAATTTTGGGTTATATACAATATATATATATATAAAACCACATATATATAGTATATGGGTTTATATTCAGAAAGTATGGGTAAGAGGAAGAGCAGCCCAGCTGAAGAGAAGTAAGAGATTTGAGGATGAGCTTCTGCTGTTTTGCAAAACAGAGGAAAAGCCTGTTTGAATTATTATTTCTCTCATGGATGAGAATAAAGCACTCAAGCTGGCAGGCTGCTGCTTTGGTTCCAAAAAACCAAGAGTTGTGGGATACCCAGAGAAGCATGGGTAGAGGTAATTATTACCTAGAGAAGCACTGACAGTGAGGATCCTTACTCTAACATGAACCTGGACAACATTGCTGTGTTTGCTTGTTTTCAGCCTGTGGTTCTCTGTGCTCTCGGGCAGGAGTGTAGACTGGGCGTCAGACTGGGCTGAGAGCTGCAGGCAGGCAGAGGTGACTCCCTCTTCTTTTTTTCCCAAGCATCTCTAGCTGGCTCAAGGCACTTGGAATAACATACCATACATGAGGCTCAGAACTCTTAGTGTAATTAGTGAGGCTTGCTCGCTTGGCAAGACTTGGCTTTAGCTTTCAAGAAAGCTTTCACTGTCTTGCCCCGAGTTCCTCAAGTCCCTAAAACAAAATTAAAAATTGTTCAGCTGGCCTTAAAGTAGGGAACAAATGCAGCACAAGAAGCACACAAACCCACTTTGCACAACATTAGAAGAGAAAATAAGCAAGGGGTGCAGAAATAAGGTTTAATGTGCAACCTCATCTCTACTCTATACTGTCTTCCCAATACACAGACCACTTTCACAGTTTTCCTTTTTCTTTTTTTTTGTGGAGTCCTGGTTCAGGTTCTTGTATTACAAACTCAGTTCTTGTTACCAGAAGCATAATCTCAGTTCCCAGTCTTCTTAATTACAGAGCTTGAAACAATGGCATAAATAAGATAGTAAGACCCCACAAATGAGGCTGTACTGTAAATCTGTTTTAAGCCGATTTGTGGGGAGGAGGAGGATTTGACAGGAGGAGGATATTTGGCTATACTGTACAGAAGCTGCAGAATTCCCTTTCCCCACCTGTGGTGTTTGTAGATTAAGAGGTGGGAAATGTATCTTGTTACCTGGAATCGATAAGGGAAACCTATTGTAGGTTTTCTTGATTTAAAAACGAATGGGCTTCTGATATTTTAACAGAAATATTTAATGAAACTCTGCTGTGTTTCTTTTGTGTCCCTCCACAGGCCTTGTCGTTTTTGAAGGTGTCCCAGGTCAGGTATAATGCACATAAATTATATTCTGGATACTGCAGACAAGAATCAAATGACTGTTAGTATTTGGAGGATAGGAATCTAAGGCAGTAGGTGTGTTAGAAACACCTAGAAGGGAGAGATGCTCATCTGAGAAACCACACACAACTGCAGACTCGAAAGCAAACTGTGTGGCAGATAAAAGCAGTCAGTGTCGTTTGAACTTCTCGCTGACTTTTCATTGCTTGTCAGGCTATGTGACCCTTTCAGTACACCTTTTGGAAGGCAGAGTGGTTTTAACGCTCTTTTTAGTTTTTTTTCATGTTTTCTCTGCATCTATTTTTCTCCCTTTGGGGTACACAGGTGTTTCTTTGCTCTATGCATGCCTCTATGCATGCTCATATTGCAATCTTCCATTTCAGTGCTCGAGGCAGGGGTGGCAGCAGGAGCCTGGCTCTCGGTCCAGCTGTGGCAAGCACAGGAGGAGGTATCTGGCAGATCACACACTTATCCTGCACCTCTGTTTTGAAACAAGCAGAGGGAGGGCTCCAACCAGCAGCCCTCCAGTTAGACTGCGTGGATTTGGGAAAATACCATTTAAAGTGCCTACCAGAAAATCACAATTTAGTAGAAAAGCATTTCAGTGAACTTACTAAAGAATCCTTGCAGTTCTAAGAATAATCTTTCTTTAGATAGCTTAAGCCCCCTGCCTCTACTGTTCCTTTTCTACTTCTTTTTTTAAAAATAATACTGCTTCCTTAGAGAAAGTGTTACTATTTTTCTACTGAATAGAAGAAACAATGTTCTTTGTTGTGAAATCGGACTGTAAATATCTAACTCCTGAAAGCTTAAAGTTTATCTCTTTCATGAGAAAACAAATTCAGGTCAGGAGTCCAAATATCAAAGCTTTCTTTATGTGCATTTATCTTAAAATTTAAAGATTAGGATTGTGGAGAAGTTGGAGGATAAGGTCTAGTAATGTTCTAGGGGACATTTCTGAGCTCTGAATTTGGCATTCGTCACCAATGTCCAAGTTCCTAAACTTTTGCTTAATTTTAAGGCATTTATTTACTTTTTAGTCAAATTACCATAAAATTAGGAAACACATTAGCCACACATCTGTTACCAGAGTGGTTCCATCAAAGCCTGATTACAGTAATTTTTAAGATCAGATCTTGTAAGTGAAGTCTGTAGTATCTGTTTTCATCAGGATAAAAAGCAGCTCTTTTTTTTTGAAGAGGAATTGATCTGACTCTGCACACTTGGATACCAATTAGGAAGAAATTCTTACTGCAAAAGCACAAGGAAGAGTGGGTGGACGGTTGTACATCTCTTTAAAAAGGAACTATGCCCTTTATAGAGTCATGCTAAACTTACCATATGAATCACAGAATATACAACATCATGAACACTGGCTTTTTGGTGTGGGGAATGTGCACCTGAAAACAAGCCAAAATCAATGAAAGGGTGCTGTGCTGCTCTGCCCCAGCAGTGAGATACTGTTAAGTATTAATGCAATGCATTTCTTAGAGATGAGGTTGTGATATGCAGCATTTTTGTACCCATTTATCTATTTTTGGCAGAGAGCTTGTTCCCTTCCAAAACAGCTGCAGTTACTGTAAACCTGTGTAAGTGCTATTGCTAGCTTAAAAGGAGCTTAGAAAGATGTTGCTGTTTCCCATGTGGGCATAAGGTCAGATCCATCTACTGCATCCTGGATGAGACTTAGGTATTTGAGTTTCGGGTGTGCTCTCTGCATTGCCTTCATCTCCAGCCTATGACTGGGGTGGAGGAGAGGCTGCAGTTTTACAGTGCAGCTGGGGTAGGTTTTGGAGGCAAAGGACCTCTTGCCAGAAGGTGATTTTCTATCAGGAAATTCCATCCCTCATTCTGCAGCTGGGAGCCAACCTTGTGCTGTGTCACGTGATGCAACTAGTGAGCCTTGAATTTTGGGCTCCAAGAAGGTGGGAGAGGTCTTCACTTGGCCATGGTAAGCAAGCTATAGTGTCTAAGTGGCTCTGCAACTGTTGTCTGTGGCCATACCCTTGTCCTTGGGGAAACATGGGGGAATTTGAGCCAACGTTGCCCTTCTGCTGGGTGTTTTTGTCTGTATAAAGAGGGTTGTACTACATTACATCATGATTTTTGCAAGTAGACAGGTCATGATTAAACCCGTTGCTTCTGTATCATAATGTTATCCCTGCTGCTGGCAAGCCTATATGCAATCCTTGCCCTCTCAGGCTCTTCTGGCCTCTGTCCTTCCAGCTCTGGCATGTTGGACTGGCCCTTCAGTTAGGGAAGGGCCACAGCTTCTCTGAACTCCACAGAGCTCTGCTGTTGTACGTGAGTGGTGGATATGATCCATTATTGTTAGTGTTCCCGGGGGTTGATACATCTCCAGATGCTGTTACTGTAGGCAGAGGATAAGAAGCCACATTTTGTCCTTAATCTGTATCTTTGTAAGACTGTGGTGGGGGGAAAAGGTGAAGAAGCATCTGGCCTCCTCTCACTTCTGCCAATATTTACTCATGGATGTGACAAGCTGTCACTTTCTAGTTTGTGTGAAAAGTGACACTTAATTTCCCTTCCCTGCATTGCAACCTTGCCAACATATTTGCTGCATGCAGATATAGATTTGTGTTCATTTCCCTAGCAGATGTCACCATGATTCAGTGCAAAATCTGCTTTGGGACATGATTAAAATTGAACTGTTACCCAGGAAGGGGAGATGAATGCATTGGTATTTTTTCCTTCTGTTACGATACTAGAGCTTTGTATTTCAGACCCTGGATTCAGAGTTTCAGCTTCCCAGTTTGCACAAGAAGGAGGCAAAGTGTGCAACAGTTTTAAGCACTTCAGAAATCCTGTAGCACTAAATATAAATAATGAAAGTATCTGATGCTAAAAAATAACTTAGGTTTGTGCTGGTTTCTACTGCCTCGGTGTTCATCCTGGCAGTGGCACATAGTGCAAGCTGCTATTGCTAAGCTGTTGGAGGCAAGGCTGGGTGAGAGGTACCGACATACCAATGTGAATTCAAGATGATGTTTCCTGCACATTATCTAAAGGTATTTAGTTACGGACTTTACATCCAGTGTTGTGGTGAAGTGACAGTTATTTGATATTTAGATGCAAGAAAGTGTCTAGGAGTAGAATTTGAATGCTGCTGTTACTTAAAGTAAGGTTTAATTAAATGCAGGCTCCTATTACTCAGGATTTTACTGAGGGTGCTTATCTCCTTTCTTTCACTTCTGCATCCAGTTTACATGTAAAAATCATTCTCTGCTGAGGAAGTGCCCCAGTAAGGTTTGACATTCTCGTAACGACAACCCAGGGGCAGTATTCCCCCTTCAGAATACAAGTTAATTGTAGAACTGCAGCAAAAAAATACAGGAGCCACATTTAAAAAGAATAAAAGACAATTATTCTGCGCTCACGTTGCTGCTGCCTCGCTCTTGTTTGATGGCTGTATAATGGATGTGTGTGACTGGGATATGCAATCTCTCGTTTGTGTGCATGTTTGATGCCTATATATTCGTTCAGGAGTTCCCAACTGCCTGCTATATTCTGTCGTGGCAAGTAGATGATTACATAGTAATGTGTCTCCAGCTGGCTCTTGACCAAGCCTTCTCAGGGCTTGTGGGACTATCCATCCTTTAGTAAAGTTAGTATCAGTGGAGATTGCCACCTTCAACCAGTTTGATGTCCTTGGCACAAAGGAAATCCTTCTTCCTCCCTCTGGAGGATTAGACAGCATTAAAGCTGCTCTGTCTGAGAAGATTAGCACACTGCTGGGTGGTTGGTTTTTTTCTCCCCTTCCTCCCCTTGAAGGAATTACTGCTCGAAAGGAGTGCCCACGAGGGGAGAGCTGTACTGCAGCTGGACTGCCTGACATCTGCTTTGTTCCTTTCACTCTCCCCGCAAAACATCTGCGTCCAAAAATCAGTTTTATCCCCTGCTGTTTGGAGAGGGTGTTCCTGTTCTTGCATCCCATCCGTGCATCCCCAGCATTGTGCCACAGTGGAGGACTGATTGTGCCACTGCAGCTATTCTTACACTGGGACTTCATCCCAGTCCTTCTTGCTGGGACTGGGAAGCAATGTGGAGCATTGGTAAGCTTGCTCCTGAGAAGATCTGTGTGTCAAACAGTCTTGGAATATTTTGCAGTTTGAGAATCCGTCTTGAAAGAAGGGGTGGATGACCCTCACACGTCTGTCAGACACAAACCCCTTTCAACTATCTTGCTCCTTATCTGCATTTTGGCTGGTGACCACGCGGATTTCCTGAGCCACTGAGTCCATTTGCTGAAATGGTCCTGGCAACAAATGACCTAGGCGTCCTTTCCTTTTCCTGGACACAGTGCCTGAATACCTCTTCTGTACAAAAAGCAAAGTGAAATGTTTAGAGAAATGGGGACTCATTTCAGGTCAAAATTTGGAGCTGTAAAATCCCCACTGTCCTACCCAGAACCTGCCCTGGGTATTCATCATGCCTATCATTTCTAGGGAATTCAGGTACTTTGCATCCCGAGAGAGCTGCTTGTGCCTTGGCAGCTGATCAGAGGTGTTGGTGCTGGGGCGTATATATGGTCTGGTACCAACAGCTCACTTGCCAGGAGTTACCCTGTGGGAGGGCAGGAAATGAAAGGACAGAAGGAAATTGGAAGAAAGGCCAAAGGGGCTAAAAAGGAGTCTCAGGGGTCACATTTTTAGATCAGAGGAACATAGTCCCCAGTGTGGAGTGATTTGTGTTCATCTGCATGTTAATGAAGGACAGTCTGTCAGGCTCCCTGTAGTCCTCCTGGGCAGGATTTTCCAGAGGGCTGAACTGTGCTCCCTTATCTCTTCCTGCTGTTGTGGAGCTTGCTCCTGGGACAGGCACTGCCTGTTCTGGCTGGGAAATGGCCTGCCTGCACATTTGAGCTGGAAAATGCTGTTCTGATGTGGTCATTGGCTGAGAATAAGGGAAATGTCACCTTACCTCCCTGTGTAAGTGGAACAAGGGAAACAAAACAATGAATGGCCTTTTGGGATGGAAGTGAGCAGCTTTTCAAACCAGTCATTTGAAGAATTTGTTACCTGTACCCCCCAGTCTGGAGGGCTAGGGGACATCTCAAAAAAAGGAAAAAAAAAAACCAAAAAACGGGGAGGAAGAAGAGGGAAATGAGTTTCCTGACTGTTGGGTGGGTTGGTGTGGACTCCCAGGATGGAATTCTTCACTTCTGTTCCTATCAACTCTTATTCCCTGGGATTGCAGAACTGTCCACATACTGGAGAGATTTTAGTTGAGAAGTTACATCACCCTATGGTAGTCTGTTCTTGGATTAAACTGGTTTTGTGTGGCAAGAGAGGCTCTAGGGAGCATCAGCATGCTGCAGGTGGTGCCACAAGAACTCTCCAGTCTCTACACGAGGCAGGAAACACAGCACTAAGGTGGGACTTAAATGATGTAGCTAAATCATTTGGACAGGCACTGGTGTTGAACCATAACTAATCTCAAGTTCTATGAAACAGTTTATATAAAGAACAAAAGAAATCCATTTTGGAACTAATTTATCACCATAGCAAGAATTATGGGTTTTTTTTTTAGTTGTGTAACTTGTGCTATGGAAATCTAAGGTTTTTTTCTTAAGGACCATGCATTAAGGCATGGCTGCTAAATAGGTCAGTCTGGTTCAAAATGAGAAAAGGCCTTCTGCAGAACTAGAGGAATGGAGCAAGGATGAAGTGTGCCAAAAATAAGAGTCCAGAAGAGCAGTTAAACTAGAATTTAAAAAGTCACTTTTGGGGTCTGCTTTTGAATTTTGCCATAGGATTCTTATGTACCTTTTTGGAGCTGTTTAGCCTCTTTATACCTTCATGGCTTTGCCTGAAAAGTAGATCTAACAATAACATTAGTACAGGTCTTCTCTCACTCTTACCCAAAGCTACTTTTCCTGGCACAGTCTGGTATAGAACTTGTTTTTACCAGGAGAGACCGTAGCCAGTCTGGCCTTGGAAGAAGATTTTTGCTAGCATACTGAATTAGTATTTTTAAGCCTAGGCCTGGAACTTGGATGCATCTGCTGGTGAAAGAGAAAATTCTGAGTCAGTGCAGCTAATAGTGAGACCAGAAGTACGGGGTGTGGGTATCTGTAACTTGGTAACTCAAACCATTTGATCTTGTGCTTTCACAGCTTGTCAGCTGAGGGAGATCTGAACCACTCAGTGTCACAAAACTTTGAAGACCCTTCCCCTGCCCTCGCTTCTGCATAGCTGTGCTGTACTTTCCAGACATAACGTCAATGTGTAGAAGCTGTAAGGATATTCCTCCACAGAAGTGGACAGTTTTGCTTCCATTTTCTTGCTGCTGCCTCTTTTTCTCCCCAGGAGCCTTAGGCAGCCCCAGCAGCCTCGGCCTTGTCAGCGTGGCTGAGGGACCTGTTGGGGAGAGCTGATGAGGGGTGGGGTGGGTGAATGGCAACCTAAGGATTGGTGCCTGGTTTGGCTTGCAATGTGAGAGCGCTACTGAGACTGTGTTTTGGTGGTGGAAAGTTGGGGTGTGGGGAAGTGAATGAGAGATGGGGTGAAATAGAGAAATCAGAGGAGAAATTTCGCCTGGGGAGAGTGAACAGCAAGTTCTGCTTCTGGGAGAGGGATTTCCAGGATGGAAGGTTGGGGAGGTCAGAAGAAAAAGAGAGGGGAGGGGAGAGGGGAGG
>VZTM01038476.1:2800-81764 GCA_013400555.1 Jacana jacana | reverse complement strand
CGCAACGCCGAGGAGGCTCCGCGGCCCGAGGAGGAGGAGGTGGACCCCCGCATCCAGGTGAGGGGCGCCGCGCCTTGCCGGCCTCTCCGAGGCGTGTGTGTGTGTGCGTGAATTGTAGCATTCATTTTAAAATGTATGGTATTAATAGAGTAATTATTACAACGATTGCCTTTCATTTTTATCTTTGCTTTGTAAGGCGGATGTACATACACATGTATACATACGCGCACACACGCATATATATATACGCGTATATACGTATATATGTATTTTCCTGGGGCGGCGTAGAGCAGCCCCGGGTGTCTCGTCCCCCGCCGGGTGAAAGCGTCCCCGGGGCTCCCCAGCCCTTTGTTACCCCGCAACCCCGGGCTCCGTTGGGCGTCCTTCCTTCCTTCTCCTGCCGAAATCCCCCTCCCCTCTTATTCCTGACTATGACAGCGTGACCTTGCTCGGAGAAGAGGGCTGGTGCTCAAATGTTCGTAAATGGGGGGAAACTGAAGATTTTAAAATTATTTTTATTCGTTTAAAAAAGGGAGCTTTAGTGGAAGATGATGTTTCCTCTCTTTTGAAATGCTTTTTATTCTTGCACAGTTTCTGAACAAAGCTTTTCTCCCCCAAATCATGTCTTGACCAATTGCCTAGTGTAAACTTCAGCACGCTGTGGTCCCTGAAATGAAATGTATTTTTAGGTCTCTGCAGATTTATGGCTTTTGCCTCCAGCATTTCTGGGACTGTTTGTCAGGAGTGAATATAAGCATGTGTGTACATTGCTGGGAGGATGGATCTCTGGCATAGGGCCCTCCTTGTTGGAACTGTCATTCTTTTCTCCATTGTGAGAGGTTCTTTTCCAGGGCTGAGCAGAGCAATTGCAAAATTCACAAAACATGGTTACGCGTAGAGAGGGCCTCAGCCAAAAGCTGGCCTCTTATTGCCCTGATTTTGAGAAGCTGAGCTCCAGTAGTGTCTATGGATGTAATTTTGGCCTTTGGTTCTGCAGCTTGCAACATGTTTCCACGTATCTGACTCGCACCATGTTGGCGAAACAGTGTTTTTGTTCAGTTTTCTGTGTGACTGAAAAAACAGGCTGCTGTGTCTGGCTCCGTGAGAGCAATCATGTTCTTAGCCTTACAGTAAATGGTAATTAGGTAATTTCTGTACAAGGCTCTGTTTCAGAAAACATGGATACGCGGGTACGTATCTTCCAAATCCTAGGAGCTGCAAGTGAAATCTGAGCTCCCCAGGATAAGAAAACCAAGCTGCTGCAATTAATTCCTTTCTGATAGTAACCAGAGTCATTCTTGTAATCTAGTGGGAAATCGCTCAAGTGACAATCAATTTGCAGTGTTCCGTTTGTACAGCTAAACGTTTCAAGGCAGATTCTGTTATACTGCTTGAAAATTAAATAGCATTTGAGTTGGAGAACACTGTTGAGATTCTAGGTTCTCACATGGAGTAAGATGTTGCTTAAATGAAGAGGCTCATTGGAGTCTGTTCCTCAGGGTTGCTTTTTGCGGTAGGAAAGTCATTAAGAATGAGCTTTGTTTTTACAGTAACTACAATCATGCCAACACCACCTCTAGTAAATATTTATTCAAGGGATTTACCATCTTTGTTTTTGCTGTTAAGAGATCAAAATGTTGGCACAAAGGCAGACTAAGTAAACACAATCATATGTCCTATTGACTGGTTGTATTTTAAAATGGTTCACCAAAATCTGGAGTAAAATGCCTCTTGTGCTGCAAAACTTGTTTCTTATCAATACTGTGCTTTTACTGGGTGTCTCCTGTGACAGTACTGTATGCTAACCCTCGTGGGGTGTGTGCCTGTATCTCACTGGGAATCAGCAGATACTGACTATATTGATTAACAAGACACAACTTACTGTACCTTATGTTTATTTTTAGTAGGGAGGAATAAGCTAGAACAGGAAACATACTGTCATAAAATAAAACTATACAGCTTCTCTGATTGTTTTTCTTCTACCTAGCAAAGTTATTCTAAACGTCTCAAGGTTTCCTTTTTTCACTACATTTGTAAGCCATAGCCCTTGTAAGCTTCCAGTGGGGATGCTGAATGAGCTTTCTTAGACACTTTCCCTCCCCTTGATTTCTTAACTTGTGTTTGACTTTTCTTTCTTTCTTTCTAGGGGGAGCTGGAAAAACTAAATCAATCTACAGATGATATCAATCGCAGAGAGACTGAGCTGGAGGTACGGAATTCACCCTTGTGTTTTCCTTCTGTGCATGCTGGATTTTGTGAGCAACAAAACAGTATTTTTGAACTCGGGTTCTCTCCTGAATTGTGCCATCCTGAATGGTGATTTGGCAGCAAGAGTCTGGTGATGATTTTTTTTCAAGGTGTGAATTGAGCTGACAGCTGGAATAGAAAGGGAGAAAGTGGAGGGATGCTGACGGTGTGAAAACCCTGTATTGAGACACCCCTACTTCTCCCCCCACTGCCAAGCTCTGTTTGAAACTAAACTTAGACAAGTTCTATTTTTATAAGCCACTGGTTTGGGTTTGTGTTCTTGTGATTACAGACAGTGAAAGTTAATTTGGTTGACAGGTCTTTGCCAAACAATTACCTCCAGGATCTCCTCCTGGGTGGCTGCTTTTCTTAGCTTGTTAGTTTTGCCTTTTTTGTCATTACTTTCTGAGTAAGGAAGGTCAAAGGAGTTGAAGGAAAAGACTTTCTAGTTGGAAAAATAAGCTTTCTTGGACACTTAATATTGAGTAGAAAGTTCTGAAGAAATTGTTTCTGAGGCTCTGAATTTGAGCTTCAGCTACTTGGTAGTTACTCTGGAAGGCTCAGTATTAGTGATCTAATAGCAAATCAAAACAAGCTGCCCTACTTATGTGTCTACATTTTGTTTTAACTGTAAAACAAAGAAGATAAAACCAGTGGAAGTGTAAGATTAATATGCTGCTAAAGGAAAACTGGCATCAAATGCTACATATCCCAAATAATTTTGGTAACATTACAATATTTTGAATACTGTGTCAAAACATGCGGAGATTGCAGTGATGAACGTTGATAGCTTTCTGTAGATTTCTGTTCTGTGTCTCCAAAATGTCAAAGTCTGTGTTTGGTTTGGGCTTTTCTCCTTCTTTTTTTTTTTTTTCCTTTTATGTGTGTTTTCCTGAGGTTGGTACCTGGAGCATGGGGTGGTTTCTGGTAGAGCTTTAAAATATTAGAGTATCCACTGTATGCACCAAAGAACATATGCTTATGAACTTCTTGTTTCCAAAGCAGCCTTGTTATGTGGCTGTTTTCTTCTCCCTACTTGTTTGCATTTTCTGTGCTTTGTGGCATGTGCATCATGGATTTATTGCCAGATAAACTTAGTGGAATGGGGGACTATTTGTTATGCAAAATTAAACTATATTTCAGCTGTGAAAACGGTTCAGTGTCACTAGCTTGATTTAAATTTTATGAGTGAACTTTAAAAATCAGTAGGCTAGTCTGCAACAGTACCAATTAAATGGACATCAGGACTCTTTATATACTGGATTAAAAATAATGTCATTACATGTATCTTTTTCAGTCTCCTTATTTCATGCTGAGGTACTGAAAATGAAAGATGGTGCTATGGATAGTTGCCTGGATTTCATTAATCTTGTCATAACCTTGCACTGAGGGCATATTATGAAGCAGATAGAATAGTAATAATAATGCAAATGCATTCTCATGAAATAAGTCCCAATGACTTACGATGGGATTTTACTGCTTGATTAAAATTATTCATGTGTTCAAGTGTTTGTAGAGCCTGGAGATTTGTAGCTACTGTGTGATACAAGCTGAGCTCCAAAGGGTGAAAGGCTCCTGGATATGTCATTGTAAATAAGAGAACAGTGTTTCCACATTAGCTTGCTCTGAATTGTTGCTTACTTTACTCAGTCTAAGAAATAGTAGGTGTCAGTGCTGTGAATGATTGTATGATGCTTTCTACCTCTATGTTATTAAATGTTTACTGCAGATCTGTCTGTAGTATTACTGTAAGCAGTGTTTGATGGAATTGAGTTCAAATATCATCAGCAGTATGCTTTCATGAACGTTTCCTCTTTGCTTTTCATCCAAAAATTCTTACTGGATCGAAGCCAGTTTGTGGTATCGTGTAACTGCATAATTTTAATTCCAGAAAGATTTTCATTACATTTGATCTGCTTAAATTTTGAGGTCAAATGCAGTTGGACGTTGTAAGCAAGGCTTAACTTATATACATTTGATAAATGCTTTTTAAATGGACTTAAGACCTTTCTAGTGGAAAGATATTAAAGAAAACAAACGACAAACCAACAATTGTGGTTAGAAGAAAAGCCCTGCATTCATACTCTGGACAAGAAAAGAAAGCTTTGCCAAGCAGCCTTACAGGATCAATCCAGAGTTTGGAAGGGGGAGTTTAGAACCGGGATCATTCTGCTTCAAAGACATCCAAAACCCTTGAATGTTGCTGAAAATGTGGGCCTCTGGGAGAGCCATGCTGAGTTTGCCTTTGAAGATTTGCTCTTTTGGCTTGTATTAGCTGCTTTGGGTCCCTCTTGCTAACCCCTTCCTAGGCTGTGGTGTTGCTGCTGTTGCAAGATATTTCATTAGAAGAAAGATGGGTTGTTTTGTTTCTTTGCTGTTGTGGGTTTTTGTTTCTTTTTTGATTGTTATGCTGTTGGGTTTTTTTTGTTTTTTTTGTTTTTTTTTTTNNNTTTTTTTTTTTTTTTTTTTTTAAACCAGACAATGGAGTTATATTTATCCTATTCTTCTATTACAGTTTTCCTCATTTTTCAATATCTGCTCACAGTTGACTTTAATGGGAACACAGATGTTACTATTAGGCTATTTACCCCACAGGATGCTGTTTGCCAGCTTCCTGTAGCATTACTTTGTGGTCCGTACCATTCCTACTGTTGAATTTTTTCCCAGAATAATCTGGAAAAGCAAGGGGGGAGCATTTGAGTAGAAGGTATATTTCTTTGAAGAAAGTTCAGAAAAAGACACCCGTGTTTTTTGACTGGAGGTACTCACTGAGAAGCAGGAAGAGTAACCTTGTGGTGTCGAAGTACCTTATGTCTGTTCTGGACTTCCTGCAGCTTTGCAGGACTCCCTCTAAATGGGACTGCTGACTGTCTCCAGTTCCCATTAACTGGAAAAAAAAATAAAAATAAAAAGACTGTAGGTGTTAAATGGTTCTAAACCCCACACTTCTGTTCTCGCTGTGCCTTGGGTCTCCACCTGCAGAATGGAAGGAAAAAGGCAACTTTACCCAACCAAAACGTTGCGGGGCTGAAATCGGAGGAGGCTTCTAGGATTCTGAGACCACACTTTCTTGCTGTAGTTACAGACATGTCTGCATTTGAACAATGTAGAAAACGTTGGTGTTTGCTGCTCCCAGGGATGATAAAACGGGGAATTCTGGTTTATGTTGATTAAAGTTGATCAGCCTTCCTTCCTTTTTTTAAATCAGTTGTGCCCCCAAGCCACCTGCGAGAGGGGGAGATTTACATGCCTGACTTGAGCAATTATGTTGAAGTTGGCTGCATCTGTTCTTAAAAGAATTACTCATTTTTTGCTCTTTTGACCTATCCTACTAAACCCTGGAGAACTATCCTGACCTGATGACGCTCACGGGCTGTTCAGGAGCTGTGGAGCTGCTAAAGGGCACAGAGTGGCTGGTAGTTATATGTTGCGTTAATGTATTGGCTGTTAATGAATCTTTGATTAGGCTTGATTTAAAATCCATAATGCTGCTCATACTAAGTGCAACGCTGAGCATTACTGACACAGCGAAAGGATGATAAGGGTCCTCTGAGGGATTTAACACTTGGCTTCGCTCAGGTCCCTGTTTATGTTTGGTGTGTCTGTGCAGAGATGGGGGAAACATCTTGCATTGGAGATACAAGTATGTTTTGGCCAAATGCAAGTTAGAGCGGCGCCTTGCTATTTGAGCTTTTTTCCTGTTTATTGGAAACGTATCTTCAGCTGAACTCGCACCAGGAGTTGCAAATGTACTTAACAAATGTGCCTGACTCGCCTGTCAGCTAACTCCTATGCATCTTTGGCTCCTGAAAGTACGATTCAGATGTAACAAATTCACCCAGGGACCCTCTGGCAGCTTTGTGGGAGGGGAAATACAGCACATACCATTAAAATTACCACTGGAATCCCAGCTATCCCAAATGTGGTTTTTGTTAGTGAGAGTTTTTGTGTTGCTGGAGCTACAAGCTTGCCAGTGTTTGTTAAGGGGAGATGACCGCACAAGAAAACTAGAGCTCAACAGTGCTGCCTTCAGCCATGCTTGTTTTAAGTAGGACCTGGTTAGGATCCTTCTTGTATGCTTGTCTAGATGCTCTCATCCTGATGTGTGAGTCTTTGTTTTACTTTCATCCTAAAGGTCGCTCTGGTTTAGTGTTAGAGAGAGTCAAGGGAAAGGGATGTATCACTTGTGGTGTTCTTTCACTTGTGAGCCTTGTCACCATTTGAACCCCTTACAGAAAGGGAAGGGTTACTGTATTTAGAGCTGCTCTTCTTACTTCCTCACTGAAATACTTGGGTGTGGGGTAAAGCTCAAGCTTTTGACCCTGTCATGCACAAAAAATTTTAGTAGACTTTAAAAAAAACCCACACCCACGTGAAATCCTCAATCTTACAAGTTAAGTACGCTTTTTAAAAATATCTCCAGCCTTTCAAGTTATAGAAGAATGGCCTGTCAGTGGCAGGAATCTCATTCTGAGTGGGCCTGCTTGGCCTGGGGAAACGTCTATCTGTGGGAAACACCCGCCACGTTATCAGCATCCCTGTGCAGCCTTCTCCAGCGTCCATTAAAAGTACACAGATAAGGGAGAAGCAGCTCACTGGCTGCTGTTTCTGCTGGTTTGTGGAGTGTGATACACATGCATGATGGATTCATCCAGCACTAGCAGGGCAAATCTTTCCGTGTCTCTCTGTGATCTACTTGTTTCCATAGGAAATGGCTCCTGCACATGGATTGCTTGTTTTTTTGCCTTCTGCTTTCATCTATGGGTGAGTAAGGAAAGGCTCCTTCCTCTGCGCTCTGGAAAGCTCTTGGAAAAGATTTTGTCTTCTCCAGGCTCTGGAAAGATTTTGTCACCCGAGTGAGTCAAAGGGCTCTACTTGACTCAAGTCCTTGAAGCAGAGATGGGTTAGCCTAAGGCGGGGAGAAAGGGTTAGGCAGAGAAATCTTGTTTTGGAAGGAGCATCCAATGCCTTCCCCTGTCAACTTTCCTATCCCTTCTTCTAAGAGTACTGAAAATACCAGTGTATTTGTAGTCTCGGTCTGTAGCTGTCTGCAAGCAGGAGGTTAGATCAGCTTTCAAATATCAATTTTAGTTGTTCTTAGATGGCAAAATAGTAGCTGTATGGGAGGGAGGGAAGGAGATTTCCTTATGCTTAAAAATTGACATGTTACTTAACCACTTCCTTGCACATTGTTTTCAAGGTTTGGTAGTCAATCTGGTTTATTTGAATTGCTCAGGCATCAAATAGATATTAAAAATATCATTAACCTGTTTGATACTTTGAGGTAGATTTTTAAGTACCTGCATATACTCAGAAATCTGGTGTGTATGTAATTGGGAATCCTACCTACTTTCACACTTGAACATTGTTGATACCAATGCTATTTTAACTTGGAAATGAGATTTTGCAGCTGGTAGGTCTCTGTAGCAGAGGAAGGCAGGTACGGATACTGCTTGCCTCTTGGAAATAGACAAAGCCTGGCTCAGACAGCAATGTCATTTCCCATGCGCTTCCCAGATGGGTCTAATGGATTGTTGGAGGTTCTGCATACCGAGGTCATAGGACAGTCTTTGTAAATTAAATTTAGATGTGCTTGGTACTAAGATGCTTCATACCTGGTTGATGTGTCAAGTTCATTTTAAACAGAAAATTGTTTGAAAATACATGTTCATTTGATGGGCAGAAATAGTTATTTGCCTGTCACCTAGCATCTAACACCAGCTCATCACCATCACTTGTGAGATAGGAAAACAAGGTGCTTTATTCTCCAACCGGTGCAGTGTAAGTGTAAAAGTCTATCTGAGTTTCTTTCCACGTTTGAGGGTGGGCCTCTAAAACTGCTGCTGTATGGATGGCCTGCCTCTCTCTAGGTGCACTGGCAGATTGCTGCCCAACAGCAAGTTACTGGAAAAGTGTGCTTTTAATAATGAGCTAGTTGCAGCAAAAGTATATGTATGAGGTACAGGTCCAGCATCCTCCCTAAAGCTGTGCTTGTGAAATCTATTATTTCAGAGAAAAGTGAGGAGTTCCAAGGAGAAAGTTGATAAGAGCAAAGCTCTTACAGGTGCAGGAAAGTAAATGCGACGTGATGCACTAAGTGCTCTGCTTGCTGGAGCACGTGTGACAAACACCTGGGTGGTTCTGCTTATTAAGACTTAAATGAGAAGTTTCAAGTGCTTTTTTGTGTGTGTGTGCGTGCACTTTTTGACATGTATTGAGGGTGTCTTAATTGGCTTTTGTCCAGCTTTAAAAAGGTTTATTGTCATCTCCTTTCTGCAAACGGGAGGGGAATTTTGGACATGTTAGCCAGTCAGCTTTCAATATCACCTTTCTGCTTGCAAAATCAGTAACAAGATCTTAAAAGTGATCGAGGAAGATTATGAGTGAGTAGAGGGTAAAATGTGCTTTTGAAATGTTTGGGTGTTTGAGATGTCTTTTGTCAGTTGCATTGCTTCTGTTACAGTTTATCTGGTCTGTGTATGTATTCAGTGCAGTCATGAGAAAAACAAATCCATGTGGTTTTTTTTCCACAAAAAAACCCCTAGAAATGGTAAGTGTGACTCACAGGGTTTGTACCTAGGGCTGCATACTTGCTTTTATCAAATGCCAGTGTTTCTTCTGAGGAAGGATCATCTTTTAAGGGACTGAAATACAGAAACTAGGGATTGAGGACTGTGCTAGAAAAATTGCATGGCATATGCTGTGCTCTCTCAGTTTTGCTCGCGGCAGCAAGTTGCAGGAATTGTCATCTTTTCCTTTTATTATTCCCCATGTGTGCTAGGTAAAGGTCTGAACAAAGCAAGAGTTTGGAAGTTGAGTAGTAACACTTGTAGGGAGGCATATCACACCAGAGGGTTTGATAAGTAAGTTGAAAGTGGTGTGATTGGCTTCCTAAGAGGCTTCACTCCTGGCTTCCTATGAGGCTGGTGACCATGGATCAACTGCACTGCTGTGCTCTTCCTGAGCCTCTAAGTTTTTGACGTGAGTGTTCTTACAAAATACACCATTAAGAGGATTTATAGCTCTGAACCACTTTGCGTGGGTCAAACTGTCTCACTGATAGTAACACAGGAAGCTGGACATAGAGCAGGGAATTAAATTCATTCCCACATTATTGACTTGACCACAGGCCCATCCTTCTCCTGACCACAAATGCTTTTTTTCATGTCACACACACTGCACCAAGCCCAGTTCTCTTGGTGCCATTGCCTTGGTGTTTCTGACCTCTTCGTTTGCACATGAAAGTAAAAATAGCTGCTGCACCTGTATTTCTTATTTAAGCTTCCCCAGGGGTGCCTGCCAGGGGAATTTGGGACTGTCCCAAGGGTGATGACTTTTACAGATGCTCTGCCAGCATGTTACAGGGCCGACACACTAAGTGCGGCTGCGTGTTTGCAGGAGGGAGCTCTACCCCTGATCACAGGAGATGTTGCCATAGCTCCCAGATAGGAGCTCTGGTCACTGAGGTCGTGAAAGCTGGATCCGTGTGGACTGAGGAGCCTGGATGGTGTGAATGCACTGGGTTGCTGGCAGGAGCACACGTGGTGTAGATAGATGTGGGATCGTTTGCTTTTATAGTGTAGTTGGAGCTAGTGGAGAGTACAAGTGGTGTGTGTAGTGCAGGAGAGGGCATGGGTTTGGCATTATATCTTCTTGGACACCTCAATATCTTGTTGCTGTGTCCAAAGGGAATGTCTGGAGACCTTTGGTAGCGGGACTGATCCCAGCAGAGTATGAGCATCTGCTTATTCTGTTGTGCAGAAGGCAGTGGAGCCTGCAGGCCTGTGTTCCTGATAGGCACCTGAGAATAAATGTCACTTAAAATCAGTCACGTGATAGATAGCACAAGAACAAAGTTCTGGGGGGTTTACTTTTTTGTTATTGGTCTTCACTGGAAAAAAGAGGATAGTCAGACCCAAATGAAGCCTCAAAATAGGAAACTGTCATCTTTGGGGAAAAAATGATAAACTGGAAGTTCATAGCAGTATATTCATAGCAATAGCAGCTGGGTACTGTGCGACGGGAGGCTGTGCTCATGGCTAAATGTGTGCTTAGCCATTTGCAAGACCTGTGCCTCAGGTGCCAGTTACAGGACTAGTTAGAGTTTAGTCATTTATATGTGCTTCATCTGAGTTGGTGGGAGATTAACTGCTGTGGGAGACTGAAGTTGCTGTTTGTTTGACTGTTCTCTTATAGTGGGGTTTGGTTTGTTTTTTCTTTTCTGAAACTCCAGGTACAGACTAGTCCTTTTTTTCCTATTGGGTAGGACTGTACAGAATTCTTACATGAATGAAGGTGGAGTAGGTCTCTTAAGCACAGATGTAGTATCTTTGGCTCCTTTGTTCCAAGTGCTTATCTCACAAACATGGGAACTGAATCTTCTGATGAATTACACTGCATAAGGCTTTTTTTACTTAATGCATATACGTTTATGTCTGTCTTTAACTGTCTGCTTTCCATAACCAGTATTCAACTATGCAGCTTTCACAAAGAAAACCAAACCTTCAGGCTCACTCATTTAGAAACGAGTTTGTAATTTTGTTCCTGCACTTGTAGGAAACTTTTTTATTTTTAAATATATTTCGGTACTTAATTTTTTTATTTTTTTTTCAATATAGTCACTGTGCTTGTGGCCTTAATTCAGTTACTTGTGAAACTTGTTTTGGGCAGTGAACCATATATTGTGCAAAACTTGAATTGGAAATATTCAGACTCTTCTCACTGAGAGTATCATTGACTCAGTACTTATTGTTTGAATGATGCGTTTCAGGCTTTCACTGAGAATTGAGATTATTGATCGGATTTGAGTTAACAAAATAGTAAGTTAACATGCATTTAATTCTCTGATTTTGACCTTGTTACCCATTTGAATACTTCCTTAGAATAAATTGGAGTACCTTAAGAATCTAAAGCTATTTGCATTGGGCTGAAATATTACTGAGGCTGGTTAAGGTTTCAGCACTAAAAAGGAAGCAAGCCTTTTCTGCAGTGTGTTGCTGTTTTTTTAATAAAAGATAATGTGGTGTTGCAGTTTTTTTTCCACTTCTAGGACCACAGTGGTAGATGCCAATGTATTTTAATTCTTCCAATGAATAAATAGTTGTGCATTCTAGAAATCCTCAGCAATAATGACAAAAACCTCCTGAACTAGAGCACTTCTTCAAGCCAGCTGCTTCCTGATAATCAGCATGTCACTCCAGCAGTCTGTGTAAATCCTGCTCTCTAATTAGAATTACGAGGCTTGTCAAGAGCTCACATGGCCCTTCCTCTTAGTCCCCTTAAATCCTGGGCCAGATCCCAGCCTGAATTTGCATCTCTCGGCAAAATTCCATTGATTTAGAGTCTGTGTTGGATGCTGAGATTAAAATCAGAATCACTTTGCTTAAAGGTGGGGTACTTTCAGTGGAGTGGAGAAACTATTTTAATTGCTTCAGCTAATCATGTAGAGAGGACAACTCCTCCGGTTTGGAAGTATCTGGAATTTACTTGTCTTAAATGTAGTAGATGGACTTCCATGGCAGGAAGTCTTGCCATGAGGATCTGGCAGCTTTTTGCTGCTCTTGAAGTAAGTAGGATGTGTATATAAAAAGAAAGAGGTGCTGACTTGAGCATACAGCATCTGGGAAGTGTCCAGTTCCTCCTATAGAAAGCAGGTCCTGTCTATCCTTGTTTGCACTGTGAAATGGTGTCTCTGGGGGAAGCAGTACTAGGGATGGGACACACCAAGTCTTAGGAAATATTGATTGCTGCTTTTTGCCAACCTGGTTTCATTCTGGCTTAGTCCAAATGACAGGAACCGGTTTGAATGTATCGACTCGTGTGAATCTAAAGAGCAAACCAAAAGTAGGAACAAACCAGGTGGAAATACATTTTAAAGCTCTAATCTGTCTTTGTCCTTTTTTTTTTTTTCCCTTTCTGCACCATTTTGAAGGATGCACGCCAGAAGTTCCGCTCTGTGCTGGTCGAAGCCACAGTCAAACTGGATGAACTGGTAAAGAAGATCGGAAAAGCTGTAGAGGACTCTAAACCTTACTGGGAAGCTCGGAGGGTGGCCAGACAGGTGAGAGCTTTCTGCCTTATAAGCTTGTGCTGGTAGTTGGAGAGCACATACTGATTGCATTGCTCTCCTGCTATTAATAACATCTTAAGCAAATGCACTTAGCTGACACCGGTCGGTGTCTTGAGTTGCATGTCAGCTGTATAAATTGATGGCAGAAATGTGTTTCTTCACAAGCACAGCTGCACATGTTCTTCAGTCCAGGAACAGCTACAGCAGACACAAACTATCAATAGCACAAGACTAGTTCAGTTCTTCTTCTCTCATCGTCCTGAACAGAATGGCCTTCCAGAACCCTGCTTTTCCCTATTAGTAGTTGTAATTATTTGCAAATACATCGTAGACTTCATGTATCTGTTTTTAATTCTTAAAGCAAGATGCTCAGCAGCTGAAGAGCTGCAACTGGAAGCTACTGGGAGATGGGGTAGGCTTGAGGGAACCTTCGGGGTTTGGTGCTGAAGCAGGAATGTGCTAAATGTAGCTCTAACATGTGCTGGTTCGAGGAGAATCTGAGCTCTGCTTTCTGTACTGTCATCAGGACCATACCTCCCTTGCCCCAACTGCTACTTGATTATTGATAGGCCTTTGTGGATGAGGCATGGAAGTAAGGGTGTGATCTCCTGGCTGCAGGGAAAGCAAGAAAGCCTGTGAGATGTCAGGCAGCTTCTCACTTCAGGGGAAAAGTAACTGAGAGTTGAGTGTGTGGTGGCTTAGGCAGTGGTTCGGCTTGGTGTCTGTAATGGGTTTTGCTGGTGTCTGAGACTTCTTGAGTTTTCCCCAAGGGGGTGGCTGTTCCTGGGTCCTATTTCTGTTTTCTTTTTGAGGCAGGGAGAGGGAGAAGTAGAGGAAGAGTTGCCTAGAGCTGCTGCTTCTCTGCTTGGCTGGAAGGATGTGTGTAGTGGCATCTGTAGCTGGGTAGCCAGGATGCCATTGTGTTCAAGGGTAGAGCAAGAGATGGGTAGCATATGTGAAATACATGAAAATTGCAGAAGGATTTTGTTAATAAAAATAAGTAGAGAATGAGAAAAGTAGTGTAGGTGTGTGCCAGAAGGCAGAAGGTAAGCTTGTGGGGTAAAAGAAGGGGAAAGAAGACAATACGTCCTCAGAACAAGGCACAGGAAGGGAAGGCATGGAATGAACACAACTTCATCACTTTGAAAACCCCTGAAGCAGGAATTAAGTTGATGAGATGTGGCACACAAGATAATATTGTGACCATGTTGATCCTTTAAATTGCACAGCATTGTTTTGAAGCCATTGTCTCAGGAGTGGGGATAATGCTTGGAGGTTATTAGGTTTAATCCTTCAGACTAGAAGCAGCATGGCAAATAGGTAAACTCTGCTTCAAAGCACAGTAAGAGTGGTAACTACTACTCTTCTCTAACTGCTTTGAAAGCAATCCCTGCTCATGGGGCCTATGGTATATGCTAGAGATAAACCAGTAGTGAGTTAGAGAAAGAGAGGAAGTTAGCAGTAAAATAAGGTCAAGGGATTGCTGTATTGTGTTAATTAATATATGCGATTGAAAAAAAAATCTCCCAAACCCTGCCTTGAGTATAAACTTATACTTCTATAAATAGCTACATAAGACACAGAACACATAGATCTTAAAGTTATACTTGGAAAAATCAATGGTAGAAATGCTTATTCTGCTGTACAAAAAAAAATCAGGTGACTTTGAAATTTTTAACATCAGGCACTGAGAGCACTGAACTTTGTCCTCTGTCCTGAAGCTGGCAGCAGATTATGTCCTTAAAATGGGCCCCTGAAATCCATTCAGTCATACTGGTTCAAAGGTGCTGCGCAAGAGCACTACGAAATTCCAAACCAGTTAGATTTGTCCTTTGATTTGTGGAATTGCTATTCCATATTTGGCTTGTTAGAGAGAACCATATATTTCTCCCAACCCATTCTGCTGTTAGCTAGGTTTAAATGCTGTTTATTCCAGATCTGCTAATTTGCTACACAGTCAATTTTCTTCTAATTCCGTTTTTTCTATCTTCCCCCTCCCCTTCAAGCAGGGATTTCCCTTCTAACCTTTCACTTCACTTTTTTCCATTTTGTGTTATGGAATTGGTCATGGAACAGAGCTTCCTCTTTGTATCTGCTCAGCAGACAAAACTGGAAGATGGCCTCTGGTTCCCCTTTGGCTCTTTGCCCAATAAAATCTTGAGCTAGGAAATGTGCCTGCCAAGAAGAATATTAGCGTTGAAGGACAGCAAATTTGTCTGGAGACCAGGAGACTGGAAAAACTGGTACCAGGCATTGGCAAAGCTTCTGCTTAAAGAGTTTTTCTAGTCTTGATTTAGTCTAGAAAAGTTCTGTTTAACTGGGAGCAAATTTGCTATATTGAAGTGGGGAGAAGAGGTTGGGTGGTAGGGAAATAGGAAGCTGGAGGAATGTACCAGAATAATAATGTGTTTATGTGCCTGCATCTTTCTTTTATACTTTGATTTATAAAATTGCAGAGAAGTCATGTGAATAGGTTGATATTTTTCCATTCCAATTTGTAAAAACGCCCGGCCTGGGAAGACTGTCTCCCACCTTCCGTCTTCACGGTTACTTTAGAGCCATTGGGCTGCCTCTGAAAACATAGGCCCAGGGTTCTTGGTGGTTGAAACAGCTTTAATCAGACAATAAGGGGAAAATGCATTACTGTGCTTGTAAGAGAAAGGGAAGTGCAAATTCATCTTGTTTTTTCTCAGTAAAGGGAAGTAAAGGCACGACCTATACATTGAAGTCTTCTGGGAACAGAAAACTGCATAATTAATCACATCTAGTTTGGCAGAAATGCAGGAGTTGTCCAGGGCTGCTTGCATTTTAGATGTCAGTTGTGGGGCGAGCTGGCTGCTGGAAGCTGTATTTAGTCATACTGAGGAATTTGGGTTCACTTGGGCATGTCTATGATTTTTTTCGGGAAATACTTGTTTCATGTATTAAGGTAAAACCAATTAAAATGGCATGGGGGTACTGGTGTGGGGTCAGCAAAAACTAGATCCCCGAGTCATGCGCCTTCCTGGAGAAACTTTAGGACCTTCAGCCCTTTTGTCTCCTCACCCTTATCCCCATCTTGTGCAATCCTGTATTGGCAGAAGATGGCGAATTCAAAACAAATTAATTCTCCCATGCAAGAGTCCTGTAGCATCTTGTTTGTGTAATGGGCGCCAAGAGAATTGGAATTTCAGCTTGGCTTATCTCAGGGTGCAGTTTTGCTGTAACAGAGCAATGATCCCTTAGCATTAGGATTAGAGTGCTTTGCCTTCTGGAGGGGTGGCACTGGGAACCAGGATGCTGTCTGTTGGCACCAAAGCAGGAATATCTGGCTTTTGCTGAGGCTGAAGTGAGAGCTGGCTAATATTCTTGCCCCTGCAGGTTTCGTGCAACTTCTGCCAAGTTCGACTTTGTTGTGATTCCTCATTTTGGCTTTTGGTGTTGATTGCAGGAGTTTTTTGAGGCACTTTGATCCAGTTGGATGTTTAAGTGAATGTTAATGTATTTCTTCTGTGAGAACTTTTTTTTGCATTTAACGTATTCTCTTTTCGTGGTGTTCTTTACCCTAAGCTATAGCACGAATCTTCAGTGGAAGAACCTCGACATACAGCTGCATCCAGAAGGTGATCTGGGTTCTGAGCATTGGGAAGATCAGTCTTCCTATGTCTGTATAAGCTTTTTTTTTTTTTTCTTCCTTATAATCTATTGCCTTGGTTAACTCTTCATGGAATTAGACTTTTCTTGCCCCAAAGGTAATGGGGAAGAATGGTGAAGTTGCCAGGAAACATTAATGATGCAAACAACAGTGTAGACTCTGAAGTAAGGAGTGTCTTAAGCCACTGCTGACTTAGTGTTTGCAGGGCTGGAGAAAGCACTTACACAATAGTGTCTGAGCAGCTGATAGAGTTTGAGAAGTGTGTTACCTCCCCAGTGACAGCCTGCTCTGTGACAGGATGCTGTGCAAAAGCAAGTAGGGGTTATTGCATAAATCACTGGGCTGGTAGGAGCCGATTTTTGTGCTGCTTCACGGCATAGATAAATTACTTCATCTCTCTCAGTTCCCATGTGAAATGGAGCTGTCAAGCTGCTGTGAAACCAAGTTCATTAAGGAAAGTAAAAGCACTTTGGGATCATTGGGTTGAGAGGTGCCATTAAAACATCGTTATCTGGACATCATTGCTTGTGAACCCAGGGACGAACTGAACAGGAGACCTTGCCTTCCTGCTCTGCTTCTGCTGGGGAAAAAAAAATCTGATAAAAGTGTGTTCTTGCCCACCCCCACAAATGAAACAATCCATGCATTTGTAGTGACCCTAACATGAATAGAAGCCCCAGGAGTCTTGCTTCTATTACCGAGGGTTTTTTTTGCAGAGTGAGAAGCTATGCTTTAGTCCCCAGTTCTGGCTCAGATTGGGAGTACGTGTGGATGCTTTGCTCAGCTGAGCTCACTTCAGGAGGGACATGGTTTTGCTCTGTGATATTCCCCTCAGCCCCCACCTCATTTAGCTTTTACTTAAGAGTCAGAAAACTTGCTTCAGGTGAAACACATGAAAGATCTGTGCTAGGTCATACCTATATGTTTTTCTTGCTAGGGCACCCATTTGTAGCAAGTGTTAAGAGAGCAGTATGTTGAAGGGTTTGCATGTTCTACTTCCTCTTGGGTCACTCTTCCTGGTTCAGTTTTACAACTAGTCCATCTTTTCAGGTTGTTGGCATACTTGCTTAAGCAGCAGCCTTTTGTCTCAGAAGACTTGAAAAAGCACACCGAAATCAGTATGTGCAACGATTCTCCCCTGCTGAAGTCGAGGCATACCTAAGAGGAAGTGCAGCTGATGGACAGAGTGTGTTCAGCAGGGCCAGCTAATGTGTCCTCTTCACTTCAACTTTCTGTGTATTAGATCTCCTTCCTCTCACCTCACTAATAACCTTTCTCTCATGTAATATTTTATCCTGGATTGCCATGTCTGTTTGAAGAAACCATCTAACAGGTTAAAGAATTATTAGGCACGAGCTTTCAGATATTCAGACCCTGGATCCTGCCTGCCTTCACAGAGCTGAGGGGAACCCAGTTGCCACTGGAAAATATTTTTCTCTCTCAAAAGTAAATTTTGGTTGGATTTGACCAGTGGGCTGAGGAGTTCACAGTGGACATGTGTAGACCAAGGTAGAATCATAGAATCATTTAGGTTGGAAGAGACCCCTGGGATCATCAAGTCCAACCATCAGCCCTACTCTACAAGTTCTCCCCTACACTAGATCCCTCAACACCACATCTAGTCTACTCTTAAACACAGTCAGGGATGGGGACTCCACCACCTCCCTGGGCAGCCCATTCCACTGACTGACCACTCTTTCCGTGAAAAATTTTTTCCTAATGTCCAGCCTAACCCTACCCTGCTGCAGCTTGCAGCCATTCCCTCTTGTCCTGTCGCTCATTGCCCGTGAGAAGAGACCAGCACCAATCTCTCTACAGTGCCCTTTCAAGCAGTTGTAGAGAGTGATGAGGTCTCCCCTCAGCCTCCTCTTCCTCAAACTAAACAACCCCAACTCCCTCAATCGATCCTCATAAGCCTTGTTCTCCAGGCCTCTCACCAGTTTCGTTGCCCTCCTCTGTACTCGCTCCAGCACCTCGATATCTCTCTTGTGTTGAGGTGCCCAGAACTGGACACAATACTCAAGGTGCGGTCTCACCAGTGTTGAGTACAGGGGGACAATCACCTCCCTGCTTCTGCTGGTCACACTATTCTTTATGCAAGCCAGGATGCCATTGGCCTTCTTGGCCACCTGGGCACACTGCTGGCTCATGTTCAGCCTTCAGTAGGACTATAGGATTCACTTTGATAAGCTTTATGTACTGCAAGGTTTAGAGTCTGGTCTAAGATAATCTTTGGGCCCTTAATCACTGACTGTTGTCAGTGGTGAGAAGTGCCTTGTCTGTGAAAAGCCATCTGAGGTCTGTACCTCTCCCTTAAATGCAGGGGGAGTTCAGACATCTCATCTTGGGTTGTTTCACCACTTGAAAGCTGTCAGGTGAATCCTACATCAAGTGGTTCCATGAATCTTCTATCCCAAATGGATCGGGATGAAAGGTAGATGCTGTAATCTTGCAGAACAGGAACTGAGCCACTTGGTGAATGTGGGAGGGCCGTAAGCAGGTAAGAGCACACTTGCCTAGTTGGAAGACTCTTCCTTAGCAGATGAGACCGATACCGCTCTTTGCAGGAGTCAGGATTGCGGTGCCTATAGATGAATGAAACTTCCCAGAGTTGCCATTGCATCTGTGTTTCCAGATGTTCAGCTTGAGGTGTCTGAAAGTAGCGTGGCAAGTATGGAAAGTTACAGGTGGTAACTTTCTTAGCTCAGGGGACAAAGGCTTCTTAAATTCACACAACTTGGAGATTCAAAACTGCCAATCATCACCCTTAAAATTGATTAGGAACTGCAGAGTGTTGCCTCGCCAGTGTTGCTTCCTGCAGGAGCCAGATTCCCCATCCAAATTCTCTCAGTGAGTGAGAGTTAATTAGATCACAACACTGCTTGGTTCTGCTGTGGACAGGAGGGCAGCATTGAGCTCCTGAGTGCAGATCCAGCAGTGGTGGATATCCAGGTCTTCCCCTCTGGTTCCTAGGTACTGGATTTGTTATCCACTGGTATATTAGAGGTAGCCATGTCGTAAGGAATCTCCTTTTTGATCCTACTTTAATGTGCTGAAGTTCTGATGCTCCTGGTTAAGACACCAAGGAGTTAAGAATGGTTTGTATTATCTGGTAAGCTTATCTTGGCAAAAAAGGTGGAGGGAAAGGGAACTTGAGAAGCAAAAATTAAATGTCAGCAGAACTTTGACAGACTTGCATTCCTGTTTGGCAACTTGCCATGGAGCTAGTAAAAAGCAAAATTATTGGCATGGTTACAGTGGAACAGCCAACTGACCTTTCCTGGCTGAAGGAGTGTTTCTGGTTAACTGTTTAGAACCCAAAACGCTATCCCATGGATTCACATGTTTTTTCAAAGCAGGGATACAGAAACTTGAAAATTGACTTTGACAGACCTTCTACAAATCCTTCTGACTGTTTAAGGAAAACCCACAAACACCCAGAGCACTTGTCTGCTTTCTGTGGCTCTAGTTCTGTGCTGCATTGTCACTGATAAGTAGTGATAAGTGTGCAGCACTGCTGCTAACGGGCTGTTAATTCTGGTCTCTCTTACAGTTTGTTCATCTTGCACATGAAGCAAGCAGTAGAAAGTGATGTGTGCAGCAGTGCCCCTTTTATCAAATGAGAACAACTCCTGTCAATGTGGGGTCAGTAACTGCTGTAGGCCTCTAAGAAGATTTCCACCCTTGTTTGTGGTTTCTGGAACTAGCAGAAGGGATTTTGCATGGATGTTGCTCCTGCGGCCACTTGCAGTTGTCAGCCTAGGCTGGCAATATAGGTTACCATCTTTGTGGTCTGCCTGTGCCAATAGTTCGTCCTTTTAATTGAAGATACTGTCTTGCAGCTGCCCTGGCTGCTCTTGAGCAGCTTTGCAGTACTGTGAGGACAGAGGAGGTAATGATTTCTGGTTTTGGAAGGTGGGGTGAGTGATGTAAGAAGCAGCTTGCTCCCCAGGTGATTAACCAGCCAGAAATGGCTGTAAGCTGTTGTCAAATTACTTAGGCTGGTGGGGTGGAGAAGCCACTCAGAGGCAAGAGGGAGCATCTCTCTGAACTGGGATTTATGTGTTGGTGATCAGAAGTTGTGTGGGTGGAGTGGGGGCTGATGTGATGGCCTTGGTTAGCCCTGGGGCAGGCCAGGCACTGGAAGGAGGGAGGTAGCACAAGCCTTGCCTGGAAAGAGGTGGCTGGGGTGCCTCAAAGGGAAAGGAGACATGGAAGCGTCCTGTGGGCAGTCAGGGAGCCCAGTGCTGTAAATAAATGGTAAGGAGATGAAATGTAGCTGAGCTGTGCAAGAAGTGGTGCCTGAAAGGGTGAAGCACAGAGGCTGTGGGTTGCACCTGATGGCCTAAGAAGTTCTGTGCATCCTTTTTCCCTTTCTGCTCCCTGTGGACCTGCTCTAAAGCTGAACCCCTTCTTCCCAGCAACCCTGTCATTTTTTTGTTACGAAATACATCCTTAAATTTTGGGGAAACTGTCGATGTGACATCAGTCCTCTTGTGAAATGTGGAGTTCCCGTTGCTGTGATCCCGAGGGGCACTCTTAGTGTATGTGCTTCTCCCTTTTCACATGGCATGTGGCTGGCTATGGAGCCAGGCGCCCGTCTGAAGAGGAAATAAGCCAAGCAAGGGAATCTGACATCAGTGATTTTTATTATTGGGGGTGAGGAGTCACATCCTGGGCTTCCACCAGGGAATCCACTGAGTTTTGTAACTTTAATTCTAAAGTATGCACTTTGGGTTAAGTAAAGAAAATGTTTTGCCACGCTCAACATTTGATGGAGTGCTTCTTGTGTCGTGTTTGCGCAGTTGTGATTGAAATCCCGAGAGCAGCGTAAAGGGGTGGCTACCCTGTGTTCCAGGTGCACATGGCTCAGTGTTTCATTGCTGCCAGGCAGAGCTTGTGCTCTGGGTGTTCAATTTGCCCCACTTGAATGCTTAATGTATTTCAAGTCTTGTATTATGGCTCTGTTGCATTTCTCTTCAGGCCAAAGTTGATGCCTTGGAAGCAGGAGGCTCAGGAAGACTTACTGATTTATTAGCGCTGTTACTTGAGGCCTTAAAGTTTAAGTAAATAACGTATATTTATGTTCTGGCTCTGTCATCTTGTTGAGCAGTGATATTCAAGTGTCTGGAACTAGCTGTCCTTAAGCTGCTGAAAAGTTAACAGATGTTGCCTGATCAGATTTGGAAAGTTAAGCCGAAGATCAGATCTGTGAAGGAAAGTTCCTGAACGCATTTGTCTTCCTGTCAGCCCTGCTAATGCGGGATAGTAGGTCAGTGTGACTGGCAGGTTTCTACCCTCTTAATCCTGAGCAGCTGAAAATCTGCCCTGCATTTGGGAACACTAATGGATGCTACTTCTCAGATGAACTGAAAAAAGCTCCTTACCTGATTCATATTTAGTGCTCTGGTACTTCTATTTCCTGCAGGTGAGGTGGCATCTGTAGCAAAACCATCTGCAAATACTATGTTCCTGGGACCTTTGGATAGTAGGAAGTAATTTTTAGCTACTTGGTCGTTGAACTACCTGTATTGATAACTCTGTGCATATATTTGTGCCCTCTAAAAGTTAGACCTCCTGTGTCTATCTGTGTTTTCTGTGCCTCAGGGAACAGGTCTAGTTATTTTGGGTTGGCATTCATACATCCTACTTTTTCATGTGAGCTCTATTCTGTTGATGGATGACTAGCTTGTGTAAACTATTGGTGCAAAAACTGTAATTGGTCTTCTCATCATTAATAGATCTGCCTTGGAGGGGTTCCTTTATTTAGATTTGTAAGCTGTCCACTGTAAATTAGAGGTTCTTCCATCTTCTGCTTTTCTTTCCAGAAGCAGAAGAAAATACTGTTTTCATCTAGGTGTTTTGAAGAATTTATATAGAAGAGATGAATAAAATACACTTCTCTCTTCTTTTTTTATTTTATTTTGTTGTTCCTTTCTTCCACCCCACAAAGCATCCATCAGTTCTTAGCTATTCTGGATGGAGCAATACAAAGCCACCTCCTCTCCAGTAACTGTCGACAATGCAATGACCTAATAATTTTCCTTACCCTTCAAGAATGTTTTTTCTCTTTTTCTGTTGTGAAATACTAATGTGTTGGGCAAGTAGGTTGGAAACATTGAAATGCTGGGGTAGGCTGGTGTAGAAATGCCCTCCATTCTTTGGAGTAACAAGAACAGGGCTGGGGCAAGAAAGTTTGGGGTTTTTTTGTTAGATGTCAGCTGGTTTAGGCAGAAAGAAGTGACAGAGGTGATCTGGCTATTATGCCTAGCCACAGGTGCAGTGGCAGATGCTGGAACTGGTGGGAAGGTGTAAGCAGTTCTTCTAAAAGGATGCTGGGATGTAGAAATAGAGATTAATTCCTTCTTCCTCTGCTGTTGTCCCAAGATTTGATTAACATTAGTTTGAATCCTTTGAGTCCCCAGTTTGGAAAACCCCAATATATGTGTATTGTGGGTTCCTTTCCATAGCTGTACCACTTTCCATAGCTATTGCCAAAAGGCAAATATACAGCATTTGAAAACCATAAAATTTAAAGGAAAATCTGCCTTGCTTTGTTCTCTCTTACCATTTCCCCTTCTAATCTTTTCTGGCCACCAGTAAAGGCTATTTCAAGAGATTGTAAGCCACAGACAGGATCATCTGTCAAAAACAGTAGCTGGCATTTGTGCCCGGCTGACTTGAGGTCAGGGTGATATCCTATGTACCTGTTTTGTGTGGCGATTGCTCAGGGATCGCTGCTGAAAGCAGTCTTGCAACTTTGGGGAAGTAGTTCAGTCACCCCAATCTTTATTGTGTGCAGTGGTCTAAATAGGTGGGAGTTTATTATGAAATTAAAAATGCTTATGCCAGGGGCTGCTGCCAAGACAAATGCACTATGGATGGTGGTTACTGCCTTCTGGGTGTGTTTCATTAGGACTTCTAGTAAAACAGTATGAATTTATGAGCTCTTGTCTGCTCTTGCTGGAAAAGATTATGTGAAGCCTAATTCCTCTGTAGCATGTGTGGAAACAGCTCTATATTGACTCCGTTTCTGTAAGAAAAATCTCTCCTAATTGCAACAAAGCTGTGGTTCTACAGCTAGAATATAAATTCCGCTGCCTGGATGTGGAAGAAATGTCCACCACTTTTTGCTATGTGTCTGTTTGGTTGTATTTTTTCCCACTTGGTAAAGGGTGCTAATGGTTTGTTCTTGAAGGAGGGCTGATGGTTGGACTTGATGATCCCAGGGGTCTCTTCCAACCTAAATGATTCTATGATTCTATGATTCTAAGTACTTCTTGCTGTGAAGTAGAATTGAAATTCTTCTGTTCCTGCTGCTACCTAGACTTTTGCATTCGAGGAATGGATTTAGCACTTTGTTTGTTCAGGACAGCACCCCCCAGCTTTTTCCTTTAAGCAAAGCCAGCCTGTTATTCACACATGCTACAGAGCTGTATAATTCCACCAGGAAAAACTTGGAAGAGTCAAAAGATTAAGTATCTTCAATAGGTCCCTTAGGAAAACGACTGTCTCAACAGTAGCATGTCCCTGCTACTGAGGGTGGGAGGCTTTCTGAGGACTGGGAGAACGTGTTCAGAACAGCCCATGTTCCAGGTGAAACTCCCACCCATATGCCTTTCTTTCTTGATGTTGGGGGGTGTGTGTGTGCAAGATGTGCTTTCAGAACAAGGCTGCCAATCTTTTGCCAACCTTCTGGAAACTTCTACGAACAATCATTTGCTGCTTGAGCGGCAGCTGGGTGAGACAACGATCTGGTGTATCTTTTGAACGTGTCTGTTGCATCTGTATGTGTTGAACGTTTATTATCTTGGATAATTAGCAAAATCCACTAAGGCAGTCTGTGTAAATCTTGCAGCGTGTATTTGTGGGAGTTTGTTCCTTGCTTCCATATTTGATTTCAGCAAAGCAGGCTGCTGCCAGGTGCAGATGAGCATACAGAGCCTCTGTAAACCTACAAAACCAGCTGTAAACCCTAGACTCACTGAGTCACTGCCTAAGCCCAAAGAGTGCAGGTTATCTTGATATTTTTTCCTCTCTAATAAGATATTTTACCTTGGAGAAAAAAACTGGGCGTATTCTCTGTTTCCATCATCCAGAAGGCAGCAGCTTTATAATTTTGGCCACAAAAAAGTGCACAACTGAAAAGCAGATGGCAGCGAGTGCCCAAGAAGGCAGTGTCTGGATAGTATTAGGATGAACAATTTTTCATATTCTGGTGCCATAGACTGGTTAATTAGTTTAAGTAACTCCAAGCAGACCAGCATCTTGTAACAACCTCATGAAAAACAAGGAAGGGCCAAAAGGCGTGGTGTACTACGTCCCCTACGATCTCTGTGTCCAAATGTGCATCGCCTCCCTACTCCTGTGAGGCAAAGAGGTAGATCAATTAAAAATGAGGAGTCCAGTAGATATGAAATGACTGAATGACCAGTGGCGATGATTGGCTCAGGGATTGTATTCTTACCTTCATTTCACAGGAGCCTAGTGTACAGCCTAGGTGGGAGCCACGAGAGAACAGAGAAGTTCTGGCAGCTAATTGTTCAGTCCAGGACTGGCTTTAACAGCATTTAAAGAAATTATAAGTTTAGATATTGTCTTTCTCATTTCCTTCTATAGCTCCTAAAGAAGAAAGGTGGGATTGTGTCTTTGAGGAGACCAACTGTCTGTATGTCGGTAGCAGAAGCGGCTAACGAAGCGAGCTGCTAGTTGTACCCTGAACTTTTTGTCTCTTCGAATATGGCTCGTGATCCTGTCTTAAGGGAGTTCCACATATTGCCTAACTTTAGCACAGGGCTAAATGTTTTCAGAACATGCTTTGTTGGTCTACTCTGATTTCCTGGACCTTTTTATAGACTACAGGTTTACCAGAAAATAAAACAGGGCCAGGCGTAGGGTCACTTCTGTAACAAGCCATTGGAAGAGAAAGGGTGGATGCATGGACGGGAGCGAAAAGCTCAGCACAAGAACAAGACACCTTTATCAAAAGCAGAGACTAAGGGACATCTGGTCATTGTATTCCATGGGCATTTCATTAGTTATGCAGCAGGGACCATTTCGGCTTGTGCTCCAAAAAGCTCTAGCAAGTCTTATTTTCACCTTGCCCTGCTATTTGCCTTCTCCATCCAAATAAAAATCTTCAATTCTGCTTTTGAAAAAGCAAATTATAACCTGTATACAATTTTACAGCTTTTCAATAAACAGCTTAAAGAATACAAGGGTGTTTCAGACTCTTGAGAGACTGTATTTTCTGTCAGTAATGCAAACAATCATCACAGATTAATATAATATATAGCTCACAAAAAGCCTCCTAGATCTGCCAAAATGAGGTCACTCCTGAGGCTTTGGATTTTTTAAGTTGTTTATAAGCATCTGTGCATGGCCTATAGCAAGAAGAGGGTTCTGGATTTTTACTGTCTCTCAGTTTGGGTTTTGCTTGGAGTTTTTAGCCTGTGGGTAGAGGGGAAAGGAAAGTCCCTCTCTGGGGACCTGTGGGCTGCACTCTCCTCCTGGTAAGAAAGGCTTTTTTTTTTTATGTGCACCTTGGACTTCCAAGCTGCTATCTGTGGATGTTGCTCCATGTTACACCATACAGTACTGCTGAGAAGCATCCGTTTGCCTCTGGCATCTCTGCAGCTCCCCTTCAAATTTCAACTGGCAGCTAATTAGATTTCTCTTTACTCTCCTCCTTGCTAGACTAAAAAAGCCCACATCCCTCATCCTTCCTTGTAGGAGTCATTGTAGGCCTCTGGATCCTGTCTTGATATCCCTTTTGAACTGGGAGGCCTGGATGTAGTATCCAGTATGCAACCGTACCAGCATGGAGTCAAGAGGAATGATCACTCCTTGTGACTGGCCAGCTGTGGCCCTCTTAATGTAGCCCAGGACATGGTTTGCCTTACTTGCAACCTTGCACCTCTTCAGCATTTTCAGCCTGACACTCATTGTAATGCACACACCCCTTTTTGGCAGGGGCTGATCTTCCCATCTGTGCTGATGATGGGTTATTCCACCCCAGCTGCAGGACCTCACACTTCTTGTGAGGTTTCTCTTGGCCCAGTTGACTTTCACAAGGTCCACCTGGGTTAAGGTTCTGCCATTTGTCTTTTCAACCATCATCTCTAACTCAGTAGCATCTGCAGATTTGCTGGGGGTGCAGCTGTGCTGGTACCGAGGTGGCTGTCAGGATGTTGAGCATTATTGGCCCTCTTGTTGACATCTGGGCTGCTTTCTTGTCAGTGGCTGCCAGCTGCATTGAAACAGATAGAGGAAATCTGGAACCAAAATAGCAGCGCTCAGTGGCTAGTTTCTGGGAATGCACTTAATTGCCCTCATCTCGTAGGCTTCTGAATTATTGAACTCATTGCAGCAGTGGGGAAGACAGGTATACCCTGATGAAGGAGTGGTGATCCTACTGTCCTCATCCCTTCCAGAAGCTTGTCCAGGATGCTGCGGTGTGGTCACCGCCATCAGGGTGGTCCCTGAAGTCGGGCTGTGCTACGGCAACTATGGTGGGCGACTGATGGAGGAAAGTGCCTGTTTTAAAACATGTTCCCTGTTGTACTTTGCACAGTAAATTAACCGTGGGATGTTGTTAAATGAATGAGAGGGAGCCAGAATGGAAACATCTGAAATTTGCTTCCTTCTGAAGAGTGTGACTGGAACACAGTTAATCATTATCTATTTGGTAGTAAGCAAGTACGTGTTTGCTGGTAGCAATTAAACTATTGTTTTAAAGATTAATGAGTGGGAGAGACATTGGTTTCACATTAACAACCAAGTGCATTTTAGAGCAAAGGCCTCGGGCCAGCAGGTAGTGTGCCAATGCCTTGTTCTGAACAGCAGCTGTGTGTTCCCTGCATCTTTCAGCTTACAGCGATTTGTATAAACGGAGATTGTTTGTGCTTCCATTGGCAATAGTGGAGAGATGCTGAAAGGAAGTGAGTGTCAAGACCTTGGCAGTGCAGGATGAGAGGTTCATCTGGCTAAATGTGAGGAGTCAGTTTTGTAAATACTCTCAAATAATTGGTCTTTGCTGACTGTAATTTCTAGTGGGAGATGTGCTGGTTGTGTTAGGGATGCCCTTTCCGTGAGTTTATCAGCACTTGTCTGGCCCTCTAGTGAGGGAGGCTGGCCAAGGGGAAGATTTTCCTGCTTGTCCCCACAAAATGTACCTTCTGCATTTATTCCTGGTAACCTGACATGGTCTCTAGCTGCATGCACATGTGTTCACAGGTCACAGGCTGGGCAGTGTCTACCAGGGTGTATTGGATGTCAGGTAACCTCAGCGGAATGCCATAGCCTTGGTGCACCGTGTTTCAGTGTCAGTGATACTGTGCAGCCCCACATAACTCGGTAGGCAAAAACAGAAATTGGAGATCAGATGAAATGAGGAAGAGAAGTTGATGTTAATGCAGGAGATTCAAGCTATGTGTGGTAGGGTGGGAAAAAAATCCTCTACCAGGTCAGTGAGGCAAGGGCTCTGACTTCAAAGGGGCATTGGGGCAATAAAAGCTGTGTGGACTAAGCAGAAAATTGCATTCCATAATTAAAGAGTAGAGTTTTCTGCTTTGAAAGTGGACAAGCAAATGTGTCTGTGCTGGCCTGAAAATCTGTCTGTATGCTGCTGCCAATTCCAGAAGAATTACTGCATTTTAAAAAGTGTCTGGTTTTGTTTTCTTCTATTAGCTTGCCATGGTCTGGCTTTTTTGTTTTCAGCGCTGTCTTTAGCTAAAAACACTATCCAGGCTGTGTGTATCAGAGCCAGGGACATCAGCAGTGGAGAAGAGCTCCTGTGGGGAGGACTGTGGGTTGGGTAATGGTGAAGAGAAAGCCCTCAGGCATGAGGAGAGGCAGAGAAAAGGGGGCTGAGTGGGTGCACTGCTTGTTGTAGGGAAGGGGCTTGCTGTTGTGGCAGACTTGTGGCAGATTGCTTCTGGAGTACTGAAGTGCAGAGGAGGGATGAACACGGCGGCAGAAAGAGTTGGTGTTTTGTGTGGATGGCATGTGACAGACTGCAGTGATCGCGGGATTCTCCGTAGCTGAGATCTCTGTGGCTGCTTAATTGCATTTCTCAAGGGGTCCCATTTTATATGTTAGACCAATAGGGAAAGGGTCTGGAGTGGTGAAGCCTTTCAGTTGAGTTTCCTGGCAGAAAGCACTGATGATGAGGCACAATGAGCTCTGGGTCACCGTGGCAGTGGGAGCTGGGCCACAGGTCCTCAGTTCCCAAAGTGGCAAGGCTTTCTTATTTTCAATAAGCAGTTTCACTGGCCTAGTTCCTTCTGACTTTTGTTAAAGAGGTGCTCACTTTGATATTGTTTGATATTGGGTAGACTCCATCAAGCACCAGTGCTATGGATGACAGGCAGAAAGTTGGCAGCCCACTTGCCTCCAGCCTCCCTTGGAGATTTTTGTCCTCATCCCTAGTATGTTTTCCCTTGTGCTAACCCCAGGGATAAACGTCTCTCAACTTGAACACCAATTTATGCTTGAAAGCAAAAGAACCTGGTTTTCAGCCATTCATTTGAGTTTTGAATTCTGGTCTTTTGAGAGAAACAGCTACTGCCTAAAATGAAGACGTTCATATGAGGCGTCAGGAGGTCGGATGGAGATGTGAGCTCCACTGGTTTTAAAAGCGCATGAAGAACATGGTTACTCTCTCTTCCATCAAACTGAGTGACTTGCAGGCTTGAGAGCAGAGAGCATGAGAACAACCTGTCAGTGATGGTGCAGAACAACTTGTATGTGCTGGATGGAGTTTTAAATGAAGGTTAACTATGGAGTAACTGTACTAACTAAAAAGTGTTTGAGTATCCTTTTTCACACGGGCAAAACCACAAACCTGTTGATGTTTCTCTAGTGACATTCTTTACCCTGGCATTTGGCTTTTTTCTTTCCCAGGCTTTCCATAAGTTGCTTAAAACAAGACTGTAGACTGACTTCAGATAACTGTCGAAGCTAAACTGATATTTGGACCACTCTTTTGCTTAAACCAGAAAGCATTTTGTGTTGCAAAACAGTGTTTCCAAGCTGCCATTGCAGAGTAGCAGAATAGCATTCAACGCATGCAGCTGGGAGACAGTATTTAAGGACAGTTTTGGCTCAGTTTTCCCTTTGCCCACACACTTTGGGGTGTGAAGCTGAACGTGGCCAGAGCTACGGGTCTGCCTGTTAACCATGTTAGCTCTCAATGTCCTACAGGTCCAGATGCAAGCAGAAATCTAGTTGAATTGTAAAATTAGCTTCTGGTTTTCTCATCATAAAGATTGTTTTCCTGCTGTGCAGCCAATTGTGCTTTAGAGGCATCATCAGAAGAGCTACTAGACCTGCAAGCTACCAGTAAATGTTGTTTTCTGGGGGGATTTAGTAACTCGGCTCCTAATACTCTGCAGACTTTTTGCTGGCTTAGATGTGTTGATCCCTGACCCGGGCATCTGTGCCAACAGAAACTTTCAAGTGCTGATGCAGTTATGGTGAGAAAACTGTACTTCTCCTGTGCTCACGTTGCCCCTGGGATCTGGTTTTACTGGAGTTTCGAAAGCGACTACTTGCTGGTGCAGTTCTGCCTGTGCTAGGCATGGGTTGCCAGTCTGTTTTCCTGCCTTTCGAAGTTATTTCTTGTGCAGGCAGGCCCGCCCCTGCAGCGGGGCAGCCATGGAGCTGAAGCCTTCACTGGGGCTAGGCTTTGACAGCCTCATTGCCTGGAGGTTATTGGGACCTGCCTCTCTCCTAGAGTCTTCCATGAAAATCAGTCCTGCTCTTCCTCCCAACATCCTCAGCACTGTTGTGCAGGCTCTTACTGGAGTCTTGTGTTTGTATTTCACGTTTTAAAATCCCATCTCAAACTATTTTTATGGAAAATTTTTGGCCTTTATTTGCATTTGATCCCCCTAGTAGCATAGGTCAAATTTACTGGAAGAATAAAAAAAGAATTGTGAATCTTGAGAATTCAGCAGAGGATGTTTGGGGGAGTAAGAATTGGGCATCTTGCTGCATCCTTTGTTGGAAGCTTGGGTTAAACCTTGTTTAAACATCCTCAGGTGGCTTTCCTGGGGTTGGTGGGTACCATGGTTTGGGTTGGTTAGTGGCTAAATAAAAAAATTCTTTAGTCAGGCTTATTCTGAATTGATAAAATGTATTAATATATTTGAAACAGGCAGCTGGTGTCTGGGGTGATGAGGAGACGTGATCTGTGGGGTTTTTTTCTTAGACTTTAAGATACCATATTGATAATGAATTTGCAATAGGATGCTGTTCATCCACACTAGTATTGCCTCAAAGCTCTGGGCTGCTTTGGGAAGTGCAGTCTTACATGGAAATTAACACTAATTCTCTGTGTCTTCACAAAGGCTTTAAGCAGAGTGGAATGGTGTAAGCTGCCTGAAAGCAGCAAAGGCTATGGTTATATAAATTCCTCTTCTGTGGAAAACACCAGCAGCCACTTCAGAAGGAAATGCATCAGGGACCTTGGTTGGAAGGAAATTACTGCGCTGATTGTGATAACTTTGATTTCCCTTCCCAGCTGGTAGCTGAAGGACCTCTGACACATAACTGCTATTTTTCCACGGTCACTCTGGGGTGAAGTACCTCTCTGTGTGATAGGGGGAAGGAAGGAAGGAAGAAGAGCTTGCTGCTAATTCAAGACATTGTGAGGGAAACTTAGTGCATCTTACTTCCTTTTGAGACTTGTGATGAAAGTAGGAGTCCATCTCCCCTGCCACAGGGCAGGGAGGGAAGGGGTTTTTCCATTGCCTTTACAAATAACTGATGTCTCAAGTGTGAAGGTATTTGATGCAGCTGGTGATGAGGAGGTGTAGCCAGCCTCAGCCTCTTGATGGAGGAGGAATACATCATTGTTCTGCTTTTTTTCCATTTGTATCAGGGATTTTTAGCCATTTCTAAAATGACCACCATTTCTTCACAATGCAACCTTTTTCTCTATTCAGAAGACTTCACCTGCCCCAGTTTAGTATTCTGTATGTCAGTCCCTTCCCCTTCCTCAGACTCCTTCTCTGTGTGTCATGCCATGTAAAGTTTTATTCATTATTTCATTCTGTCAGTCTTGTCTGGTTCAAGACATTTCCCATAGGTAGAAACTGGGTAATTCCAGGTTATTTTTAGAAAATCATTGAAGTGTAAACAAAAACTGCTTTCACAATGCTGGATGTTCAATTCATTGCATGTGGAGCTTACATTTGAAGGGTGGTGTTTCACTGAAAAACAGCTCAAAAATACTACTTTAAATAGAAATTTATGAAATATATAATGTAGAAGAGTTGAGGTAAAGATTTTACAAGCTTGGCAAGGGAGTTGTACGTCAACCTCAAAAGGGCTCTGGAGCATTCAAGTGCTGGTGTAGTTAAGAGACAGCAAATGAACACAAAAGCTTTAGAAAGTAAAAATTTCTGATGAAGGAAAACCATGTGAAACCTGCATATATGAAAGCATGAATGTTAAAATTGCTAGCCATTCAGTGACAACTATAAAAAGAGAGAACATCTCTATTTATTTTATTAAAACACCCCAAAACCACCAACCAACCAAACCCAGCCAACACCAGTAGTTTTTTCATGGATATTCTTTGTCTATTTGTTGTACAGTCATTTATTTTGAGCACTTAACACTTGTGACTGGTACCAAAGCACTACACTGCAGACTGCTGAACTCAGTGATGACTCTTGTCACCATGGTACTACTGAAGCCTGCAATATGACTGGCATTATTTCTGCTTTATTGGCTGCTCTCCCTTTTTGGGTTGGATTGGGCAAGGGCTTGCTCTTGTGTTAGGGACCCTGGAGGGCTGACACCTGTGAAAAACAGGGGTGGCTTCTGCCTGCAGGATGGGGTGTGAGCGTTTTACCAGAGGACTGTTCAGAGTGGGATTTGGATATTGCAAGAGCCCTGTTAAAACCTTCAGGACAAAGGGAGGTAGTTAAATACAATCTCTTGGAGAATTTTTTTTTGGTTCCTACTAAAATGGATCACAACTCATTGATTATGTGGCTCCAGAGCTGTGCTTGCTTTGCCAAGAAGGTCTTAACACTGTTTTTGTCTTCGCTGACACAGCAAAAACCATGTAGTTCTCCCGTGCTTCCATGCAGATGCTTGAAAGCACTTTCGTCAAGCTCAAATTTTGTGATATTTTGCTGAAAAGAAGCAGTTTCCAAAGGACATAACAAGGCCTTTTTCTGTGTGTTACGTGCACTGCAAATTCCCTTGGTACCCTTTGGGTCTGTGTCCTGGGGACTTGCTGAACCGGTTGTGTCCCAGCGATACAGCAGAGGAGAAGAGTGCCCAAAGAATTAAGAGGCTCAGAAAACTTGTTTATGCTTTATAGCGTAGTAGTACTTCCAAAACATTTCCTCAGCAAGATTAATTGTGCACCAGATAAAAATCTCCCCTGACTAATTCCAGGGAGTGCCATTCTCAGTGTATTCTTGACATGCTACAAGTTTGCTATTGCATTTTCTTTTGTTTCTCAGTGACTAAACCTCCACCGTAAAGTATTTATTTCTCAGACAGGTGCTTATATGTAGGTCATCAACTGTGGGGTTTTGGACTATGAACATGATGAGACAATGCCTTGCAAAATTACCTGTTGGGGTGGGAACTGCTGAATTTGCAGTACTTACTCCAGTGAGGACACATGTGTCACTTCCAAGTAAAAGGTTGGAAAACAGTGATGCTAGTGTGGTGTTTTTAAAGTCCTGCAATCAGTGTGATTAGATCTAAATGTGACTGTGAGGGTTCCTTTGTCTCTGATCCTGGCTTCTCTATTTCAGGCACAGCTGGAAGCTCAGAGGGCAACTCAGGATTTTCAGAGGGCCACTGAAGTGCTGCGTGCTGCAAAAGAGACCATTTCGCTCGCTGAGCAGAGGCTACTGGAAGATGACAAACGTCAGTTCGACTCTGCCTGGCAGGAGATGCTCAACCATGCTACTCAAAGGGTAATACAAGCTTGCCCCAGCATCTGTCTTGTCCAGATTTCATGTTCTCCAGTGGTGGATGAGGCTTAGTTTCTGAAAGAGCAAAATTTTGCATTGGTCCAGATACAAGACATGTTGAAAATGAAGCTACAGCAAATTATGAACCCTAAAGTTAAATGATTTGGGCCTTGGGCTTCTACTGGGACAGCTATAGTTCTCTTTCTGGAGTAGCTCTCTGCAGAAAAAATAAATTACCATATATATCAGAGGGATAAACAATGTATGAAGGCATGTCTGCATCTGGAGTTACGCCAGAAGAACTGCACAGGGGTGTTTTTTCCAGAATACACGTGTTATGGAAACTCCTACTCTGGAAACACAAGGCCATGTTCCAATTATAGCATAACCTGTTCTTGGTGTGGAGTAAGTTGAACAGAGTGCTTCACTTTGGAAACACGTTTGAATGGGGAATTACTCAAAAAAGTGTGTTGCATTTTAAGCTTGCACACTGCTCTATCCTGGATTAACTTTCAAATTTAGACAAGATCTTACCTCCTCTGTAAAGTCTTTTTAAATCTACAGGAGAGATGCGCTGTCTAACAACGAAAGGTGGTATTCATTTTAGCAGCTGTCAAGAAGAATTTTCCTGTCACTTGCCATGTGTCTTTTTTCTTGTCTGCTTTTTTTTTTAAAAAAAAAGGCAGAAAGTGGGGTTTTTTTAACATGAAAGAGCCAGAAATCGAAGCTAAAAACCTTTGTTCTGTCAGAGTTCCCTTAACATGCCAGTGAAGCTGAACTTGCTATTTCAAATATGCTGGTGTGCCATACAATGTGTGCTTTGTCTTGCAGTCCTCAGTGCAGCAGCTCTGCTCTGTTCTCAATTATAAGCAAACCTCTATTTCGGGGCCAATTGTAAAAACCAGCTGCCTGATGAAAAAACAGGGAACAAAAAGTACATTGGCTGCGTGTAAGGGGAAGATGAAAAAGCTGGTATATATTTAAAAAAAAAATAGAAAACAAACTCCAGGCTATTGTTTGTGTTATTGTCCCTGTTACCATTAGGTATCTGCAGATCTGTGTGTTCCTGGAGGGACCTCCACCTTCGCAGCGTGTGTGAACCAGGACACCAGGAGCTGTCATTTTGCCTCCCTCTTCTCTCTGATCAAAATGAGCAAAGTCCAGAAACGCACACACAATTTTTGATTCTCAGAATAGATAGGTGAGAAAACTGTAAGCCTCTAAGGGATGCTTGCTTAGAGCTCCTGACTTGTTAACTGCTGAGATCTAGTGGAGAGTGACAGCAACCACGTATCAGCTGCCTCTCTGGCGTAACAAGGAAAGGAACGCTAACAATTTTGAGAGTTCAGGTGGTTTCCTCTTTCCCTTGGATATTTCAAGGGGATCCCTGTGTCCTTCTGCAACCCTTAATCCTTCCTTGACAGTTTGAGAGAGGATTACACCTGAGATGGGCAAACTCAGTGATTTAGAGCCGAAGGTGGCTGCTGACGGGCTTTGGTGGTGTCAATATGTATCATCACTGAACGCAGAGTATCTGTCTGCTGGAGGACTGATTCAAACCATTGTATCTCTGATGGCTGCAGCTGAACAGTAAATACGAACCTCAGGTTTGTTTACTGCAGTTTTAAAAGCTCCTAGGCACAGGCTGCATCTCATAGAGAAGCTGATGGTTCCTTGAATGGCAGTGTGTTACCCAACTCTTCCCCATGCTTAAAGTAGTCTGAGTAAGCTCAGTTCCCAGAAAACACCTATCTGCACCTTTCCAGGGGACAGCAGATTTTCAAAGAGTTACACAAATTTGTCTTGTGATTTTTCATTGACTGTACTGGAGGTCTTAAGGCTGGGGCCAGAGCCAAGGAGGGTGAGGATGCTGTTGGAAGTTCTGACTGAACAGACCCAGAGTTTGTTTGAAGTGCTTGACTGAGTTTTATAATTTCTTTTGAAGCAGAGAGAATTCTTCCTTGCTTTCAGTGCATGCAATTAGTGAAGTGCTTAGTGTTCAGTGAGGTAAACAGCAATTGCGGTCTCAAGGAGCAGAAAATGTATTCATTTCTTACCAAGCTATGAATGAAAACAGGTTGGAGGATGAGATCTACTAGAACAAAAGTTCTTCTTGGCTGCCACAGTGTTGCTCTTAAATCACAACATCAACTATTAATTACATTAGAAAATACTAATGGAAAACAATGTTTCTGAGGGGGAAAGCTGAGTGTTAAGACAATTCCTCTACTTCCATCTGTAAAATCATTCTTGCAGAAAGTTTTTTGCACTCTAGTTGCTTGGATTTGCTGGCTTTTTTGCCTGTATTTATACATGACAGTTGTACTGGGCAGAGAAGAGTGTTGTACTGGGCCTTGTACAGCAATAAATGATGGGCAGAAAAGCACCTCTGTGCCAAATGTTGGAAGTGGGCTACTAATTAATTTGTTTCTCTATTGATAGAAATGTGAGGCAAGAGTAAAGTGTTTTTATTTGCTATTCTTAGGCAGAGGTAGCAGGCTGTATTGAATTAATCTGCCATTTGGAACAAACCCTGAGCGCCGTAGCAGCTCGGTAGCTGACAAACAGCGCAGACAGAGAGCGTAAAGGAAGAGGGTAGGCAAGAGAACAAATGAGACAGATTTTTTTTGGTTGGTTGGTTGGATTTTTTTGTGTGTGTACAGGCATATATGGAGAAACTGCCAGGTTACTTCTGCACTTGAGCCAATGAATGTGGACAAAGACTTGGGTTCCAGACTACCAAACAGGAAATGCTGTTTGCAGACCCTCCTCACTGGGAGGAAATGGAGATAAGGGCTCCATGTTGTAATTGCTTTTTTCCCCTCTTTGTAGACTGAAAAGCTATTAACACTGTTTTTAATGGGACAGTCTAACGGGTTACTGTAAACAAAGCTGTTGTAGCCACTGATACAGAAAGTCATATAATCAAACCGATGAGAAATGGGTGAGTTACTGAAATTTTGCTTCTCCTGGGTAGGCTGGAAGCATAGCATGTGGAAAATGTTTTTATTCATGGAGCAGACAGGACCAGCTTGCATAGGTACAGGCAGTACAGGCTGTAGCTCAGTGATTTTTTCATTTTGCAGTGTGAGCTGTTTCCAAAGGAAGGTGGGTGCCTAAATGGGAGCTGGATGCCTGCCTGCCTGTGAAGGGGCAACTAATCCCTGGAAATGTCTGTGCTTGAGCCATGTGTTGACCACAGTGAAGTGCAGGGCAGTGGTGCAATCCTGCAAGTCATGCAGGTGCTTTACCTGCTTCTACTTTTAACTTGATGTGGATTTTTGGGTCAACCACGAATGTTTTTTTTCTAGATGTCCTTTTCTCCACAGATTAGAGATGAATGTAATGACAGTTACACTGGGATTTATAGCTTACCAGGTTCAGGTGTCTAGAATATGACTTTAGACATCCCAGTTAGTTGCCTGAACTTCCATTATAGTCAAAGGAGCTCTGATCAATAAGTTGATGATGTCTGGAGAAAAATTATTGTGACCAGAGGGGCAAGTTCATTGTAAGACAAAATTCTCTGTTGATTATAATGGAAGTGTGGTCACCTAGCTTGCATGTAGACAGCTTTGACGAGCTCTTAAGATCCCTAGAGAAGACAAGTACTGTTTACTGTTAGCCATTGTTTCTCAGGTTTTTGGTAACTGCAGGTTGTCTTTAAAATTTGGAGAAGATGTTTTTGAGAAGCAGAATTGTGTTGCCTACCTTCTATTGAATTATAATGCTGCAGTTTGGGGTGCGGAGCACAGGGCTATAAAAGGGCCAAAGGATGGAGAATTTTGGAGTGATGAAGGAGAGAGATCTTTGCTTTTGTACTCCTGTTGAAAATCATTCATAAATGTGAACAAAGAGAAAGGGCTGATAGATGTGTTACCTCAAGTTTGAGACAAGCTGGAGCAGAGAGGAAGAGCCTTCATGAATTTCAAGAGAAATTGCTAATTTCTAATTGCTGATGCAATCTGCAATCTTAAAAAGGTTCTGCTTTTACAGTCTTTCCTGAAATGTGTTCAGTTCATAAATTCTGGCAGGGAGAAGAAATGTTTTGGCTCTTGATCATGAGACATTTTAAAAAGGAAAGGGTGAGGGGAGAGCAAATAGGGAGGAGGCATGCTCCCTCTTGGTTTAATTTGGCTTGTGAAGCTCCCTTTGATATTACACCATGAGGTACCATCTGTCAGTGTAAAATGCGTGGGTACTTTTGTGATGTAGAGAGAAGAGATGCTTTTTGCAGACAGAAATACCTGGGAAAAGGGGGGGAAAAGAAAAGTCTGTGAACAAAAATATCCACCTTCTTTCCTGCCCTGATGTCTCTGTCATGTTACCCCAGAAATGCTGGGGTTAAATGCAATCCATTGTGTTGTTAATCCCATCCTCCTGATTCACTTGCATTATCTTTCACCTCTTTTGTTTCTAATTCTTCCCCTACCAGAGCCATCAATTTAATTTTTTGACAAAGGAACAGTTGTCTAGAGTAATTCACTAGCTTAGATAGTCAGATTTGCTTGATTTCGTGGATTTTTTTTTTTTCTTTAGCATCTGTTTTTATTACTGAAATATTGCCTGGAGTCCATCTTGGACTTCTGATCGTGCAAATCATTTGCAGGGAAGAAAGGTACTTACACAGACCTACTTGCTAAAAATATATGTTCTACACCGACCTTCCTTTCCCAAATGCCTGGGTTTGGAAACAGAGGGTAGGGGAGGAATTGAGTGATACCTGTGTTGGCTTACTTTGTTTGTTTTGTGTTCCAATAGTTGTATATGTTGTAGCCTGTGCTACCTGGGACAATGCATTCTGCCTGGAATAGGTGGTCTAGTAGTTAAGCACAGGTGTGGGGAACAGAAATGTCTGGTTGAATGTGTTGGCATCCTAGAAGTTCACCCACTGTGGATGGTTTTGTGTAAGGATATGTCCTCTGGTTGCCCCAAGGGTAAGAATGGCAGGTACAATGTGAGGAGGAGAGATGTGTCTTCAGCAGCTTTAATTTGAAGAAGTCTTATCCTCACTTTTATCTCTGCCTTTCTCTAAGCCATGCTGTTGCATCTATGATGGCTTAGGAGCATCAAAAAGGCAAGGTTGGTGGTTAGAAGCACCGTGACTTTTATTAGGCAAAACACCTCATTCGGTAACTGTGACCAGAACCTCAGTTACAAGTCCATGTAAGACTGCTTTCTCCCAGCTGTGTTACTGGGTCAGATAAAAGTACTCCTTCCGCACACAAGCCTTTCTAAAAGGTGAAGGGTTTCCCAAGCTGGTCTTACGCTGAACCTCTCAGGTGTAGAGATGGCAGCGTGGTTTGCAATCTGTTTCTGTCCACCTGACCTAATGGACAGGTTTCCTCTTTTGAGGCCATTTGGCTTTTGTGGAGGGGTGGACGATCCTTCTGTCTTTTCTTGTCTGAATGGAATGCTTAAATGCATCTTGGGAGGTGATGGACCTCCACAGAGGTATCTCACAATCTCTGGGTATTGCCCTCAGCCCTCAGGTGTGCACTTTGAGCAGGTGTCCAGGGAATGGGGACAGCCTGTCTTGGCCTCTCCACGGACTTGTGTGGGTAATGTGGGCCCAATGACCAAATACCCCTAGGAAAACAAGGGAGTGGTGGGAGGTGGTTTTCCTTACACCACTGATTTCCCAAAAGGATGTAGTATACAACCTTTCTTTTCCTTCTGGAGAGGGTAATGCACATGGGTATGTGTGGCTGGCAGCAAATTCCATATTTTGTCAGATATTTTGAGGCTTTTATGATCTGTCATCCTCAAATCCCAGTGCTGCAGGGTTCAGCGTTTTTGCGATGGATATGAAAGATGTGCAAAACCAACGTGGTGCTGGACACGTCATGTGCTTTACCACCCTGATGCTGGTAGTGCTTGTCATGTGCTTCATCCCAGATATCAAAGTTGGTATTAATTGTGCCCCAAGAATGGATGCAAGGGGTTGACATTTAATTGAGCGTTGGTGAATTCCAGCTGCTCCATTATTTTGTAGCTTCCAGCATTTTTAAATTGCAGCTTCCTTGCCACACTACAAAGAAGGTGAAGGAGCTTCTGTGCAGTCTTGGGAGACTGCATTTTAATTGAAGACACTTCCACGCTAAAAGCAGTCCTGTCTGACATGTGTCACTAGGGAAAGTCAGTGCATTGAATTAGCTTTCGAACAGTTGCTCAAAATAAGAGGCCACAGCTTGTTTTCAGGCTGCAGGGGAGAGCCTGGTGAGAATCTTGACCACTCTTCAAAAGTAGATGTCTTATTTATATATAAAATAATTAAAGGAGTGTTGGAGTGAGTGTATTCTTTTAGATATAAAGCTATATATGTATATAAAAAGATATAAAGAAAAAACCTTTTTTCCTTGTAGTTTAAAGTTCTGTTGGAACTTTTTTGTTTAATAGTAAGTGATGTGGGCAGAGGAGCAAAACATTTGTGGCAGCAAGAGCTTCTAGTTGATGTTGATGCAGGTGAGATTTGGCAGGTAGCAGTTTGACACATCAGAAAGGAGGACACGACAGTTCTCCTGCGAGGAGCAGCACCCCAAGCAAGTCCAAGGTGACTGTGCTCTTTTCCCTGTTGAGTTCAGCCTGAGGGCTAGGGCACTTTCAAGAAATAACAGCTTTGTGGGTGAGAGCTCAGATGTGTGTTCTGCTTGGTGGGAGCCAGTTGGAGCAAATTTGGTTGAAGCTGTCAAGCAATTGATTTCACAACTGAGACATTTTAGAATCCAGTAGAGGAGAGAATCAAGTCCTGCCATTATTATATTTTTTTTGTATGGATACCTTCATAGCTGCAAGGGAGGGAGCCTGAAAACTTGCCAGACCAATGCAGAGGTGTCACCACTGTTCTTACTTTAAACATGTTCATTGCCTCCCTGTCTGGACCTTGACTGCTGGTGCATTGAGGAAAACAAATATTCTGGCTTATATCTCTGACATCTCAAATTTGCACCACAGAAGTACCCTGGATAGAATTACTGGTGAAGCGAGACAGTGGGGTACCAGCAGAGCAGCTAATGGAGGGACATTTACTTTTCCTGTTGCTTTTGTAGACTCCTAATTGCTGCCAAATGCCACAGCAGTGAGCGCTCCTTGATAAAGCTTTGAAGAAACAATTGTTTGAGTAATTTTCTAGCTTGTGTGCAAGGCTACAACCTGACTGGCTGGCCCTGCAGAGCGGCTGTTGTGCTGGGCCTGGGACTGCTGTGTGTTAAGCATCTGTCAGCCCAGATAGTGGGCTGGTCATCCGTCCCCCAACTGCATGAAGGGGTGTCGGCTCAGGGTTCAAACATTCTGTGCATTTTTGGCGTTGAAACCGTGATTTGAGGCTGGTCAGCTGTTTTAAGAGAAAAGCCGACTTCCTGGCCTTCTGCACACAGACAGTCATTGGGCATGCTGTTTTCTGGTGAGTGGGCTGGGCTGCATTTCAGTCTTCCCACCACTGAGGTTGGTTTGCAACCCTTCCCAGAGGGTTGGGATTGCAGCCGGGTACTGAGCAGCCTGATGGCTCACTGCTGGGGAAGACTCCCATGAGAGAAGCAGGAGGGAACAGAAACAACCCTCTTAAATGTAGCTAGGTGAGTTCTGCTAGCGCTGCTCCGCTCCTGAACCATCCCACTGGGTTAACAAATGGATGATGCCCAAATTGAGGCCCTTCTGAGCTTAGTGTAAGAAGCTGCAACACCTCCCTCATAGTTAACAGTGTTTGCAAATCTGACACGCTGCTGCTCCTGTCAGGAAAGACTTTTAAGTATGTTCATTGAAAGTAATTTTTTTCTTTACCCTCACTTTGCTGACATGAGCTGATTGGAGAGATTATGAAGATGCTGTTAATTAAAATGATAAGAAATGGATCATTGTATCTTGCCACTCAACGTGTTTTTTACCCTCTTGAAGGTCATGGAGGCGGAACAGACCAAAACAAGAAGTGAGCTGGTTCACAAGGAGACTGCAGCCAAATACAATGCCGCCATGGGAAGGATGAAACAACTGGAGAAGAAGCTGAAGAGAGCCATTAATAAGTCAAAGTGCGTTTTCTGTTTGGTGATGAGTTTAATAATGAAATCTCTTTGGGGGAAATACCCATTCTGTGTGTTTTTTCAAACTTGTGAAAGTGTGTTGCCCTTTGGACCTCTCCCTTTGGGCTCCTGTCTGCGGGCAACAGCCTCCAGCACTATGGGTACTGGTGTTTGTCCTTGCATTTGTCCTTCTTGATTGTCTTTTGGAACATGTGGCTTAATAGACTGGTGGACTAAGTGGGATAAGAAACATTTTCTGGGCCCATTCCTTGTCTTGAGTGTGTTGAGCCCTGTGGTGGCATGTGTTTTGAGAAACAGGCTCATGGGATTCACCTAGATGCTGCTGACAGAGCTGCAGAGCTCTGTGCGTAGATGTCTCGCAGCTTAGGATTGTTTGCCGTTTAGTTCTTATTTTTAGGTAGGAGAGCACCAAAAGCAAGTGACAGAAACCTGAAAGGTGCGAGACTGCATCAGAGTACCCTGCTGTACAGCAGACTTGTTTACTTCCAAACGCTGCCGTGGCGAAGCCGTGCGAGGAGAACTGTTCTTGGGGGAGAAATGGCACTTCAGAGGGCATAGCTAAGCAGCGAGTGGCATTAATAAATGTGTCTGCATTTGATGTGCAGTTTTGCTCTGTTGTGGAGAAGTGAAACAGCTTTTTGCTCAGAACCTGTTTAAAATTTCAGCCCTACTTACAACCTTAATCCTCTTTATATTTCACACTCGTTCTCTTTGTATTTCACAGCCATTCTCTTTATATTTCCAGACTGTAGCTTGTCTAAACAATCTGCTTGCTGTATTTAGCTTTTAATCCTTCCATCTAAAAATGACTTTTGGTGAAATTGGTCAACTCAAAATCTATTTTGATTGGTGTTTGCTCAGTTCAAGAAAGGATTAGCACTTCTCAAGGAAGATTCAAGTATGTTTGCTTGAACCAGTGTAGCGCCGTGGCTTGGTAGAATGAGCTGCATGCTGTTCGTCTAGCACTGCGCAGCGACTGTGAAAAACCTCGTCAGATCACTGAATGACAGATTCCTCGCTCTTTGGTTGCTAGGAGTCCTTCCCTTACAATAAGATGTAAAATAAAGGCTCTGGTAAGTTGTCACTGGGATCCCACATACCTCTCTAGAACAATGATGGTGCTGCCCCAGCTGCCTCTCGTGTGATTTGCTGCCTTCATGTTCGTTTCCTTGCTGAAACTACCCTCATGGGGGTGTTGTCTTGCATCATTCCCCTTAGGACATGCTGGTTTTCACTCGTGTGGAAGGATCCCAGAACAGTCCTTTGTCTCACAGCAGGGCTGGCTGCAGGGTTCTGGAGATCCTTTCATAAGAGGTGTACAGAAGCACCAATTCTAACCTAGCATTAAAGTGGAAGATGCCTCGTGGCACAAACAGGCTTATCGTGGGTGTCTCTGAAATCCCACTGTATAGGGATGTTGGAAAGGTCAGTCGTCTCTCAGCATTGCAATTTTCATGTAAAGGAAAATTGAAACTGAGCTGAAAATATCAGTGCTGTCAAGTAGCTACACAGAGCTGGGAAATGAGGCTGCTGAATTGGCAGCTGCTTATATTGTAAGGTGTAGCTGGCTACTAGCTGCTTTTCAGGAGGGATTTAATACCAGCAAACTGCTCTGTGCTTCTCCCTGGGTGATGCAGGAGGGCTGGCTGTAACACCTGGGCCTTTCAAGCCCATGTTGTCCTTGCTCTCTCTCTCTCTCTCTCCGTGAGCTCAGGGGTAAACATGCTGAATGAGTTGCTCTTTCCCATGCAAAAAATTATTTCCATTTGCTCCTCACTTCAGTCTGGGTTAAGATGCTTAAAGCATCAGTATTTGAAAGTAGGATGGAACAGCCTGGGGGAAAGTAATTTAGATGATTTGCTGTGTGAAGTTGTTGAGTGAGTGGTTATTGTATTGGTTTGGTTTGCTTTTGCCTTTAATTTTGTTTCTGGGTGCTTGCTTGTAAGCGATGAATGTGAATACAGCTGCATGTTCTTAACAGTCGCCAGATCTTCTGGCTCAGTGGTTCTGAGCTGCAGGACAACAAACTCAACTGTGTTAGCTGGTTTGTGGAAGTCACTTTCTGCTCTGGTGACTTGGTCAAAGTGCTTTTCGCTCTTCCTGTCATCTACTTAAAAAGCACTTTGCTTGACTCTGCGATGTTGTGGACTTAGACAACTGATGATGTAGGACACTGACTGCATCCCTGAATGATTCACCAGCCCTGCTGTGTCATGGAACGGGTTTCAGTAGTTACTGGGTCGTGGATGTAAGAGAATGAAGTGACCCGAGGAGATGCGAGTCCCTGCCCTGCCAGTGCCTTGCTTTGTGCTGGCATCGCGTGCCCGGCTGGGTTAGTGATGAGCAAGAAGAGTGTTTGCCTTTGAGCTCCTACACGTCAGGTCATTGGTGTCCTTTTCCTGGTTCAGGCAGCATCCTTCTTGCCTGTTACCTGTAAACTTGCCTGCTTAAATCAGGGCTTTTTTTGCTGCCCACCGTTACATTGGACGATACTGGCTTGTGGACTTCAAAACTTCGAAGCTGGGATGTGGTTTCTAGGCTTTGTACTGCACCTCTTGTGTTCCTGTCCTCCTTCAACTTTATAAGCAAGTTTTGTTGTCCATAGTGGGAAACAGAGTGGGTGTGACACTGTCCTCTGTGGCCAAGCAAACCACCGGAGAACCGTGCAAGAGGGAGGGAAGTGCTGTGCCCCTGCATGTGCTGCTCTGACTTCCCTTCATCCCCTCTCCTGCACTGAAAAGCCTAAGAACTGCCCCTCCACCCCCATGTCTGAACATGGAGAATTCTAAGGTTCACCTTCTGTGGGGAATTTACATGTAATGCGGGATCAAAAATCAGATGGGTACAGGGAGGATTGCCTGTGCCTGAAGCTGGACACTGCATTTAAATATCTTGCAGAATCTAGGCCTGAAAGAATTGGGCTGTCAACTCCAAACCCTCACATTTTGCAATTTGTATTTAGGTCAAAACCCCCATGAGAAATAGATGAAAAGAGAGACACTGAGAGCACGTGTAGGTGTTCTGTCATCTAGATAGCAGTCTCAGGGGGTTACAGTGAAACACAAAATAGCTGTGTTAATGCATGAAAAGAGCAACTCCCACTCCAGTACTCTGCATTCCCTCCCAGTGATTGTAAACAATTGTTCTTTGTTTTTCCACAGACCTTATTTTGAACTCAAGGCAAAGTACTATGTCCAACTAGAGGTACGTATGTAATTCATAATTCATCTGAAACTCTTTACTGCTTACAGTAAATACTGAAATTATATCTCAGCTGCTCTGACAACTGTGTTGCATTTCTGTGCAGACCCAATTCAATTCAAAACCTCTTTAACCATTTGCTAAGCACATTTTAAAGATAAAAGGCGTAAGAGAAGCTCTGTTTCCCTATGTGAAATTAGTGTCTGAACTCTGCTGCTTACTGCCAGACCTGAACAAATACAGTCTGACCGTCTTTACGTCTTGTAGTTTGAACTCTCCAGGGTTGGTTTGTTCGGATTTTTTTTTATTCTTACTTTTTATGCATCAGACTGTTTTAACTGTGCTTGGGGTGCTCTTTTCTGTTCCCTGGTTGGTCAATTAACAGAACAAGCAACCTGCTTGTAGTGCTCAAACATCAGGCAGATGTGAATTTCTGATCTGGAGTTTGAGGTTTGGCTGGGTGAGGCTGCCAGGGTGTCTTTTGGCATCTCCACACGGCACTTTGCGTGGTGCAATGATGTCTGGCCAGGACGTAGGCACAGCGGCCCTGGGGTGTGCATGGGATGGTAATCCCTGCCATTGCAGCCCTTAGTCTTGGGGCTGCCAGGGGTGACGGAGCAAAGTTGCACGAAAAATTCAAATGCAAGGATCACTCTCTCTCTGTTTGAGTGACTTTTGCTGCTGGCACCCAAAAACTGTGAACCTGGCTCCTCTGAGTTGAAGGGTGGTGGCTGGTGCTGTAGGTGTGTGGGACATGCAGAGGGTCTAAGTGGAGAATGTCACCTTGCACTGTTGGCCAGGGGTGCAAGAAGGCTCCAGCTGGGTGCTAGGTCAGCAGGAGCCTGGCTAGAAGAAAATTCTTAGTCCTTGCCTGGGATGCAAGTTATGTCCCACACCTTTTTTTGTGAGCCCTTCCCTGGGCTGCCTGAGATGCAACAGCTCTTTGTAAGCCTCGGAGACGCTGGTGTGCACCATTTCCTTACCAGGATCCAGGCCTGGGCTGCCCTCTGACCCTCTGTCTTGCCTGCCTTTGTAGCCATGGCTAGCAGCTGCCCCTGCACCAAGCTGAACCCTTGCCCATCCTAGGCTGGCTGCCAGCCCAATAATACCTTCTCTCTAGAGGCACCTTTTGAGAAATTCCCTTTTCTCCATGGGCCCACTGTTTGGGGGCCTGTTGCTTCTCCACAGCAGCTGCTCAGTGCCCTTCTGAAACAGAGTGAGTGTGTAAAATACAATAGAAAAGACAGCACAGATGGCTTTTAATGTACAATATAAACCAGAGTTGAGACAGCTGCAGATACCCAGGCAGTGCTTTACCTTTGGGGGACAGGGAGTGCAATACTCTTGCCCTTGCTGTAGAGTGAGGTTTGTGCCCAGGAACATGGAAACTGCTGTATTACAACTGCTGGGGTTTGAGACTTGCTGCTTTCTGGTCTGCAGCTTTAGTGACTGAGAAGTGATGGGTTTGGTGCTCAGAGGTGAGTGAGGCGGTGACCCCCAGCCATGGTGTGCCCTGCAGGCAGGGGCTGCCAGCAAACCCTTAGGGGTGGCTGTGGGATAAGCAGCAACATGCTGTTGAGAGCTGCATCATATTAATGAAAGATCCTGCATGTCAATGGGGGGACCCCCAGCTCTATGCTTAGTCAGGGGCCATCACCACACTCCAGAGTCAGTCCCAGCCCCTGTCTCCCATGGTTTGCCTCGCTGCTATCTCCTGCACGAGTGCCACTGCTTGCACTGGGGTGCTTTTGAGTCATGAACTGTCCCATTGCCTAAATATCAGCTCCAGCTTATGCCTGTGCAGAGCCATGGACACATAAGGGAGAACCACACACTGTGTGTTAATGTAACGTATCTGAAAAGCACATCTAATACCTGTCTGTCTTGTCAGCAACTGAAGAAAACAGTGGATGACCTGCAGGCAAAACTGGCCCTGGCAAAAGGAGAGTACAAGACTGCCTTGAAAAACCTGGAGATGATCTCAGATGAGATTCACGAGAGGAGACGGTCCAGTGCCATGGGGCCCCGGGGATGTGGCGTGGGTGCTGAAGGGAGCAATACCTCTGTGGAAGACCTGTCAGCAAGTAAACTGGAGTCAGACACCGTTTCTGGTGAGTGCAGAGTGCTCCTGTGCCTGGCAGTACCCATGGGTGTTGTGAGCAATGCTGAGATGAAGATTGAGCTGCGTGTTCTGCAGTTTGAAATACGCTGGCTGTCGTGGGACTGCGGCTAATTTAACACTTCTCCTTATTACAGGAGTTGATTGTGTTCTGTAATAGCCAGTTTTCAGCAGGAAGGGATGTAGCTGAAGTGCATCGGCTGTTCCCTTAGTGTCACTGTTGGGTTTCATACAGTGCTGTATGAAAGGAACAAAATTAATGCACTTCAGAGTGTGCTTCTCATTTTTAAGCCAGTGCTGCTGCTGGTGGTGACTTACCTGGCGTGGTGGCAGGCTGTTTTGGCTGGTTGAGCTGGGTTGCTGAGGCAGCAGCGCCGTTTGGAAACAGAGCTTCTGGGTCAGGCATTTGCCTGGGCCTGTGGCAGAGGGACTAAAGCTGTGGGCACAGCGGTGCAGAGGGGTGCGATGCTGCACAGAGGGGTGATGGGATAAGCTCCTGCACACGCTGCAGGATCGTCCACCAATATGTGATTTCAGCAGAGCGTGTGTGCTGAGAGCGAGGGAAGCAAAGGAGTAGCAGCACACTAATGCAGTGTACTGAGAGGGACATTTCTCTTGGGTGACAGCAGCCAGCACTGAGCACATTCCAAGCCTAGGTAACCTCTGCTTTCTGGCGGCACATGGGGACCTTCAGTTGCAAAACTGGAGCAGTCCGTTGTATTGTGAGTTTGCTTCTGTACTCTGGGATGGATAGATAAGGATAAATGGGCACTGCATAGGGACTACTTTTTCCTCCCTCTTGGACACTTTCTCCCCTTCTTGATGCAGAAAAATATTTTTTTGCTTCCCAGTCCCACAAATCCCAGTTTAATTTGCATTTCGGCTCCATTTCTTCGGGGAAAAGTCTGGGTGAGGACTGCAGGAGTTCATAGTTACGATACTGCAGTGTCTGAAGGCTGAAGATGCACTTCCCTCATAGATGCTGGTGCGTACCAGTGCCGAGACCTTGTGGATGGTGATACAGCCCGTCTGTGCCCTGGGAGCTGGGAGGCAGCGCTGGGCTGTCCCCTGTCCCCTGCAGTGGCAGGAAGCTTTGTATGTTGGAGCTCTAGCTACTGTGCAGCTGGAAGCAGAGTTGCCACAGGAGCAAGTGCAGTGTCTGGGCCAGCTGCTGAAATGGCATTTCAGTGTGGCTGCCTATCTTCTGCCACCCTGAAGTCCCGAGGCTGAGCTGTCCTGGGTTAGGCTGGGATTGCCTCTGTGGATACCCACAAGTCCCTGCTCCTTGCACTACAGAAGGCCTAAGACACTGAGCTGAGGGTTTTCTTGTGCCAAAGGAGTGTAGGGACCTGATATGTAGGGGCAGAAAGAGCCACCAAAGTTAATTCAAAGCAGCCAGTTGCTGGCTCTCCTGGCCGCTGCTCAGCACGAGCTCATCCCTCTCTATGAATCACAGAGGCTGAAACAGGTTGGAAGGGCTCCAGGTTGCATCTAGTGCCAGCGCAGAACTGGGTTATGATGGGGCCAGACACAGTAACCAAAATACCCTCGACAGGTTAAGCTCTCAGCGCATTGTAACGGGGGGGTGGGGGTGTTCTGCCAAGGCCTTGTATATCTTGGTCCCTGTCTTCTGGAGTTGAATAAAACACCCAATGTTTAAGCAAGAGTTTCTTGGCCCCCAGCAGATGCTGCTGAGTGTTACGGTGAGCTTAGATGGTGGTGAGTAACCTGCACTTTCAGTTGTTGCAGGCTGGCTGTNCCCTGTCTTCTGGAGTTGAATAAAACACCCAATGTTTAAGCAAGAGTTTCTTGGCCCCCAGCAGATGCTGCTGAGTGTTACGGTGAGCTTAGGTGGTGGTGAGTAACCTGCAGTTTCAGTTGTACTTGTTGCAGGCTGGCTGGTGTCAGCCTTTCTTGCCAAGCAGAAGACTCCTGTAATTGGAAACATGTTTTTTGCCCAACCTTTTTTTGCCTTCACCCCCTGCAAAGTTCTCTCTATCCCTCACCTTATTGATAAACACAGCAAGTGAGAAGAAAGGCCCCTCCACGGTCTTGGATTTGACATCCTTAAAAGCAAAACAACAAACCCCAAACCCCAACAAACTGTCTCTGAGCACAATGTGCCCTGGAGGGGGCTCAGGAAGGTGGATAATGCTGTTATCCATTTTCTGTGTGAAGCTTTTTAGGTCAGATCTGCAAATAGAGCAGAAAGAGGCTGAGCATCTCTGCAATAACCGTGTCGGTAGCTGCCTCTGTGGCAGCCTCCATGTCCCAGTGGTGCACGTGAGCCCCGGGCTGCTGGGACAACAGAAGAATGATATTGCAACGTCTCCTTTGAACCATTTTGTTAACGCTGCTGCTTTGCTCCTGCTGCTCTTTCAAGGTGTTTCTGAGCCTCTTTAGCAATGGCAGGGAATCACAAGGAGGCGCATTTGACGATGACCTCAGGTCACTGCAAATGTCTTGCTGTTGGTGGGACTTCTTTAGGCCGCTGTGATTCCAGCACAGGCTTTTGTTGTGTAGAGGCTGATGCACAGAAAAAGCCTTCTGATCCCAATGGGACCGCTTGTGTGCAGAAGCCTTGGGTTCATGTGTCCCCAGCCTGCAATGAGCCAAGACTGAAAAATGTGAAATTTTAGCAAAATCTACATGCCTCCGTTGCTCAAAATGGAATCTTATTTAATGGATTCCTCCTCCTGTTGCTAACAAAGAGCCTGCAGCTTAATCTAGCCAGACACTTTAAAGTTGGTTTGCTTTAATGAGAATTCAGATCTGAGCTAACACGAGCAGGGAAAATCACGTCTGTGGGTAGGGCTTTTTATAATCTGGTGTTGCTTGGGGATCCGCATCCACAAAGAGATCTTGGGAGTTCATGCTGGATTTTACCTGCAGAAGTGGGAAGGTGAGGTGGAAGCAGTCTGCCCCTGGAGCTACGTCTTTCCAATTAGTGCCTTAAATAACCAGGAGCCTGTGCTGGGATCAGGATGGTGCTGGTGGAGGTGGGTGCAGGGGACTGGGCCCTGGCCTAATCTGAGTAACAGAAGACCACAAGTGAATGAGTCCAGCTGTGTCAGGGGTGGCAGGGACAGTGAAAACCCAAGAGAGTCTTGACACAAGCAGCAGTGGCTTGTGCAGAGCTGGTCTTGAGTGGCACAGCTGGCAGGTTGGCTCTTCCTCGAGGCAGAATCAGGCCTTCATGTTTCACATAGGGAAAGCTGGGTGAAGGCTCTGCGGAGGGGGCAGAGTGGGAGGAAAGGCAGCCCCTGGTTTGCAGTGCACACAGGGATAGAAGATGTAAACCTGAGAAACTGCTGTTGCCTGGGGAGGTGCAGGAAGGGGGAAGACTGGCTAACTGGAGTATTCTTTGAACATTGCAGTGGCTTCAGAAGTTTTCGAAGATGACAACGGCAGCAGCTTCATATCCGAAGAAGATTCGGAAACTCAGTCGGTGTCCAGCTTCAGCTCTGGTCCTACGAGTCCCTGCGAGGTGCCCACTCAGTTTCCTCCCACCACGCGACCGGGAAGCCTGGATCTGCCCAGCCCTGTGTCCCTCTCCGAGTTCGGGATGATCTTTCCTGTCCTCGGCCCCCGAAGCGAATGCAGCGGGGCGTCCTCCCCCGAGTGCGAAGCTGAAAGAGGTACGCACGGCTGGATCCGCCCTGGGCCAGTGTTTTTCAGCTTCATAAAGGGAGCAGGAAAACCCTCTCAGCTGCCCTAAGGCCTGTCACCAGCTCACTGAGCTCCCACCCGCTGGTCGCTTCCTTGGGGAAGGCAGTTCTTGAAGGCCCTGCGTCCCCTGGTTACCGATGGCATCTAAAATGTTTTCCTTACTCTTCTGGCTGGGAAGGTTCCCCAGTTCTGGCTCTGTGGAGGGGTTGAAAGGTTTCTCACGAGATCAGTGATCAATGGGATTCTGGTAGTACGTTTATTTTAAGGAAAATCTGAGGGTTTGGGTTCGTGTTTTTTTTTAAAAAAAGAAAATCAGTCTTGCTTGGTGAAAATCCTGCTTTCCAGGAAAAAAAAACAGTAATGAGATAACGTGCCCAGAGGAACCCCTTGCAGGCTGTGCCAGCCCTCGCTGACAAATTCAGACTGGAGGATTACCACCGCTCTTGTGTACTCCAGCCTGAAGCTGCTTACGCTGACATTTGCTGCTGCGGCGCACAGGACGAGCGCAGCTTGGCAGGGCAGCCTCAAAGGTTCCTCAAAGCATCCTGCTCCTGCTCCTACAGGGTTTGATTTTATTATTAGTTACTTAATTTTTTGCACGCTTTGGCCAGGGAGGCTGCGGAGGCGCCCGCTTGAAGCTTAAGCTGCAAACTGAAACCCGGGTTTAACATGGAGTTTACTCCTTTCTTTGCAGGGGATAGGGCAGAAGGGGCTGAGAACAAGCCAAGCGACAGAGTGAACAAGAATAGGAGCAGCACCAGGAGCGGCTCCGCTGAGGGGCTGGCTTTGGATAACCCAATGAAGCAGCTCTCCCTGCAGTGCATGAAAATCAAAGAGGGGATATGCGCAGGCAGAAAAGCTGCCCAGATTGGCTGAGTCCTCCTTGTGCCCTGTCCTGATTAATGGGAGTATAAATATTTATACATGAACTTCTCAGTGTTTGAAGAACGTTGTGCCAATAATATATGCCAAATCTTAAGCGTTTACTCTAAGAATTTAAAGCTGCACCAAGACGTCTGATTGATGTGGAGGGCTGAAGTTTTGACTCGGTAAATCCTTTGTGGGCCGGACGAGTTACCCAATGATTAAGCCGTGCTCACATCGCAGCCTGGCTGAAGCAATAACTAGTAAGGTTCCTGTGTAAACTCATGCCAGCAGGGGGGCTGGAATTCAAGCCAGACGTTTGCAGAGAGCGGTTTGGCTTCAGGTTTGTAGAAGGAAATGCTCTTTAGATACAGTGGATCTCTTGAGTACAAGTGGCATATTCTTTAAACATCTGTATTTGTCTGTACTATGCTGAAACTGTAGAAATATTTTGTATACAGGAAAGCTGTTGCATGTGTAGGGTCTCAAAGCCTTCACTCTTCCCTTGGTGCTCACAGAAAGGATGAGTCACGCCTGTAAGAGCTGATGTGGAGACCGACAGATGGAAAGGGGATGGTAACGCTCAGCACTGGTGTAGGCCCTTTCCCAGCCACCTTCCCGAGTCTGCCTTGGGCTCCCAGGGTGATTCCAGTGACCAAAAAAGAGTTGGTTGGCCCCTTGCCCTTCCCCGTCCCTGAGAAGTGAAGTATTATTTTTCAGCACTTTAAGTGTTTCAGTTTCTTTTCTTTTTTCCTCAAAAAAAAGGGAGTCATAGATGTTTTCAGGACGGTTATGGGAAGAGATTCCCCCTTGAAATATGCATGAAGAAAAAGAATTGCCAGTGTAGATTGACAATGATGTGTTCTTAAGCTTCTCCGTAGGTCGTACTGTGTGAGGTTTTATAACTGTTAAAGGGACGTGGGGTTTTAGTGTGCCCTGGAGAAAGTGTTCAGTGGAACTAGAAAGGGCACGGGCATGCTTTGCCAGCAGCTGTTAGGCAGTAGTAGTGTCTGGTACTTATGCTAATAAGTGGTAGTAAAAAAATCCTAGGACTCTTCTGTTTTGGTGGCTAAGCATTTCTGAAAGCACCATTTTATCTAAGATGTCAGTTTATATTGTTAATTTGATGGGAATTTTAGTATTGCCCAAAGTATTTTCTATTCTCTGTTTTTGCAGTCCTGTTGTATTTCGTCCCTGCCACGGCTTGTGTAGCTATTCTCAAAGTTCATGTAAAACCCTTCACACTACAGTAAACATTTTTGTTTTCCACATGCTGAGTCTGGAAGCTGAGTCTGTCTCAAGCACTAAGAACTGAGCCTTCTCCCACAGCAAGTTTGCTCTTTAAATACCTACTTCCAGTCAAGGACTGGAGCCTGGTGTCACTCCGGCGTTAGAACGTGGACAACCGCTACCTCCTTCCAGCTTCCTGACCCCCCACCTCCACCACTGGCTTCTTACTCTGAGCTGCTCGAGACCAGAACTTCAGTCAAGTTTTCCAGAAGGCCTCAGGAAGCAGGAAGGGTGGTCTGCTCTTACCTAAGCCCCCCCCAATTAATGCTGCTGAAATTTGCTGTAAGGAGGTAAAGAAGCCTGTTCTCATAAAACTGAGCTTCATCATGCTAGAGCTGTTAAGCTCTGAGAGCTTTAAATGGTTGGGGTTTTATTGGGGGGTGGTTTTGGTATTTTTAACCTCTTTTTTGCCATCGGATTTCCTCTCACCTTGCCAGCTCTGACTGGAAACCCAAACTGCCTGCACTGGAGCAATGCTCAGCAGGATGGGAGGGGGTTGTGTGTGCTGCCTGGCGTACGCCCCGCTTGGGTTGGGGTCCCAGCTGGGTAAAACCATGGATCAGGAAGTAGGAGAGGGCATGGGCTCCACCCTGCCCTGCCTTTCACACCCTGCTGTCTCGCTGGTCTCGCTGCAGCCTTCCTCCTTGGGCGAGCCTCAGGCCTGTCAGGTAAACCACACCTGGGAGGTACACACACAGAGCCAGAACAGAACTGTGCATCTGATAAACTCATGGAAAACTAACTTTATTTTCAACTTCATAAAAGCCATAATTATAAATATGACAAACTTAACTGAAGATACATCACTGTGGAGTACAGGCAAAGGAAGGAGCTTTCTCCAGGATGGTAGCTGCCTTCATGGGTATAAAAATAAGCCTCTGGTGTATCAATGTCTGTATGAGAACCTATAAAGCAGATGTTCCCACAGGCATTCTTCTTCTCTTTGGTATTACCAAGCAATTGAAATGTTCTTTCTGAGCCAGCGATGAAAACCTCTCCTGTCTGTACCCAAAGTTAGCTGTGAGCAGCTGCCTGCTCAGACACCACAGCGTGTGTGGTCAGGTGCATAACCACTGTACACAGCAGCTACAGGAAACGTGGGCTGAGTCTCAGGTGCAGGGGGTGGGTGGGACAAGCTGTTGGTACTGCTCATCCCTACTCTACTGCTCACCCAGTCTTTTCAGAACTGGTGGATTGGAGTGACCATGGGCTACCCTGGGTCCTCCTAACAAAGCAACCTGCAGGCTGTGTGTGTCTTGCTGCGACTCACCCTCAGCAACAACCTCAGCATCAGGGGGCTTGGGTGGAGCTTTAAGGTAACATTAAAAAAACCCCAACAAAACACAGAAAAGGCTTTGCAGCACATAAGCAAGGAGAGTGTCAGAACTCCTGGCACCCTCCAGTTACCCCTCTGCACCACTGACGGAGGATTAAAAATCCTTTCCTAGGAGTAGGCTTCAAAGAAAGCCTAAGAGCTCTTTACACCTCTCAGCACACCTGGCTGTGGGTTGGTGTGTCCCCAGCAGGGAGCTCAGAGCTGCACGGTGTGTGACAGCGTGGGAGGGCAGGGTGGTTACATGGCTCTGTGTTTTCCTGCTCAGCAGCTTGAACTGCACGTTTACAGGCAGAGAAGGTGCAGGACTGTCTGACTGGAAGGGGCCACAGCAGACTTTGGTGCAGGCTGAGCTGTTGTGCAGCTGCTTAAATTTTGGCAGGCACTGGCCTTATGCTGGTCTGAGAGTCCTGCTGGGTAGCACCTCCACGTTTACATCAGCACGGAATACTCCCCGGTGTATGGAAGCCAAGCAGCATAAAGGAAAGACAAGCTTAACCCAGGTAAGCTTGTACAGCCCAAGGCTGTGTGAAAATCTAAGCATTAGCTCATGTTTCAGTAATTCTCCCAGCTGTATGTTTTTGCCAAGAAACTCTCAAAGCAGATACTAAGTGCTTACATGCACGTTTTCTTTTAAGAAAAAGAGCAAGGAAATTTTGCATTAGAATTTATAATTAGAATATCTTGGTTTTCCTCTTAAATATTCCACCTGAGCATTCTGTCCTGCAGCTGAAGGGAACTGGACTGTGACAATGTTCTAGTAGCCTGTGTAGGTGCAAAGTTTGAATAGGACCTGCCTTAGAAAGGACACTGATACCCAGCCTAAATCCTGGGGTGTTACAGGGATGAGCCTGACCCACTGAGCTGCACCTGTGAGAATATCCATGTATCCTGGCAGGGACAGGAGCTTTTTGGCCTGAATGCCTTTGCCTGGTGTTAGGTGAGTACGTTGCTTTTCATGTCACACAGGATGGAAGCTGAGACTTGTGCTTTCATCCAGCATAAGCTTTGGCACGGGACGGGGGGAAGGAAAGAAACCCCCTTCCTACAGAGTAGAAACCCACTCCCTAAGAGCAACAGCAGATTTTATGGTAGGAAAGTCTACCAGCTTGATCTCACACAGCCAGGGATGTGCAAGAACTTCCAGCTGGAAGCTGGCAATCCTGGCATCAGCCTTTTGTACTGTCAAAAATATACCCTGCTGAGGCTTCCTACATCCCTCTAAATTCAGAGCTCATTCAACAGACCCAAGACTCTGCTCTGGTTTGGCCTGAGTTAAAAACCTATTCGTAGGGAAAATGTGAATTGAAGGAAAGTTCAGTTTTGTTGGGATGAAGCAGTCCTTGCTGGGCGTTACCAACAGCCAAGGATAACCACAAGGAACCTAATTTGGGTTTTGTCACCTTCTGCCTCTGCTCTTCCCTCTCTCCATTTGTTGCAAGAATCACTGGAAACTTCCCTGCAAAAGCAGGTAGGTCACACTGGGACAAAACTCGTCACACGTTTCCTAGCCCAGATGGTCTGGGAGAGACCTGCAGCCAGACAGGCCTTTGTTTTGGCTGCCCTTGTGAAGCTAGCAGTGTGCTCAGCAGCTTCTGATGAAGGAAAGGAGAAGCAGCTTGTGCTTTCTGAGGGCTCATAGCAGACTTCTACGGGAATGATCTTAGCCCACAGCTGTTTCTAGCGCTCCTGCAGCACGTGTGCTCAGCTTCCAGTGAGCAAATGCTACCTGTACTCTAAAACAAGATTTAAATGCCACACAACTTCCTAGGACTGTTTTAAAAACACCCTCCCCTCCAACTGCCCAATAGGGTGGAATTTTAAACCTTATTCTGGCCTAATCCCACTTCCACTATTTTCTTAATAGCTTTGATGCTGCTCCTAGTGATGCTGCTGGCTTTTAAAAGACATCTCCTACAGCAGGGGCGGCAAATGCGTTTCTTGCAGCTGAGGTTTATCCCGGGGAGAGATTGAAATGATCCGTCCCCTACAAGCTGAATACTTATCAAAACATGGAGAATACAACATCTCTTTGCTGGGATGCTGATGCCCCCTGTCTCTCCCTCCCACCAGCAAAGCAGATGAGCTCGGTAGAAGATAAGAGAGAATCTTACACGCAGCTTTAGGTAAAAGCTTTTCCCACCCACGAATGGAAGGGGAGGCCGTGCTGCCTGGGCGCCGCTGCCACTGCCCGTCTGCTTCGAGCCAGGTCCTGCAGCTGGCAGGAAGAAAGCCAGAGAGTACCTTGTGCTGCAATGTTATATATCTGGTAATACAGGTAGGGAATAACAGCTCTCAAAGTACATGCAACACGAGTAAAGCCACTGCCTCTCTTTTAGAAACAGCTACGGTGGGAATCGTCCTTCTCCTTTACCCCTTTACGCACACATTCCAGGTGAGCCGAGCACCTCAGCCTGGACTGGCTACACGCACAGCAGCCATAAACTCACATTTAGTTCAATGCTGAAAACATTCAAGAGAGCAGCACAAACATGGAGTAAAAGCTATTTGGTCCTGAGACTGAATAAGCAGAATACACAGCAATATTTTTTCCTTACATGTTTACTTTTAAGAATGAAATCCTAAACCCACATACCCTGTATTTTGGGAGAAGAGAATTTCAATGTTTGTTTTTCTCTGACTCACTAGATTTTGATTTGAATTGTGGAAAAATAGGAGTATGTTGAGCTCTGCTGGTTCCTGTAAGCATTTTAGCCAGTTCATGAGCCTCCTGAACAGGGCTCACTGCGATACCGTAGCAGCAAAACCCACAGCTAATTGTCCACCACAATTAACTGCCAAATTGGTGCTTTTGGCTGCAGCTTTGAACGTGATGATCCTTTATGTGTGTGTGCAGCGAGTTATTCACCTGTTCTCAGACTGTAGGAGAGATCACAACCACCTCCTTAAGCGCTGGTGCACAGCTCTGTCTCCTCACTGCAGCTGCGATACCTTAACTGGAGCAACGCTGTTGAAGTCCAAGAAGAAAGGCCCCTCTTGTTGAGGCAGGAAGGTGGTGGGGATAACGTTGTACACTCCAGCAAATACATTCTCCACTTCCAAGTAGCAAAATCCACACCTGTGATAAAAGAGCCCACCTGTTAGAGCTCAGAGCTGCAGTGTGTTTCAACCCTCTAAGGCTTCATCAAGTGAGCGTTACCTGTAGTCACCACTGCTCTTCTTCTGAAAGCCATAGGCACCAGGATCTCCTACTGTTGAGACTGTGACAAGCTCAAATCCCACGCTGTATTGCCTGTGAGTGACATGGCAGACCGTTACTTCACTCCCCTGGGCCGGCAGGACTGCCCCCAAGAGGGCTATTTATTGAAAACTACAGTCTCACTGGCAGACATGGAAAAGTTTGTTCCATTTGTGACAGAAGCATTGAGTCAAACTGACCATGACACGAAAGCAGAATTTGGAGGAAAACTGAGCACATTTCAGGTTCAGAACTAGACTGCATAGCAAATGCCTGCTAGAAATCTGCCTAAAGCAGCCACTAGCTGGTGAAGTTGTGGTGCTCCGTGGTGCAGAACCTGGGTGAGATGTGATCCTGTCAGAGGAGGTGGTGTCAGTGACCTCGGCAGACTGGCTCCTGCTGCACTGTGACTTGGGAGGGTTTGTCTGCTGCCTGTCACACACGTGATGGGCACCGCTGCCCCTGTCCCTCAAACTACCCAAATCTGAGCTGCGAGTGCAGAAAAAACCCAAAGCACCCCAAAACCTGCTCCGTTAGTGGAACTGTATAGCCATGCCTTTGCACTCCTTTTGGTTCACCAGAGGAGCTTCCTCATAGTGGGGGATGGACAGGAAGGTGGTGCTGTTCTGGGGCCACTGTACAGCTTCAGCAAAGGTAATCGTGTGACCGTGGCAGATGTTGCTGTTTGAAAGCGCTGTACACAGCTGTTTTGAGGTGAATGACAAAGGAATTTGACCTGCCTAGGTCTGTCTCTACAGGCACTGACATCCAGTACTTCTCCTGGCCTGCTAGGGGCAGAGGAAATGCACCTTCAGAGCTGAAGCTGCTGCACAGGCCACGATATAACAGCCTGGAAGGGCTTAGTACCTTGCATATTAGCGCTACTGCAAAAGAAAAGGAATTATGATCATAAGTAGTTTTAAAACTACTTTGTACTTTCTTTTCCTTTGTACTTTCTTCCCTTCTGTGCAGGGCCTGCCTCTGCTCAGATCCCCAAAATACAGCTCCTGCTGTCCTTGTAGGCCAGAGATTTCCTCAGTAGCAAAGGGACAGGTTTAAATCACTACTGATGGTGAAGTGAGAAACAGAAATAGTACTCAGTCTGAAACACCTCCCATAACTTGTCTTCTCCCTTTTCAGGGAGCCTCCTACCCTCCTGTGGGGACGCTGGCAAAGCTCTACCCCAGGGCAGTGTCTCTGTGCTGACACACACTTATTCACCACGCACCTCGGTCCCCGGAGTTCGATCAGTAACGGCCCGTTCTTGTCCAGCTGGAATTGGTAGATGGGGTTATTTTTGTAGGTGTCTCGGAAATTTCCACATCCTCCAGCGCTGTGCCCTTTCCACTGTCCATTAACCTGAAAGAAGCCAAAAATACAGAATATGGTCCGTGTCCTGGGGATTTGTATTGCTTCAAACCCACAAGAGTAGAGGCTCCTCTCGCTTTAGGGGTCCCTGACTTCAGTGATGTCTCTTCCATTTTTAAAGTGGGAGTGAAAGAGGATGTTAAGCATTCAGAAGGTCTCACTGCAGTCCTCCACCCACCTCCATCAAAGCCCTAGATGCCTTCAAAGTGTGCTGCATGTTTTCAGCTTTTAATAAGTTACAGATGATTAATACAGATACAGAAGCTTAATAAGTAACAAGTGACTCTCTCTGTGACAAACTGCCTGTAATGCAGGAGCTGTATTTCCAGCTGCCCCAGGACTGCTGGACTACGCAGGTTATTTTTTTGGCTCAGAGGCTCCTCTGTTGCACTAAGTGAGCAAAGGCAACGGTACAGGAGGTGCAACGTGACTTTTGTTGTAACCTTTGATTTGGCCACTGCTGCCTGTCCCTGTCCATTCACTTCCATGGACTCTGAAAAGCGGCATTACCAGGACGAGATATCCATAAGGACCAGTTCCACAAGGACAAAGACATACAAGATGACACAAGCTGCTCAGACTTTGAGAAACAGCCCATCTGTTTACAAGTTCCTCCTGGTAGTCATTCAACTGAAAGGTTAGACTTGTAAGACATGCCAGGCGTTCACACAGAGCTGGGATCCGTTTCTCCTGTTCCTCCCCTCCCCTTTCTGTCAAACCACCAAGGAGCAACGTTGTTTTTTCTTCCTTGTGCTTGAATTTCTTCACTGTGTCTACACTCCAGTATACTTTGTGTCTATTCTTTACTCTGCCTATGGTAGGATCCCCCAAGATACACAGAGCAGGCACAGAGATTAACATTAATGGCTGCTGGCTGTTAATGCATGAAAATACAGGCCAGTTCCTTTATCCTGTGACCTCTTGGCTATATTTATATTGCAGCTGAAGGTGTAACTGCAGCTCACATTGACAGCTGAAATACAAACAGCAGCTGGCCCCAAAACTGCCTGAGCTTCTGACTTAACGTCAGGCCAGTTTCTTTGCTCTTTTCCCTGCTGCTGTGCTCTCGGGGAGCATCTCTACATGAAACGTACCACGGGTATAATGCCTTGATCCTGTCTGGCAACCTGAGTGCTTACCCCAGTGGTTACAAGCCTTTGAGATGTCTCTGCAAAACTGTGGTGCAGTATTGTAGTGCTGCCATCCTAAGTCCATTTGTCAGTCCCACTGCTGCTGCCTCTGGCTGATACTGCCCCACCATGCCAAGAGGTTTTCCAAGGAAATCAGGCAATTAATTCTCTCCAGGGAAAATAAGCAACTCTTGCAGGGTTTTTCCTCTGCAGTAGTACTACCACAATCCGACCTCTGCAGAGTAATTACGTAGGAGGATACAGGTTGTTATTCTAAAGGCCACTCTGTTCTACAAAGGCTTTATGGTTTATCTGCAATGGTATGGATGAAACAACACACCCTGTTGGAACACTCTGGAAGGGGCTGCCCAGGGAGATTGTGGAGTCTCCTTCCCTGGAGATATTCAAAACTCGTTCCTGTGTGACCTGCTCTAGGTGTTCCTGCTCCAGCAGGAGGGTTGGACTAGATGAGCTTTCAAGGTCCCTTCCAATCCCTGATATTCTGTGATTCTGTGTGATTCTGTGAAGGGGGAGCTCATATACCCAAGGCTGGTGAAAGTTAAGCCACCATCCATCCAGAATGGGGCCGGCAGAGCCAGCCAGCCCAGGGGCTCCTGTCCTGGTATGAATGACACTAACAGAGCAGCTAACTGTTTGGCAAATTGTATGCAACTTGAGTACAGGAGTGGTCTTGTGTTAATGATGCTGGGATGAATCTTTAGTTAAGAAGTTCCATCTGTTAGAAGATGGACTAAGCTGGCATTTTTGAGCTGTAGTATAAAAATGTATTTTAACCCCCTGTACGTCTCCAATAGGAAAAGCCAATCTAGAATTATTATCTGTAAAAGAAAGTATTTATTTACTTACCCGTTTGGCAATGGTGTAAGGTGTAGGAATCTTGGAGAAGGTGAACTTGCACAAGGAATACACCTGTTGCAAAAGAAGCAGCTGGTCACACATTCATCTTGTGCCTCTCATACCAAATCACGTTAAAAAAAGCAGTGTTACCTACACATCAGTTTTAGCCACTTGCTAAACACACAACATGCCTATAGTGTTATCCCACAACCCCATCAGGAACACAAAATCTGGAATCATGCTGGGACCAACAAGACTTAGTTCTACTTAATTTTTATTTTAAAAAAGCAAAATTGAAACAATCTGTACTTTACTCTAGGCCTTGATCATCACAAGACTCAGCAGTTACCAAAAAACCCAATACTGATCCCAATGACTTCTCTAAAGTCAAAACCATTAAATCTTAACTTGAATGTAAAAGAGGCTGATTTTGGACATGTAGAAAGCCAATGCTCTGCCTGTATACAGAGAGCAGCTTTTTATTGAAGGAAATGGAATTTTTTAGCAATTAAATCAGCTGTAAAATGTGTCACTACTGAAGTTACACACTCTGTATTGTCTTAACTACAACAGAGAACATGATCAAGAACTTCTTCCAGGGGTTCTGCTCCATTATTCATGTCCTCCCTGCCCCAAAATAACAACAGCAATCCAGAAGTACACTTTTAATCAAACTTTATCGTTCATTTTTAAATGTTCATTACGAAATCAACACTACTTACCCTGATGGTATAATGGATAGTGTTTTGTTTCTCATACTGGGACACCACTAAGGTAAACGTATGGGGCCCTGGAGAGGTGAGCTTTATCTTGGTCAGATAATGGGGACTGTTGATGCGGATACCATCAATGTACGGAGGGGGATCAGCTGCAAAAGAAAAGGATGATCAAAACCCTCCCTGCCCAGTACACTTCTCAGCCAGTTCCTATCAGCGAATTCTGCCAGCAAGGTCAGACCATTGGTGCCAAGGTTAGACTGGGAGCAGAGCTGAATGCTCTCAAGAGACCAGAGCCTCAGGGTTTGCTCATAAAAAGGACAGATAATCTGAAAAGCTACTATAGTTTTCAGGAGAGGTACATCACTCATGACAGAACACGAATTCCACACTTTGACAGTACAGCTTAAATCCCATCACTTGCAAGAACTTCTCATCTGTCCCCATTCAAAGGGGAGCTACCGTGCTTCCGCTGAAATCTGAAGAGAAACATCAGGAAAGTTTGAGCACTTTGTGAAAATCTCTCTGGGGAGCCTGCTCCTTCTCCATGGGCTGGGCAGGCCCAGAATGCAAGCTGCCCAAGTGCACGTGTTGAAACACGTTCATTTCTTGCACTAACACCCGCTTTCTCGCTCTCCCATTCCCTGTGATGGTGACAAAGGTGTAGCTGTGACCCAGTACCAATGTGCAGACCTTGCTTGTTACAAACATCCCAAATATTTGCCTTTACAATTAGACGATGTAATTCTTGATTTGGCTTCTAATTGGTTCTTCCCAGACTTCTTTTAATTTCAGTGAAGCAGGAGCAAGTCTGCCCAATTACTTCAATAGGCCCAGGATCAGATCCTTTTATTTTCTTCCACAAAGCAACAAGGGAGAAGGGAAAGGATTAATAGAAATCAATGAGAAGCTTGGGAACGGGAAATCTCGGCCTTGCTGCCAAAGGATTAACCTGCTTTGTTCGGATCTCATTTCAACAGATGGTAAAAATAATGCTGCAGCTTGACCAATCTATTTCCATGGAAAAAGGTTTTAAACCAGCTTGAGCTCATGAGATTAAAAGTTTTAAGAGAGTTTGGGTAGCGAGACAAAACATACAAATCACCCAGTTCTTGCTAGTGGTCTTGCTGGAAAACTCTCAAGCACACCTGAGCCATACCCTCCACGACACAAACAGGCTTGCTTTGCCCACTTAATGCTTTCAGTAAGACATCATGTGCAACAAGCACTGCTCAAGTACGAGCAACTCAAACCAGGACAACTGGAAGCTCATCTTGGGCTGGAAGGCCAAGCAGACACTTTAACAAGATCACCTCGTGTGAAGACACACTGATTTGATCAAGCCTCAGCAGATGCCTTTTGCAGAAAGACAGCTCAGTGTCTAGGGAAATGGGTTGGCAGAGTTCATTGAACAAGACCAGAGATGAAGAGTGCAAGCCTTCCCAGCCATTCCCATAGGGAAAACCCCACACATTCCACTCTGGGGAAAACAGCTTTAAAAACCTACTCTCTAATTAACTGTTACTAACACCTGCTGCCCGAGCAAGTACCCCAGTGCAATCCCGGTTCTAAAGAAGCTCCCTACCTGCAAGAGCAAGAGGCTAAATCCTACCTGCCTTAGGATTTACCTTCCCTCAATTATGCCAAGCAATATTGTACAGAGCTCTCCAACTTGATGGAAAGAATAAAACCATGATATGATTAGCTCTGCCTAAAGTTGCTAAAGTTGCAGTCTATCCTATCCAGCCAACCTGGGCATCACCTGTACTTCCCGGGTCTCCACCTGTGGTGCAGATCTGCTATCTGCTTTGGAATAAAACATACAGGGCTTTTGCAAAGCTAAAGCCCAGCTCCAAAAACCCAGCTCCTTCTTCTCAAGAGGAGTAGAATCTGAGCTACAATGACCAAGAGTAACACTTTTGATAAAATTTGAGCATCTAAATATCTTTCTTAAGCATTCCATACCCGATACTTTGAAAAGTGTTGAAGTGTTCAGCTGTGTCTTATGAACTTGCTTAGATACTTTGCCAAGCCAAGTTCATGCAACAATTAACCCTGATTGTTTTCGTTTAGTAGAAGCCATCAATCTTTAAATAATTTCACAAGTCTGGGAAATGATTATGCTATCAGATAAACAGGAGCACATCGACTCTTCCCTCTAAGGATTAACTGCTGCCACTGCAAAATCAGCAGAGCAACGAAGAAAAAGCTGTGCCAAGTGAGGTGTCACAGCAGGACTAAGGAGACCTCTTTGCACGCTTCTGGCTTGGTTCACTCCTTCAGCAGGGACTGCAGAAGGTGGTCAAAGAGGACTAAGCCACTGGTTCAGAAGACTGACCTCAGAGTGAGGCATCTAGTTTTAAAGTTTTAAAGCTCTCCACAAAATACTTGGCAATTCTTCATTTATTTCTAACGTCACTTTCTTGACAACTAAGGTTGACTAACCTGGATAGTAAACCTTTTTGCCATCAGTCTTGTACACAACCATTGTAATGAACTCCCGATTGTGTGCAAAGTCATCCTATAAAAAACACAAAACAAGCAGAGTTTGACACTTCCACGCAATGCAACCAATGCTGAAGCAGAATGAGGTGTGCATCCTGTCATCCCCTGTGATCACCAATAGTTGTATTTACTAAGACATCTATTCCCATTCTTTTAAAAAATTAAAAAGTACCTGAAATAAACAAAGTGCCACTCCTGTAACTTAAAACACTTATTTTCATGGTGGAGAATACGATGGACTCAAATGTTTACTCTGGGTCTACGCCAGTGATCTTGTGTACATGTTATGTGTACCTCCTGAATTTACAATTGATACACATACATAGGTGTAGGGAATTGAACACAAAAATAGAAGCAGTAATAAAATAATAATAAACAAAGCTATATATCTAAATTAAAAAAGACTTACAGAAGATATTCTAGAACTCAGAAAATGTAAGAAAAAGAACCTGGCACCTTATCTGTGATGTGCCTGCTAAGCAGGACCCAGACAGCAGCACCACCTTGTGGGCACTGGACCTCCAGCTTGTACTGAGGGTTGTTAGCCAGGCTGTAGGCGTCCTTCACCGGACCTTGCTTTGCATCCCAAGTACTGAAAGCAATACAGACACGTTATTAGGTAAGAAAGACACTAATTGGTGCTTTGAAACCTAACTCCACATCCTACATATATACAGAGCTGTCCATTATCAGCATCAAAGGAGGGAAGGCTGGATCCCTGCAGGAATCTGTGACAGTGGTTACACAATCAGTGTCAGCAGAGGTTTTATTATCCCAGCACGTGGGATAATGAAAACTGCTGCACACAACCAGCGTGGCTGTTCGGTCCGGCGTCTGCAGCGGGGCCGTTCAGAGGGGCCAGGCTAGCCGGGTACTGCCATGAGTGCACACACCACCTTGGTAATTACAGGAGAAACACCGATGCTTCTGTGACCATGAGAATACATATACAAGCTATGGCTGATTTCAAAAGCTTGCCAAGTTTGTTTCCTCCAGTTTTTTATACAGGTATTTTTTCTTTCAAAACTTGATCTGTTTTATGTCTGAAAGGCTGCCTGCATGAAGTGCTAAAAAAGTATCTTTGAGGTACCCTGTTGGAGATCTGCTGGCTGCTTCACAAACTGTCTGGACAAGCAAAATAAGGTCTGAAAAGCCAGAAAAGTGCTGATGACTGACTGCATTGTGGCATGCTGATGACTGACTGCATGTGGCAGCAGGGTAGGTTTAGGCTAGACATTAGGAAAAAATTTTTCACAGAAAGAGTGGTCAGTCAGTGGAATCAGCTGCCCAGGGAGGTGGTGGAGTCACCCTCCCTGACTGTGTTTAAGAGCAGATTAGATGTGGTGTTGAGGGATCTGGTGTAGGGGAGAACTTGTAGAGTAGGGCTGATGGTTGGACTTGATGATCCCAGGGGTCTCTTCCAACCTAAATGATTCTATGATTCTATGATTCTATGTTGGGAACAGAAGTGGCTAATTCCTAAGTCCCACTGACCCTCCCACGCCTCTAGAGCTGAACAGCCTGTGTGGAAGGCTGCATTATCAACCAAACTTCAAATGATCACCATCATTATGCCACTTTTTAGGGCAATTCCACTGTGCGAGGTGTTTCCCTACACAGAGGTACGGTGATGTCTAACACACAAGGGAAGGCAGATCAGTCAGCAGGTGGGCTTGGAGATTAGCAGACACATTACCTCATCTCCTACATCACCACAAGGCCTTTTAGAAGTCATTTGAATCAAGAGCTGGAAGGAGCCTTTACAGATGAAACTCAGCAGTTGTACTCTGGATGGAGCAGCTTGTGCAGAGCTGCCCCACACAGAAACAGTGTGGAAGCAGTGGCAAAGTAGAGTGGACTACAAACAAAGAGAAACACTTGCTTCCAGAAACTGAGACACACTTATCCTCAAACTGTGTGACAAAAGGACTGAATGGGATGGATACCTGGTAGGAGACAGGTATCACACTCAGAACCCCCCAAATCAGCAAGCAAGGGAGATTACTTATAATAACCATGACTGGTAAAAACCAGAATCAGTTAAACTGCTCTGGTACCAGCGAACACACCCTGCAAAGGCAACGTGCACTGCACACACGACCTGCAACTGCCCAGGGAAATGAAGTCCAAACTAAAGCTCAGTCACTCCAGTAGAGTCAGATGAGTGCTTAAGCAAAACACAGACTGTGTAAAAATCTGCTTTCTCTTCTGACAGACAAGGAACGGGGACCAGAATCTGGTTACACAACCTTAGGTCCACAGCACCATCAAAAAGATCACTGGAGTTTCAATGATGCTACAGAAACAGTCAAAAACAAAGCCTGGGCTTAGAATTTAAAACTGTAAAGTCAGGCTCAAGGGAGCACAGTTGGAGCTCAACTTCTTTAGCTGTAAGCAGGAAGAATGGAAGGAAGGAAACACCATATCAGAACATTTAGAATCATAGAATCATTTAGGTTGGAAGAGACCCTTGGGATCATCAAGTCCAACCATCAGCCCTACTCTACAAGTTCTCCCCTACACCAGATCCCTCAACACCACATCTAACCTACTCTTAAACAGTTAGGTAAACACAGTCCCTGCCTCAAGCAGATCAACACTCCCACCCAACTTGGTGTCATCTGCAAACTTACTGATAGTGTTTTCTATGTCCCTATCGACATCATCAATGAAGATATTAAAAAGGAAAGGCCCCAGTACTGAGCCCTGAGGAACACCACTTGTGACCGGCCACCAGCTGGATTGAACTCCATTGAGCACCACCCTTTGGGATCGTCCTTCCAGCCAGTGCTCGATCCAGCAGATCGTACGCTCATCCAGGCCATGAGCAGCCAGTTTTTCCATGAGAATGTGGTGGGGGACAGTGTCAAATGCTTTGCTAAGATCCAGATATATTATATCCACTGTCTTCCCCCCATCCAACAATCGGGTTATCTTATCATAGAAGGAGATCAGGTTCGTCAGGCAGGACCTGCCTTTCATAAACCCATGCTGACTAGGCCTGATCCCCTGGTTGCTCATTACATGGCTGGTGATAGCACTCAAGATGATCTGTTCCATAATCTTCCCTGGTATCGAGGTCAGACTGACAGGTCTATAGTTTCCTGGATTTTCCCTTCTGCCCTTCTTATAGATGGGCGTTACATTTGCCACCTTCCAGTCCATGGGGACCTCTCCAGTCAGCCACGATTTAAGGAAGATGATGGAGAGAGGCTTGGCCAGCACGTCTGCCATCTCTTTCAGCACTCTTGGGTGTAACCCATCCGGTCCCATAGACTTGTGTGCATCTAGGCGGCATAGCAGGTCACTGATCACTTCCTCATTAATGGTGATGTCCTCATTCTGGTTCCCCTCCCTGTGTCCCTGCTCCTGTGGCCGAGTCTCCAGGGAACAGCCGGTTCCACTGTTAAAGACTGAGGCAAAGTATGCATTGAGCACCTCAGCCTTTTCCTTATCATTTGTAACTCTATCATTTGTTGGGTATCGACACAAAGGTTTGTTTTTCTTGGACCAACCTGTGAATACACGTAGATTCTTTAAAGAGACTTGGGTTCCAGCTCAAATAGATAACATCATAGTACTGGCACAGGTCCTCCCAGGCAATCCAGAAAATGCCTACAAAAGAAATGCTGTTATTGTTTCCTTACCAGACACCTTCATTTTACTTGGCTTTCAAAAGTTTCTTTCCAGGCAACTGATTTAGCTTATATAAACCCACATGTCTGTCAAACCTAGCGGTAACATTAGGATTGCCAAGGCAAACAAGCTGGTCTCTGCCTATCATCAGGGACTTTCTGAAGCTGTCAAAATGCTTTCAATTTTTGAGTACTAAGTAGAAGGTGTGAGAGAACCTGTTGCACGGAAAGAGGCATCACTGGGTGGTTCTGACCTGCCTTACTCTTTCCCAGGTTTCTGAAATAAAAATAAAACTGAAGAAGTTACAGTCAAACAGGTTCCCCCAACGCAGCAACCTAGTCCTGCAGTCACCCAGCACAACCAGGTGCTCAGCCAACGGTTCAGAACGTTTGAATGTGTTTCTGAGGTACCTCACTATCTACGTGACCTGTTTTAGCACCTGGAATCTGCTTCATCTTTAGAATGTTGTTATCAGGCATTTATTCTCATTCTTGGGAGCTCCCCTAATTGCAAACCCAGGCACCAACAGTGCCTGCAGGCTGACAGGTTCCTGCTGAAACAGAGTCACAAAAAGGTAACAGCCTTTTCATTCAAATCTGACAGAGGCAGCTGCAGATCCTGCAGCACTTGAAAACACAATGCAGTGGAATAGAGACACATGGAGACAAGACCAGAATGTGAATCCAGGCAAAATCAACAACTCCCTTAAAACTATCAATGTCATTTTATATAAAAGTTAACTACTAGATGTTACAGATGTAAATTCCTCACGGAATGAATCAGTGAATGAACAATGAGCTGATCTCTGACAGTTGTCACACAGCCAGAGCTGCTATTCTTCCATTGAAATCAAGAGATTTTCTTACACATTTGCATGAGGCTTATCATCAAACGCTGTCATTTAACGCTTTTGGCTGCACACTGTTGTCAAAATGAAGCATCACTGAACAAGAGGGTGCCCTTACAGTGACAAACAGCAATGAGGACACCACAAAAAGAGAGCAGGCTGCTCTCTCTGAGTGTAAACTGCAGCCTCTGCAGAATTTCCCAAGTGCCAGCAGCCCGCCCTTCCACCAACACACCCACACACTGTGGGACACAACAACACTGGGCATCATTCCAAGTGGATTCTCTGGACAGGAACATCGTAGTGCCACTCTCTCCAGTTTGGATCTCAATCTACTCTGACAGCTGGGAATGGAATGTGTGTAAAGATACCTCTAGTGCATCACCTCAAACACAGGCAAGACAAATCTAATAGTGATTAGAGTGAGCATGCTGGGAGGGGGGGAAGAAAAAAAAAAAACAGCCACACACACACAAATCTTTCCATAGACTAAGAAGCAGCAGTACACATCTCACTGTCACAAGACTGTCTCTGCACTGAACTCCCCCATGCCCAGCTACTGAGACAGCAGCACTTAAGCAGAGAGAGAGGCAATTTCTTTTCAATTAATCAGAGATGGATTAAACAGTCCAGATCACTTAAACCCCAGACAAGTCTGAAATGACAGGTTTAGATACGGACATACTTCCTAAAGTTTTGGGCTATTTACTTTCTAGTATTTGTTTTATTGCCTTTTCCTTGTGCTTAAGCATTTCTTTCCACCTCCCTGAAGGGATACACAACAAGTATCTACAATATTTTAAAAGATAGGGACTTTTAAAGATTTATTACCATTGTCTATTTTCTGAGCTGTTCTGGGGTCAAAGTTCAAGTACTTTTGTAACTCTGGGGTCCAATTTCTTGTGTCATTTTCACTGTACCGTCCTTTCCAACGCAAGTGGCTCCAGGGATTTTTCAACTGAAGAAATCGAAGTCCCTAAAGAAATAAAACTGTTGGATTGATCTTGGCAAGGTGATTTTTCTATTTGGATTAACATGGAATATGGACCAATAGCTCAAGAAAATACAGTGTCATTAAGCTTTCTGAAATTTCCCAGTGGAGCCAAGACAACACAAACCGATTAAGCCACTAGAGAGCAAGAAATCACAGCTGCCCAAAGCAGACACAGGTATCAAGCAGGCATCTGAAGACATCTTCAGTTTTACTTCACACCTTATATTCTCTTATATCCAAGACTGCATATGCATGGGTTGGAACCAAACCCCATTTTTCTCCTTCCTCTTCAGACATCACCCCTGTTGCTGTTGTGATAAGGACGTCTCCCTTGTGAAATCTGTTCAAAAAGACCCAGTGAAAAATAGCTCAATTAAAAGTTTTGCAAGTTGCAAAGGAATATTTGTCAGACATTGTAATAGTAAGTTTTACACTGTCCATTAGTGTGACTCGGCTTTATAAACACTGGAAGACAGGGTTTTTTTGTCAGCAGAAATCAGTCCTGAAAAGGCTTCAGGAAGTGGAACTATTTTCTTTCAGTATATAGGTATAGGCTTTGAGGGAAAAAATAGTATTACATGTAATTTCAAAATTTCATATTTTTTATAAAAAAAAATCAGCATTTATTGAGCTGAAGTTCAATCCATGTCACTTCTTAAAGATACTCCTCACAGATCTTCAGCTCAACACAAACACCATTTCATCAACATTTAGCAAATCACTGCATACAGCAAATGAGCAACACAGCCCCAGGATCCTGAAAGAGCTTCCCAAAATCTGAAGAATGAGAAGTTCATGTAAATACTTCTAAATACTGTATGAGAAGTTCATGTAAATACTTCTGCAAGTGTTTACACTAGAGTTCCATGTCCCCAGCACAGGCCTTACAGGTCTGAACTGTCAACTCACAACTGAGTTCTGCAATTGTTCTGGATCTCAATTCTTAATTCTGCAGAATTTCTTGTGAAGACATACCACCCTGCTTCCCAGTTCATGCTAAAATCCAAGTACATACTCGGCGTCTCTCAACAGTTTACAGGGACTGGACTATGGATCCATGTAACAGCAGTGATGCTGTCCTGGCTAGATCTCATCCTAATTGCAGTCATACCTCCAAATTACAATGCCAGAATGTCTGCAAAGTGGCTGACAACCAACAGAGAGCTCCTAACCTACTGAAAAAGCACTCTAGAAAGAGAGTCATGCTCTTTTACCCTGAATGTGGACGTTTCAGTCATCAGAATATCCTCCTTCTACTGCACTGAAGTGCATAAGAAACTGGTTGCACAAAACAGATTTGAAAGAAATCAAAGTACTTGCTAGCTGACATTTACTAATTACAGCTATATCCATCACCATGAGGAGAGTTGTTATGGTAGGTCTGAAGATCAGCATTGCAGTTCTGATAGACTTCTGCTGGTTCTCCAGATTTACTAATGGGACATAACAATCAAGATCCTGCGATACGGTTAGAAATACCGTATTCTCTCTGCTTAATAAGGACACAGATCAATGGCCAAGTTCTGGGGAACTGTGCTGGAACATAGAACAGACGTCCTTCTACTTTTTAAATACTTTTAACCTCCACATTGTTTCCAACATGCTCTTCTCTGACTCTATATTCTGGTTTTCCTCATTCAATATTTTACTGTTCTATATCAGTGTCACCAATACCTTGATTTTCCTTCTTCCAGAAAGCACATGAAGGTTTTATAAAACACCATATGTAGTAGCACCAAAATGCTATCAAAGGATCTGAGGTGCTGGCATTGCTTTTACGGTGGTAACCTAGCTACTACTCAGCAAGCTTTTTGATTACTTAGGAAAGAATAAACTTCTACCTCTGATAAAGCATTCTGAAAGTACTGTCTTTATTGAAAGCTTGATTGTCAGAGTGCATAGCAATTCTTTCAGGTATCCAACCAGTCAGGGCGTGAAGATCGATGTTCTGAAATGCAAGCATTCAAATGAATCAGAGCAGACACTCCATGTATAAACATCTGATGTCTGCAACGAAATGGGAAAGTGCCTTGAAAGAAATCAAATGTATGCAAGATACAATACAGCTCTGCACATAAAAAGCTGAAGAATGAGACTAGAGTTTAAAAAAACCAAACACCAGCCAAAACTTATTTGATGAGTTTAGAACATTGCCAAATGGAGTCTCATAAACACAGCTGGAAAGAGAACCGATGAAACACTGGAAGCATATGAGAATATCCAGTCGTGCTCAATTCTATCATGTGTTTTATTTATTTCACTGATTCACAGAGTTTTAAAGCACAATCTCAGATGCACTATTTGGAACCTTGCTATCATATCTGCATTATAAATAATTTAAATTTTACTTCTAAGGCTCAGGGTTTGAGTTTTTTATTTTTTTTTCATAAAGCTGACACTGACATGTATTTCCATAAAAAGAGGCTTTAATCTCCCCATTTCATCTCCTTGAAATATATTGCTTATTCCCTTTTCTTTTGCTTTGTACTACTCAAAGCAAGAGCAGAGACTGTAAATGCTTAAAGTGTCAGTACCAGGCACCGGTGGGTGGGAACTTGAGGAATTACAACAGAGCCAGTAAGTAACCCTGATTGCAGAAGGCAGCTGTAAGACAGTCAAAAGCAGAGGGGTGGGGAGACGTGGAGATTAAAGCTTTCAAGTGAAGCTGGTTTTCCAGATAGCAAGTTAGCTGACAGCAATGGGAAGAAAACACACCTATTCTCAGCAGCTTCTCTACTCCAAAACAAAGCAGCCCAACCACTGACACAAACACAAACGTATGCTGCAGTTTCCCCTCATACAGACACGTTTGTCTCCATAACCACTTTCCAAAATATGATGATTATCTAAAATACCCTCCAAGAATTCAATTACCAAGACACCAACTAGAATGCAAACAGCACCACGAAATACAGCAATATACTGTTCAAACGTTAACTAATTTTAAATGAAAATAAGAAGTGCTTCCCCAGTAACAAATGAAGATTCTGAGCTACTCATTTCAGTAAACCATCCCTCTTTGACAGAACAATCTGCCTGTCAGCCTAGCTGCAGTATGATGACTGTTTCCTTCAGTGACCACGTTACAGGAACCCATCACATATTGATGTAAATGAGTGGAACAATCTGATAAACTTTCACAGATCCAAGTACTTGCTCTCTCTACCTACATGTACTAAATGACTACCTTGTTCCTTTCCTGGCTGCCTCTTCTACCAGATGAGGGAGGGCTGCCCTATTTACAGAACAACCGTCAGAAACCTAAATCAGCAGAGTTGATACAGGCAAAAAAGTATTTTTGAGTTCACCCAACATTTTCATATAGACTCCTATTAAAACACATATACTTCCCAACACAAAGTGCCAGCCCTGCAGCCAGAAAACCAAGATTAATTCTGCCCATCAAGATGCCTTGCTCATTCTGTTTTGATGGACTAAATCTCATCAAGTACAACTAAAGCCTGTTTGTGAAAGAAAGAGAAAAAAATATTAAGAAAACTGCAAAGCCAAGCAATTCAGTTTCATTTCACTAGAGGGAAAATTATTTGACCCAAGATTATCTAAGTGCAATTTTTGCCTCTTAGAAATAATCTGGTACTTACAGAATTTGATCCAGGAAAATCATATCCTCCCATGACCTTCATGTAAGCCTTTTCTATTAGCGATACCCATAATTCATTCTTATTGTTAGAGTAAGAGCAGAGAAGTTCTCCACTATGATCAACAGGTAACTGGTCATCTATGATTACCTGTATGAAATAAATGAAAAATGATCATAAAGCTAATTAAAGTGTTTTGGAAGTATTTAAAAAATAAAATCAAGCTCTCCTTAGTACACAGGTTCTCAGACACAGGCACTCCTGACCATCATTCTCACATGTGGACACCTCTCTCAATCCTGCAGCAGTTTCCCCAACTGAACAAGAACTTGTGTTGTCAGCTCTTACTTCCCCTGGTCCACTGGGTGACCTGTGATCATCTCCCTCTCTTTTCCCCATGTAAAATGGGGATGACAACAGTACTGTTTAACAGTCCTGTTAAACATCTACAATCCATCGTAAAAGGCAGCTGCAGAAATGTTCAGTGTAATTATGGGCATAAAAATTAAAGAAAAGCCTAACAACATTCCTCACCTAATTAGAAAACAGAGTATGGGCTGGGCTTGGCAGCCAGCAGAAAAATAAAGTCATTTATCTATAAGGAAACAAAAGTATGTGTCTCATCACTTTCATAGTCTCTGGTTCCAGACTTAAACTTCTCTCTGGAAAGGAAAAACAACCCAAAGCAGAAGCTGTGAGAGTATTGATGTTTCTTCTTTAAATTAGGTTGAATATATTCAGCATCATTACAGATTGTTACAGCAATATTTCTAGCAGTCTGAATTCGTTTCCCAGAACGGAGGGTTCAGTTTCACACTGGCATTAGTCTGTTACCAGTACAGACTACCAACACAGCACATTGGTTGGTCCCGTCCTGGTCTCTGCAGGAATAAATAAGCCTTTCCATAGAAAAGCCAACGGCCGTTCAACCAAACAAAAGGCAGAATTAGAAGGTACTTTGGAAAGAGTATTAAAAGCAAGGCAAGCCCAGAAATGATACTTTCCTGAAACATCCATTCAGATTCTAGAATTTTTCAACTCAAGGACTTCCTGACCCAGAGNCGCTCCAGCACCTCGATATCTCTCTTGTGCTGAGGTGCCCAGAACTGGACACAATACTCAAGGTGTGGCCTCACCAGTGCTGAGTACAGGGGGACAATCACCTCCCTACTTCTGCTGGTCACACTATCTTAGCAATCAATGGCCTTTGAGTGCTTTCCCCTTACTTTTTGGCCCCTCAACCATACAACCACTCAAATTTTGAACTCCCATAAACATTCATCAGTCACTAGGATCTGCAACAACCAGTCCTGTGGTTGAGTATTATATGAAGAAGCATGTTATTTTATGCCCTTATTTATTGCACTGAAAAGAATGAAGTTCTTTGTGAGTTTATGAAGTTCTATCATCTATCTTCAGGCATTGTGTCTTCTTACTGAAAATCTGTGGTTATTTGAGTTACTCCTCTATGGTCTCATTCCATGGCTATATTCTTCCTGGATATCCCCTCTGTATTTTTAGTTATGTAACTTCCTTTCTAGGATGGAGTGGAAAGTGGATTACTTGCACACCTTATCCATATATATGGGATGCATATGTTTGTTCCTGTATGGTTTTCATAATTCTTTTAAGCCATGTAGGGACTTTTCAATGAATTTGGTGTGAGTAAGGCTATTTTCACGAATGCCTGTAGAAGAAATACCTACATTCTGTTACATACTCACAACCAAAATAAAGCTCAAAAGGCTTTACAATTAAACCACTTCCCAACAAACTGTATCTAAAGCTTTTGCTGTGGAAGCACAGCTTCAAAGTGAAGCAGACCAAGGCCTCAAAATAGGTGACTTCAACAGTAACAGCATCAAGTCTCCCTGAAGTCATTTACCTTTCTAGGTACACCATTGATATGAAGCTTCACCATGTATTTGCCACATGGATTATATTCTGGTTCTCCTTTCTTGTTCTGAGGGTAAATTATACTGTAAAAAAAAAAAAAAAAAAAAGAAAAAAAAAGAAAAAAAAAAGAGGAAATTGTACCATAAATGACTTTGCTGTACATACACTAGTAACAATTAGAGTGCAATTAACATAATCTGCTCCTGGAATTTACACTGAACATATACATATATGGAATTTCTAATGAAAGAGCAACTCAAATTGAGTAAAAATTACAACAATGTTTAAATAGGTTTTATTTTTAGGCCTTGCTCTTGCTGTACTCCTCTGCTTAAAATAATAACATAAAGAACATAAGTAACCTGATTGTTTCTCCAACAGAAGGCAAACAAATTCATCTTACTAGTAAAGGAACTGTATTTACGTATCTGTAGTATAAATATAGGATTTGCCTGAACGACAGGCCAAACATCTGAAGAGGGAAAAGACAGTGCAGAACTCACTACTCTTGCAAGAATAAAAATTCAGTTCTAATGATTATAGACTAAAACAAACAACAAAAAAAATAATTAAAAGCCTCAGGAACATCATTCTACACTGGTATGTCAATGGGCTCCAGGCAGTCTGCCAAACTCAGACCAAATTGGTCACAGGACACCAGTAGAGTGGAACTGAGATAGTGGTGTTAATAGTAATTCTCCAATGGGATGCAAGATGGACCACGTGTTTCACAGCGGTTGGCAAAGTAGGAAAATAAAACCTATAAAGCATGACACGTAAAATTTCTATAAAAACCAAACCAAACCTTCCTAACTATTTGTTAGTCCTCAAAGCACAGCTGAGGTTAGACTCCAGTGCTGTATACATACCTACATACAGCTGACTTCCCGCTCAGAAGTGCTGAAACCATGTGAATCTCAAGGAGATTAAGGGGAAAAAAATGCTAGTTCTTACTGTGTCTAACTGTCATAGAACATATTGCAAAAGCTTGGTAGTACTGAGTCTGAAAAGATCTTAGAAGAAACACTTACCTTGTGATCAATTTTTTGTTATATCTTCTTTCATATGCTGCACTGATTGCTAGTGATGCCACAAAAGAACAATCTGACACTATTGTCTATAAAGAAAAGAAAAACAGTGAGGACTTTTACTAGTAACTCTGATATTAGGGAGACAAGTGAGGTGTGTGGAAGGACAATTGCCAGTTAGTAATTCCCTTCAAAAGGGTAAGGATTTGAACTAAGAGAAGCAAGACTACTACTAAAAAGGCAGGAAGCATATGCTTGCTCAACACAAGGCCCCTACAGAGCAAATGAGAGTTAGAATTATTAGTGATAGAGGCAATTGCAAATACCTCAGCGTTCACTCACACATACTATCTCCTCCCCAAAGCACACTAATGTAAACAGCACCCAATGGCACAGTCTGCTGCTGATTTCAGAATAGCCTAGGCCATCAGCAACTTAAAACTAAGCAAGACAATTTCCACTGTTCTCAATGGGCCTCTCTGCTTCCTGTCAAATAAAAAAATGTGTTGAAACCTCGCTCATTATTTTTTCCATGCAGTAAATTAAATGAACTATTTGCTGCAGAGTACACCTTGCCTTTTTTTTTTTATACTAACCTTCCCACTATTTCTGGAAAACAGGATTTTTTCAGCTGCAATTCAAGTTCCTATTTTCACTTCCACTGCTAAAACACCTGGCTGGAACACGCATGGAATTTGAAGTGATCCTATTCATTTATTTCATCTCGTGAGAGCCAAGGAAAGCACTGTGACACTTAGAGAATCTTTTTTGAAAGAGGAGGCTTTATGTCCCCCACAATAAACGGCTAGCAGCACCCATTTCTCCTTGGGAACCATTTACCTGCTTTATGCTGAAACTTGATACAGTATAAATCATCGTCGGGTTATTTGTTATGTCATCCGGTCGCACCCACTTGGCAAACATTGCTTTCTGTTTGGGGGATAATGGTAATTTCCCACATTTATCACTGGATTTGAGAGAGAGAAAAGTACAAATAAATCAACAGCAATTTAGAAAAGCTTTTCATGGTTTGTCCAGTCTTATACATGTCTGATAGATGGTGTAAAACATGTGCAGAGCAGTTGCACTACTTTGTACAGAGCTGTAAAACAATTTCAAAGCACACTATGACTAAGTTTGTGATTTTTGAGGAAAAAAAAAAGCAAAAATGAGAAGCTCAAATTCTTCACTTTATTTCAATCTGATGTAAAAAGTTCCTTTAGTTCTCATGTATTGAGGCTTGCTGATCGACAAGCCGTGAGCAGGAAGAAAAACAACCAACCAATGCACCCCAAGTGTCTTTGTCTGTCATGGCTACAATATTGTTATTGTTCAAGAAGGAAGGTTTGTCAGTTACCTATCACTCCTCCTTGGAATAGCCCTTTACAGAGGAAACAGCTACCAGACAGGTAACTGAGGCCAAGGGAGCTAAACCCACTAGTGTGCAGGAGAATGAGGAAACAGACCTGAGCTGCCAGCTCAGCCCAACACTCAAAAAACCCAAATACAGTGTCGTCCTTCTAGGCCTGGAGACAACTCCAAAAGCAGTGCACAGCAGGATCAGCTTACACCACAGTTTTAGCATCAGACTGGAAGAAGGAAGTGATAATATTTAAATATCAGTCTGAATTATGCTTAGAAGTCTACTTAAACAATTTTAGACTCTGAAAAAAATTCCACAGAAATAGTAAATATGGGAAAACTTTGGAAATAAAAACAAAAGTAAAGTTCAGTAATTGAATCACACTTACGAAAATGGCACAGGAAAGGCAAAACGTTCCCTAAGGTCAACACTCATGAAAGGTACATATTCAATGCCATTAATTTTTGAAGTCTTCCTGTAAGTCATATGAAAAAAAGAAAAAAAATAGTTACAAACCTATCTATCATCTTTCAAAGACTAAGTTCCAAAAGGTAACAACAAAATTAGTTTTAAAAAACTAACAAGACAGTGCTCCTGAAAACAAGATAACTTTCTCTGGAAAAATGAAACAATCACTGTATTTATTTGTGTTTGAAACACATAGTAGTTGATGGCTCAGTCACTAATCATTTGATGGGGAGGAGGAGGAAGGTTGAAACCCTTAACAGACAACACATTTTATTTTTCTTTTTTTAAAAGATACATTTGATAATTTTCAAAATTCACAATTTAGGCTAAAGGTTTTATGGATTATTTGTAGTTTATTCCACCTATAATAAAAATCAAAGCAAAAGGAGCTGGATGTAACAGAAGTCACAGTCCTACAAAACATTACGATTCCTCACTTTCCAGTGAAGTAGTATTTGTATCATCTACACAAATTTCTTTGTACCTTGGCTTCTCAGAGCCACATCTTTCATGAACTCAGTCAGGGAGGTAGTGTATAACATACAAAAATAGCATTGTGAAATATAATCCAGGCAATCAGTTATAAGAAATTATCTTTTCAATACAAACTAGAAAGTATGCTCACTAGAAAGTGAACACAAGCCATTAATTACATTCCCATAGAGAATACAGGCATTTATTAATGTGCAGGTAATACCAGCGATGGGGTTTCTAAGAGGTGTTTTTTCCAACCCTCTGTCTAGCGATATCATGCTTCAGCTGTTTCAATCTACTGTGTAAAATGCACACAGGATGTGAGCACAAATGATAACATTTTGGAAAAAACATGGCTTCAACTTACCTGAGTACTTCTATCTCCTCCACAGTGTACCTCTGACCTTGAGATTCACTGGCTTGTACTGCTCTGATTGTCTGTGGTTTATCATTTAAAGAAAAATCAGGTCCCAATGGAAAGAATGTTCTGACTGGCTGATTTGGTTTAGCTGCAGCTGATTTCTCCTTCAGAGATGATTTTGACAGAGATTCCTTCAGTGCCTCTGCTCTAAAGTAAGTAAAAATGCCTTTTGTTTAGAACAATGATAAAAGTATAGTTATGGTTCAATTACTGATTTGCTTTGTTTATGTTCCCATATACCTTAAACTGAATGAACAAATGTCCAAGTTGACCAACACCACTTATCTGCAGAAAAATCAGTTTCTGATGCCACTATTTATTTATTTATTTTCCTCTTCTAGTATCAATTAAAATACAGCATTTCCAACTCATATATAAGCTACTTTTGGAAGAACTGATTAGATTTTTGTTGGCTCCAAACTATGCTAATAGGAGAACTCGTGTGTGCATTCATTATCTGGAACTTCAGAACAAGACCGTTGAAACACAGAGAAAACTGATTCTCATACTCTCATACCTTCAGGATTTGTTCAGCAGCTACAATAGCAGTAAAAACCCACTAGCATTCTCACAACCCAGAATTTCAACTGCTTGAAGACTGTGTACTCAGGAGCCACGTTTTGTTGTTGCATTCATCTGCTAGATAGGCACACGTATGCAAAATATGGGGTTTGGTTTTTTTGAACACAGACTGAGAAGTGCTGAAAACCAGTTTATACAGAAACTTAGCCCAACATTATTCACCATCATACAGCTGATTTGAAGGGTCACATTGAACTTAAAACTTGTATAACTTGTGTCAGATATAGACGCCATTCCATTGGATATACCCATACAATTAGTTTGCTACTGTCAACATAAGTATTTCCCAGCTTCTGCCAGGGGAGGTTCAGATTGGGTATTAGGAAAAACGTTTACACTGAAAGGGTTGTTAAACACTGGAATGGGCTGCCCAGGGAAGTGGTTGAGGCACCATCCCTGGAGGTATTCAAAAGATGGGTTGACATAGTGCTTAGTGACATGGTTTAGTGATGTTTATTTTTTTTTACCAGAG
>VZTM01038475.1:61152-97220 GCA_013400555.1 Jacana jacana | reverse complement strand
AAGGGAAGGGAAGGGAAGGGGCTTTACTTTATCGTCCTATTCTCTCTCTCTCTGTCTCACACACATCTTCCTTGTTGCAAGTCCATGAGGAAGAGACCCAACTTTGTTTTCCAGAAAGTAGGAATGATCTATTAAAATTAAGAAGGTTGATTTTCAGAAGTTTCTTCTCTCATTTGAACACAAACATACCTCTGACAAACATTTCTTCTTCGTTTGTCCAAGTGATTTACCTTAATTATCTAAATCCAAGCACTTTGGTGGGTGTTCTAAGCTGCATCAAAAGGAATTCAATATCCCAGGAGACAAGCAAAAGAAAGAAGAAGGAGAATCAAAGCATGGCAACCACCAGGTAGTATTAAAGGATGTGAAGAGAAAAAAGAAAGAAGACATAAATAGGACCTGGAATCTTCAGATGAAAGCTGAATGGTGCCTCCCGTTCAGAGAGCAGCAGGTAACAAGAGCAAACCATCAGATTCCCCAACGAGCCTATGAAAAAGAATAAGGAAAAGACAGATCTGATTGATAGGAGGGATGTAAAGAAGGAGTGAGATGTGTGGTGGCATCTTTATTGCTTTTACAAGAATCTTGAATTCCAGCCTGCTTCTCCACCCGAGGAACTCTGGATTCAGGTGTAGATTTTGTGTTTGGTTGGGTTTTTTCCTCTTGAAATTACACAGGGAAGCAAACCAGAATAGTCAATGTTGTACATCACTGGGTATCACCCAAAATGCTATCACTGCTGGGAAGCAATTAATGCAGGGAAAAGGGAACAGATTTTTTTTTTCAATAGAGGAGACAAGTGGACAGCAGCCTTGGGTCATGCTGGGACTCAGCCCATGTCTAGGATGACATTCCAGGCACTATCTCCTGACTCTGATAGGGAAGAATAAAACACATCTTGTTTCAGTTTCCCTTCATAAAATGTACACAAAGGCTCCAAAGCAGGACACCCAACACACACGCCCCATCACCCCTGGGGAAATAACAGATAACAAGAGAGTAATGAGGTCCCACACCCAGGGTGTGAGACCAAAAGGACAAGGGCCCAGATAGGGAACATTTCACATCTAGATGAAAAGCCAATGACTTATTGCCTAATAAGTTTCTACAGACTAGGACAACAAAGCATCCCCAAAGCTTCCTTTCAGAGGCCAGGATGGGGAATGGCATTCCAGATGGTTACAGTGGATCAAAGGTACCAGTTGTCCTCCCTCCATGGAGTGCTGAGTGGATTTTCACTTTTTTTTAAATAAGGAGATCTTCAAGCCAACTGCAGATCAAAAAGGATGTGCACAGAGACCCAAGATCTATTTGGGAGTGTTGAGTTGGAGGAAGAGGAGGCTGAGGGGAGATCTCATCCCTCTCTCCAACTGCTTGAAAGGACATTGGAGAGAGGTTGGTGCTGGTCTCTTCTCACAGGGAATTAGGGATAGAAGGAGAGGGAATGGCTGCAAGCTGCAGCAGGGTAGGGTTAGGCTGGACATGAGGCAAGAATTGTTCCCAGCAAGAGTGGTCAGAGCCTGGACTGGGCTGCCCAGGGAGAGGATGGAGTCCCCATCCCTGACTGTGTTTCAGAGTGGATGAGACGTGGTGTTGGGGGATGTGGTGTAGGGGAGACCTTTGTAGAGTGGGGCTGGTGGTTGGACTGGATGATCCCAAGGGTCTCTTCAACCTGAATGATTCTATGATAAGGTAAAATTTCAGATGGATGGACAGATGGATGCGTATGAAGAGCAGAATGGAATGAATGCCATCAGCAGTGCCCAACAAAAAATTACTTTCAGGAAATATGTCAAATAATGCCAGCACCTGACTTTAACCAGATTAGTTTCCCTGCTTTCTACTCCTTTGCTTTTCACCTTTTATCTCTAGAGCCCTCTACCATCAGCATCGCAAGAACTGACATCTCTGAATTCCATCAGTCAGAGAATATGGTGCATTACCCATAATAAGCACAGCACTGACGTGACTGGCTGCCCTGGAATTGATTTGCTCCTGGCAGTAACACAGAGAGTGCAACAAACAAGGAGAAATGGATTCCTTGGGTTTCAAAGGGAAGGGCCACTTCATCTCATCTGAAAACTGACTGAAAATAGCACTGAGGAGTACCTCACCTATTATAATTCACCGAATTCGTACCACTTGGGCTTAGCTGGAAGAGAAATAAAGACCCTCTGGTGGTACTGGGGAATTTGAACTTTTGGGAGGAGAGGCAATCAGCCCTGCCCTGAGCTAAGCCTATAGGGCAGAGTTCCTATAGCCTCAGTGGAAAGGTATCTCATTAATGCTGTGAACTATCGACACGGGAACTGAGCAAAGTGTAATTACTTGCCCTTGAAGGCCACTGCAAGTAATGGCCTTAGAGTTCCTCCTGCCAAGAGTTCAGGCTCCCTTCAAGAGCATCATGAATCTAATTGACCTCATATCTCTGAGGTAAGAAGCCCAGCAGTTTTTATGGAACCAGGGCTCAGAGAAGGAGATGCTACCCCTGACTGCATTGGGACAACTGGGCTCCTAAACCTCCTTACTTCCCCTCCCACTCCCCAGCCAAATTTCCACTCCCTCTCACACTTTCAGACATAAACTCTGGTGTTTTAAAACCTTTGCCTATTACACACAGACCCTTAGAAACCAATTTGCAGATACCCCCACCTTATCCTCCAAACATCTCCACGCTGTGCTTCAGTCACTGCTCAAAACTCATTCACCTGCCCCTGGAAAACTCATTCCTGCCCAACTCGTGCTGCAGAGGTTTCTGGGTGCCCTGGCAAACACCAGAAGAAGCTGTGGCTGCCCCATCCCTGGAGGGGTTCAAGGCCAGCTTGGAGCAACCTGTTGTGGTGGGAGGTGTCCCTGCCCAGGGCAGGGAGTGGCACTGGATGGGCTTTAAGGTCCCTTCCAACTCTAACCATTCTATGATTCCATGACTTACTGGGCCAAGGACAGCTCAAACAGTAAGGGAAGGTGCCTGCTTGCAAGGCCTGAAATCTAACGACACAGCCCAGATGAAGGCAGAGATCCCATTTCCATTTGACAGGAGGGAGGACCACCCTCTGACCACAGGGCTCTCCAGCAGGAACCACCATCTCCTCCTGCAAGGAGAGATCCCACCATGCCAGGAGAATCCTAGAACCATTCAGGTTGGAAGAGACCCTTGGGATCATCCAGTCCAACCATCAGCCCCACTCTACAAAGTTCTCCCCTACACCAGATCCCCCAACACCACATCTCATCCACTCTGAAACACAGTCAGAGGATGGGGACTGTGAGATGGTAACCCCTGCCCACACCTCACACACACAGCAGCCGCTATATCACCAAAGCCCATTACACCGACGTCCCCATGTACCCACGCACAGACACGCAGGCGGAGCGCTCTGCCTGGCCCCCATCTCCCTAGGAAGACCCAGCACTTTGGGATTTTGCCCACTTTGCCCTCAGGCAACATAATCTTCCTTGCACGCTGCACCCACACCCAGGTCCCCCGGGAGCTTCTTCTCAAGGGGCTTCTCCTCCCACTGCTACATGATCTGATTCATGCTCTGCGTTGCGTGACGTGACGCACACCCTTGAGTTCACCCATGTTATATTTAAAACTGGAAACCGTCCAGTTTCCTCAGGCCCAAGAGTGTGATGAGGCAGTGAGCTTGCCTTTGTTGTTGTTTGTGGTGGCACCACACCACCTGAGGTCACCACCCAAGCTTGGTCTCACAAGTGACTCCCTGTTCAGGGCAGGATCAAGTGTCTGCCTACAGCAGCAGGATGCCCTGGAGCCAGCAATGGGCCCTGGTGGCCAAGAAGGCCAATGGCATCCTGGGAGGCAGCAGGAAGAGTGGGACCAGCAGGTGGAGGGAGGTCATCCTCCCCGTCTGCTCTGCCCTGTCCTGGGGAGGTCCCATCTGGAGCACTGGGACCAGTTCTGGGCTCCCTAGTTCCAGAAGGACAGGGAACTGCTGGAGAGGGTCCAGCAGAGGAGCACCAAGATGCTGAGGGGCCTGGAGCATCTCTGTGCTGAGGAAAGGCTGAGGGACTTGGCTCTGTTGAGTCTGGAGAAGAGCAGGCTGAGGGGGGATCTGATCAAGGCCTCTCAATCCTTCAAGGGTGGGTGTCAGGAGGATGGGGCCAGGCTTTTCTCAGTGGTGCCCAGGGACAGGACGAGAGGGAATGTGTACAAACTGGACCATGGGAAGTTCCATCTCAACAAGAGGAGGAACTTCTTCACTTCAGGGGTGGCAGAGCCCTGGCAGGGGCTGCCCAGAGAGGTGGTGGAGTCTCCTTCTCTGGAGACATTCAAACCCCACCTGGACACGTTCCTGTGGGACCTGCTCTGGCTGAGAGAGCTGATGGTTGGACTCGAATATCCCAAGGGTCTCTTCCAATGTAAATGATTCTATGATTCTATGACCCTGCTCTGGCAGGGGGTTGGAGAAGATGATCTCCAGTATGTCCCTTCCAACCCCACAGCATTCCGTGGTTCTGTGGTACTCTCATAGACTCAGGCTTAACCAAGAAGAACATCAGCCCTGTTGTATCTAGAAAAACAGCTTTAACTAGTGACGCAAAACAATTATCAGGCTAATTTATGCACTACATAAGGAAGCTGCAAAGGCTTACAGACTAATTCTATAGTCTATAGCAAGGGCAGTGCCACAGCATCTATAAAGGGCAGAAGAGAGACAAATTGTAGAATGGTCCAGGCTGGAAGGGACCTCTAAGGTCATCTAGTCCCACCTCCCCACAGTCAGCAGGGACATCCCCAACTAGACCAGGTTGCCCAGGGCCTCCTCCAGCCTCCCCTTGAAGATCTCCGGGGAAGGGGCCTCCACCACCTACCTGGGCAACCTGTCCCAGTGCTCCACCACCCTCAGAGCAAAGAATCTATTCCTAATGTCCAGTCTAAAACTGTTCTTCTTCAGCTTGAAGCCATTACCCCTCATCCTGTCCCTGCAGGCCTTTGTAAGCAGACCCTCCCCAGCCTTCCTGTAGCCCCTTCAGGGACTGGAAGGCTCCTCTGAGGTCTCCCTGGAGCCTTCTCTTCTCCAGGCTGAACAACCCCAGCTCCCTCAGACTGTCCTCACAGCAAAGGTGCTCCAACCCCCTGAGCATTTTCATGGCCCTCATCTGGACCCGCTCCATCAGGTCTGTGTCCTTCCTCTCTTGAGGACTCCAGACCTGCACACAGTGCTCCAGGTGAGGTCTCACCAGAGCAGAACTAAGTGGATAATAATAAATCAGGGAGCCCTCCTCTTCTCTGTCTTACTGCCAAGGAGGCAGGCAAAGCACCACGGCTTTGTCAGCAGGGCCAGAAGCACCCTAGACCCCAAGGGAGAGGGTACCCGCCAGCAAAGGGGTGTAGCAGAGGCCTCTCCCCACCAAACCCCCGCCAGCAGGTTGGGATGGGCACCGGAGGGAGCGCCCACAGCAGCCCTGGAGGAAGGGAAAGGCTGCACACCCAAGCCGTCCCCTCCCGAATTCCCCCTGGGGACAGCTTCCCGCCCAGCACCAGAGCCTGCCACTCGGGAGGATAAACCCCAAAAAGAGACATCTGTAAACAGAAAAACCAAGAAAAGGAGGGAAATGGCTAGGGAAGTGAAGCTGACAGCACCCATGGCCCAGCTCCCACAGCTCTAGGACTTCCTCGGAGTTACCACATGTGATATCACAACATCAATCCATAAATAAGTAAATAAATAGGTAGTGGTATTCATTTAGAATCATAGAATTGCCCAGGTTGGAAGGGACCTTTCAGACCATCAAGTCCAACCATCAACCCAACACTGATAAAAACCCACGTCCCTCAGCACCATGTCTGCCTGGCTGTTAAATCCCTCCAAGAATGGTGACTCCACCACTGCCCTGGGCAGCCTGGTCCAAGGCTTGATAGCCCTTTCAGTGTAGAAATTTTTCCTAATACCCATCCTAAACCTCCCCTGCCACAACTTAAGGCTGGTTCCTCTTGTCCCATCGCCTGTTCCTTGGGAGAAAAGACCGACCTCCCCAGGCTACACCCTCCTTTCAGGGAGTTGCAGAGCGAGAAGGTCTCCCCTCAGCCTCCTCTTCTCCAGGCTGAACACCCCCAGCTCCCTCAGGAGACTTGCTCTCCAGAGCCCTCACCAGCTCTGTTGCCCTTCTCTGGACCCACTCCAGCCCCTCCATGTCTTTTTTACCCACATTACTGCCGTGCAGCTCCAGTTACCATGTTCAGTGAAGGCAGAGGCTCAGCAGGACTTTTAAAAGGACTCAAACCTGCCTTGAGCAGGAAGGGACCCAGAACTGCATTAGATACGAGCCTTCTTGAGAGACTGGGAGGTTGTACACTCACCTCCTGTCACAAGACAGCCCACCAGTGATGGAGATGAGGAAGGACTTTGTACAAGAGCCTGGTTTACCCATGAGGGCCCTTTTCCAGATCCTCACTGCGCTTTCTACATTCGTACTGGCCACACCTGAAAACGAGACACCGAACCCAAAGTTTTGTTACTTTCCAATTAGTTCTGATGCTGCACTGGAGGTGCTGGAGGGAGTGACACAACTCAACAAGGGCCTAATTCTGACTGTGTTTACTCCTCTCTTTTTTTAATGACTTCCAAGGAGTTATTCCTGATGTGCACCTACAACGTCCTCGCTCACCTCTTGGCAAGGCTTTCCTGCCACAAACACCACCTTGCCACAGCTGGCACGGGATGCTGAGGGCAATTCCTACAGGGGCACGAATGCCTGGTGGAGCAGATCACTGGCACCTCCCTTCAGGTGGTTATTCCTCAGCAGCAGTGAGCTGCAAATCAGCAGAGCATCAGGATAAAGCCATCGTTTGGGAAAGGCAAAATTTCAGGCAGGCAGGGTAGAGGAGGAGTTTCACAACCCATGGCAGCTACTGAAAGGCCTGCACTTCTCCCAGTGCCTCGCTGGGATGAGCAAGGCCTAAGTTAGGGGTGACAAGAGCGTGTCTCGCCCACGGGAGAAGCCACCCTTCCCTCCCTGCTTTCCTCCAGGCCAGAGATACCTCCTGGGATGAGCTCATCCCTGGGTGTTGGGGCTGTGGCGGCGCTGGCTGGGTTGCCAGCCATGGGTGGGTGTGTTATTTGTCAGATTTACATGTCTAAAACATCATCTGTGCAAACGCCCCGGGGCATGGCTGCGAACCCACACCGAATGCAAACCTCAGAAAAAGAGAAGCAGCAGCTCAATAAGGAGAAAAAGCAGCGTCTGAGTTGAAGCACCCCGACCAGTAGATCACATCCCCTGGCAGCAAGTTAGAATCCTAGAATCACAGAATCACTCAGGTTGGAAGAGACCCTTGGGATCATGGAGTCCAACCACCAGCCCCACTCTACAAAGCTCTCCCCTACACCAGATCCCCCAACACCACATCTCATCCACTCTGAAACACAGTCAGGGATGGGGACTCCACCCCCTCCCTGGGCAGCTGATTCCACTGACTGACCACTCTCTCTGGGAAAAACTCTTTCCTCATGGCCAGCCTAACCCTACCCTGCTGCAGCTTGCAGCCATTCCCTCTCCTTCTATCGCTCATTGCCTGTGAGAGGAGACCAGCACCAATCTCTCATGTCCTTTCAAGCAGTTGTAGAGAGGGATGAGGTCTCCCCTCAGCCTCCTCTTCCTCCAACTCAACAGTCCCAACTCCCTCAGTCCTTCCTCATAAGATTCATTCTCCCCAGATTTGCTGCAGAACATGTGTTGTTACTGAATGCTTCTTCCAGTTGTATCCACACTGCTCTGCTGGATGCAGCACGTGCCAGGACTTGTCTCTAAAAAGTAAAAAATTCAGTTGACAAGTGCAACAGAGGGGACACCCCTCCAGAGGAGACACCCTAAGCACCTGCATTGAATCAAGGAGACCTCACAGGCCATGACCATGCAGAGGAGTTACTCAGTGACCTAACCAAAGCTCGCAGGCTGTCACTCCAGCAATGTTCAAAGCACCTCTCTCTGTGGCACAGGGATGCCTCTGTCCCCAGAGAGCAGTAAACACCACAAGGAACCCAAGAGAGAGATGGCAAAAGGCACAGGGTCCTCCACCTGGGTCAGGTCAGGCATGAAATAGATTGAGAGCAACCCCAAGGAGAAGGACTTGAGGGTATTGATGGATGAGAAGCTCAAGATGAGCCAACAATGTGTGCTGGCAGCCCAGAACCCCCCCCACATCCTGGGCTACATCCCAAGCAGCGTGGCTAGCAGGGTCAGGGGGGGAGAGATTCGGCCCCTCTGCTTCACTCTGGTGAGACCCCACCTGGAACACTGTGTCCAGCTCTGGAGTCCTCAGGAAGGACATGGAGCTGTTGGAGTGGGGCCAGAGGAAGCCACAGAGATGCTGGGAGGGCTGGAGTCCCACTGCTGTGTGGACAGGCTGAGAGAGCTGGGGGGGTTCACCCTGGAGAAGAGAAGGCTCCAGGGAGACCTTATAAGGACCTTCCAGTCCCTCCAGGGGCTCCAGGAAAGCTGGGGAGCGACTCTGGATGAGGGAGAGGAGCCATAGGAGGAGGGGGGAGGGTTGAACACTGAAAGAGGGGAGATGGAGCTGAGATGTGGGGAAGAACTTCTCTGGTGTGAGGGTGGTGAGAGCCTGGCCCAGGTTGCCCCGAGAAGCTGTGGCTGCCCCATCCCTGGAGGGGTTGAAGGCCAGGTTGGAGGGAGCTTGGAGCAACCTGGTGTGGTGGGAGGTGTCCCTGCCCAGGGCAGCATGTGGCACTGGGTGGGATTTGAGGTCCCTTCCCACCCAAACCATTCTAGGATTCTATGTGATACGAAGCCAGTATCAGAGGAATGTAATACATAAGAGATTACAGACAGTTGACAGGGTAAGAAAACATAATGTAAACCTGTTTTAAATATTTTCATAGAATAAAAAAGCAAAGAAAAAAAAAAAAAGAATCTATTTTAAAGGATCCTACTCACACTTTTCATTACTGATGTAAAATTAATGGCCACAGAGTCAAATATTGTTGGAGAAGCCATGCAGAAGAGGCACGGGGCCGGCAGAAAACGACTTTGAGTCGTATCGATACTGTGCTATCAGAAGGGTGGGAATAAAGCAGCTGAGCTGAAATGGTGCCCAAAATCCATCCTCCCAACTGAGCTGGCTCCAGAGCTCTTGTCATGGGAGGAGCTGTGCCTTCCTCCTCCCGCAGCGCTGGAGAGGAATGAAGTGCCAGCGCTGCAGCTCTCAAGGGGAGAAGGGGGAAAGCTGGGGAATCCAGGAAAAAAAAAAGAAGATAAAAAAAGAAGAAGTCCAGAAATGTCCCTTTGGCTCTCTGGCCACTTTTCACCACCCAGCTGTACACTTAGGCTTGTCCTCAAGCTCCACAATCCCTATGGCCCCGTCCTCCTCCAGAAACAGGAGTAACCTGCCCATCGCAGTCTTGTTATCCTAGTCCTGGTGCAGCCCAGCTCACCTGATTACATCGCTTTTGTTCACATTAAGGGCTCGTTGTGAAACCCTCTCAAGACAGGAAAAACTAGATAAGAGGGGAAGAGATTGCCACAGCTGACACCTGTGAGGCATATCCCTCCAGTGATCTACCTTTCCTGGCTCAAGAAGTCATCGTGACATCCCCAAGGGACCAGACGTTCCCCTGAGATGTCCATTTTCCACAGCTACAGCTGGGCAAGGATCTAACACGAACCAGATTGGCTTCAGCTCGCATTCAGAAAGTGTACACAAAAACTCTAGATGGGGGCACACACACTCCACCACCCTCACAGGCAGTGAGGGGCCAGATTTTTAAAAGCTCCTTTGGCATAGAGTGGTGTAAGGAAAAGGAAAAACTAATAAAAGATTGAAAAGGTTCTCTTGGTGGGGGGTGGGCACACTTGCTTAATTATTCAGGTATGCTCAAACCCAGCAAATTCCCTGAGACAAATGAGGATCCTGCCAAAACTCCCCCAGGTGCTGCCAGAAAAACAAACAGACTCAGCCCACTCTTCATCTTCCTTTTTAAGGTCTCTGATGGTGACCCAAGGGCAACCCTTTAGGTCATTGCTCTCCCAGCCTCATCCATTCTCCCTCCACACCACAGCAGCTTGGCTCAGGCCCTGACTCCTCTTCTCCTTTATACCCAAACACCCTCCCCTCCTCCTTCCTCCCAGGGTCTGCAGGGGCAGGTACAGAGGGGAGGGTGGCAACCTGCCTTCCCGCCCACAGGGAGAGAATATTAACCCCTTCCCGCTCCTGTGGAAACTGGGGAGCTGCCAAAAGCCAAATCTAAGTTTATTTTTTTAAATAGTGAGGCCTCCGATCTGATCTCACCTCACGCCGTCTTCCTCAGCAGCCTCCCATGGGGCAGCCATGATCCAGGAAGAGCGGGGCGGCTGGCATGGCTGTCTAGCACAGTGCAGGCCAAAAAGGCTTTCATGCCTCCATCCTCGCACATCCTGGTTGATTGATTAATTAGTAAATGAATTAGACCAAAACAAAACTTCGTGGCAGCAAATATTGGTTGTTAACTGAATAAAAATGAACTACTGAAAATACAGATATAACCTTTGCATTTTGCTCATGTTTTAAAAGCCTACAGAATCCCAGAATCTCAGGGATGGGAAGGGACCTTGAAAGCTCCTCCAGTCCAATCCCCTGCTGGAGCAGGAACACCCAGAGCAGGTCACACAGGAACGCCTCCAGGCGGGGTTGGGATGTCTCCAGAGAAGGAGACTCCACCACCTCCCTGGGCAGCCCCTGCCAGTGCTCCCTCACACTCACCCTGAAGAGGTTTTTCCTCATAATGAAGTGGAATGTCCTCTGTTCCAGATTGCACCCATTGCCCCTTGTCCTGTCATTGGGTGTCACTGAGAAGAGCCTGGCTCCATCCTCCTGACACTCACCCTTTCCAGATTTATAAACATTAATAAGGTCTCCCCTCAGTCTCCTCTTCTCCAAGCTCAAGAGACCCAGCTCCCTCAGCCTTTCCTCCTCTGGGAGATGCTCTACTCCCTTCATCATCTTTGTGGCTCTGTGCTGGACTCCCTCCAGCAGTTCCCTGTCCTTCTGGAACTGAGGGGCCCAGAACTGGACACAATATATTGGTAGAAGTAGGACTGTTTGGAAACCACACCCAGCAACGGCTCAAGGAATGAATTTCTTGAGCAAAAAGGTCACTTAACAGGAAGGGGGCAGTTTCTCTAAACCCTCAGGACGAAGCTCTCCGCAGTAAAACGCGGCTCGGTTCTCTATCCAGCTGAAGCTTGCTGCTCTTTGTCCTCAGTTACCGCACTGACCTCGGGCAGCCCCGGAAAACGTCAGCGGAGAATGGCAGCCAACAACCCGCCACAGCTCCATCCTGTCCCCCTGAATGTCCCATTGATCTCCGTGGCGCGGGAACCCAGCCGAGAGGCTTTGCCGTCACGCGCAGCGCCGCGCCAGGATCCCTCTTCTCAGGGGAACTGAGCCAAAAAGCGGTCGGTGGAGGAGAGCCAAGCGGCCGTGGAGGAGAGCCAAGGGTTTGCCCCAAGCTTCCTTTTCCTCTAAGGCCTAAGGAAAGCCTTCTGCACCGTTTCATCCCGCAGGAAGCTTGGTTTTGTAGAGAGTGCCTTCCTCTGAGAGACCCCAATGCTTCAAGACTGCCACAGAAGGGCTTACAGACAAGGTTTAGGGGTGGCTGTCGCCAGCGTTGCGTTGAGTGGTTGAGCTCAGTGATCTGCCAGCTCCCTGCCAACCTCAGCGATTCTATACCTCAACCTAAGGGAAGAGCTGCCATCGACTTCAGTAGGAATCAGGCTGGCACCTCATTACTGCAGCGCAGGTGATTTCTAACAGCTTTCCAGGAAAGGAGAGAGCTCCATCAGCATGTATGGAGAGAGTACCGGCATTTCTGTGTGGGAAGAGGCAAGTGGGCCTGTTGCAGGGACCTTTGGTGGTTTGAGGTCCAGAGGGATTTTAGAAATACCACTTCCTTAACAAGCGCTGACCCATCTCTTTGATTTGTTTTCACCTGCTAATGACAAGTCTCCCCGGAAGTTCATCGTTCCCCAGTAATGATTCTCCAAGTGAGGACTGTGACTCCTTTGAAGACCTGAAAGTGGACAAAAAGAGGTCATGTAACATCAGCAAAAGCGGGGTTAGTCAGCTCCATTTTGCTGGCAAAGGGTTGTTTTTACTGGCTACCAGTGTTTGCACCAGCCCAGGAACTATGATCTTCCTCTCCTCGCTCTTAATTGGCTGCCATTCGTTAGGTCCCTTCAGCACATGGGCAGGAGTGTTTATACTTGGCAAGCAGTAATTACCAGCAATTCTCATTACCCCATCCCAATTCAAGAGGTTGCACACAAGGTGCATTTTCCGAAATCCTTGATGTCTCAAGCCCAAAGGAGAAGAGAATCACAGAGTCATAGGGTTGGAAGGGACCTTTCAGATCATCAAGTCCAACCATCAACCTAACCCTGATAAAAAACCCATCACCAAACCACGTCACTAAGCACTAAAAGAGACAGTTCCCTAATTTCTGAAGAGGTAAATAACATGTGGGCTTGGAACTGTGGAACAGAGGGAGAAGGGGCTGGGCATTCAGCTGGCCTCCACACCTGCAGAAAAACTTACTTTTTAGAAGACCAGTTCCCCATACCAGTTAAGGAAGGTGACGAGCTAGTAAAAGAAAGGAGGGAGTGAAAAGGGAGAGTCAAAGAACACTCATCAAAATCAAGACATGAAGAACAAAATCAGCCACCAGGCTAAAGGATTCTCGCCAAAAAGGAGAGAAAATATAATTGCCCAGTTGTCAGCACCAGGAGCTGGGTAAGAGATGAGAGGGACTGGGGTTGCACAACCACCAGCAACGTGACAGGGTGACAGAGCCCGGCGTGATGAGTAGGTTTAAAGCCAGCTCCTAGGATGTGCGTGGGCAGGGGGAACACGGGGAGATGGCCTGGCACAGCAGGTAGCTGCATCCTTCCACGTGTGCAGCTCAGAAATCACACACAGCCAAAAGAGCTGGGCCAAGATCTGCCCCTTGGGTCGGTGCATCCCTAAAACTGACCTGCGAGATGATGGAACCAAGGAAGAAAACTGCCGTGAAAACTCATGAATAAATATTGTTGCTTAGGGAGTTCAAGATGAGTGAGCATTTTGGTGGTCTTTTTTGCAGATGATCCAATCAAATCAATCAGCTGGATGACTAGATCCATAATCAGCTATCCCCATCATCAGGGAGTGGAGCGACAGGAGGTGGCATTAATGGTTTTCAAATGAAAGAGGGGAGATTTAGATTAGATATTGCAAAGAAACTCTTTTGCTGTGCGGGTGGTGAGACCCTGACCCAGGTTGCCCAGAGAAGCTGTGGCTGCCCCTTCCCTGGAGCGGTTCAAGGCCAGGCTGGATGGGGCTTGGAGCAACCTGGTGTGGTGGGAGGTGTCCCCTCCAACCCAGGGGGGTCGGAACTGGATGATCTTGAAGGTCCCTTCCAACCCAAACGATACCAGGATTCTATGATTCTCCAATCTGTGGTGCCAGACTAGGCAACTGCAGTATCACCCAGATCTTCCATCTGGATGAAGGGTGCTGGATGTCTTCTGCTGCCACTTAAAAAAAAGAATGCAAAAGTACAAGTAATCACCTCCTAATTCGAAAAATTAATTGCATCTGATATAAGGTAAATCTCTATTAAAACTTGAAGGTGGTTTGATCACAGAACTCTACTGTTGGCCCGAGGGATTATACGCTGTGAGTTACACGTCGAGGCAGTGAAGCCCAAACCAGCAATCGATTCAGCTTGTGGTTTCACAGGACAAATGTCACCAAGCAGAAAATAGCTACGAGCTAAAATCGAGGGAGATAAAGAATGGTAACTGTGTGAGCGATGACTGGAAATTCTTGAGAAGCTGTAGTAGATGTTCAATAGGCCACGGTTCCAGAATGCCAAGGGCAACCACCCCTTCCCTTAGGAGGGGAGTGTGAGGGCAAATATTACACTGATTCCTGCGAAGGTAAAAGGAAGCTGATAATAATTTTTACCAACTAGAAGGCAAGGACTAATAAAAGGACAGAAATAAAAGGACAAGGACCAAAAAAATATTAAGTTCTGAGGACGAAAAGTATTCTATAACGAATATGTTCCACTGCACCCTCTGTAACACACAAGAAGATAAGAACGGTGAAATTACACATAGCAAGAGGCAGAAGTGTTAACTAAATCTTTCTATTCTGGGCTGGGAACGATCCCAGTCAGCATATAATCATATAAGGTAGTGATGAAAGGTGAAGCCTTGAAGCTCTATCAGTCCCCCTGTTTGGCAGAACAACAGAGTCCAGGTGCCAAACTTTCATTCACATCTCAAAATCTCATTAATTAATGCGAAGATTCAAAGATCCAAAGATTATGAATCCGTTGTGATCATCTAACCTGCCCTCCTACGTAGCACAGGCCACAGGACTTGCACGAATCCCATCTTACATGACAGAAAGTCTACGGGGAAAACGCCTCCTCGCAAGAGCAGAACTATGAAACCGGGAGTTTGCTTCTTGTCAAAGCTTGTTCTGATTCAAGTTCTGGCCATCAGAGCCTCCTGCCTATCTCCTACACTGAGGAATTCCTCACAGTGCTCTCAAAGCACCGTTCATGGACTAAAACCAGGTCCTTCCTTTAGCTTCTTCATAAGATGCAGTCACTGTGAGGCACGTTCTGCCATTCCTCAGGACTTGGCTTGCACCCTTCCCAATGTGACAGCATTCTTCTGCAGATACTCAGGTGGGACACTGGACACCAGGAATTGTTAAATCCAAACATACAGGATGCCCAGGAGCCAGCAACAGGCCCCGGTGGCCAAGAAGGCCAATGGCATCCTGAGGGACATCAGGAAGAGCGTGACCAGCAGGTGGAGGGAGGTCATCCTCTCCCTCTGCCCTGCTCTGCCCTGCCCTGGGGAGGCCCCATCTGGAGCACTGGGACCAGTCCTGGGCCCTTCCAACCCCACATCATTCTGTGATTCTGAAACAGCAATGATTGCAGGAGAAAAATAAACAAGGGACAGCGTGGGACAAGTTGCTCAAGCAAGCAGTATGGATGAAGACACCGTGTTTCAGGGCAGTCTCGGTGTATGGAGGCAACCTGTGCTCTCCTACTTGCCCTGACAGGTAGAGGAACTGAACCTGGCCCACCTTCCTGACATAGTACAGTGGCACAGTACAGACACAGCCTCTATAACCTGCTCTAACTGATTTCCTCATATTTTTAACTTCAAGGGTCACAGAAGTTTGTTTTTTGGTGACCCACACCGGCAACTCATTCTCAGACAGTTATTCACTCTGTTTGCCATGTCCCTCTGAACATGGCTCTTCCCCTGCATGGATTTGTCCATTCCATCCCCATGACCTAACATTTTTGTTCTCTCTCCAATGACTTTAGATCTGACCACATTAAAACAAGCAGCCCAGGGTCACTTGATTTATAGAACTGACACTACCCCTTCGATGTCTGCAAGTTTCCTCAGGGCTAATGTCCTCTGCAAACTTCATCTGCACTAGTTCTGGGCTTCCTCCCATATGTTTGGAAAAAGCACTGAACATCATAGGCAGAAGAACCATTTCTCAAAGAACTTGGCTAAAACAATTCTGTTTAAGGAACTTTCACACTAAATTGTGGAGGGATTGTGCAATTTCCACCTACGGAGACACGCCAGACTCAGCTGGACAAGGCCCTGATCTGCCATTACAGCTGCATTGACCAAGGGGCTGGAGCACATGGCCTGCAGAGGTGTCAGCCAAACTGCATCATTCTGCCATGATTCTCCACTTGTCTTCCCAGCCCTGTCAGCTGGCCAGTGTTCAATCAATCTGGCACATGCCTTGTTAATTGTATATTGTTTACAGAATCACAGAATGATATGGGGTTGGAAAGGAGATCATATAATCCAACCCAAATCAACCCCAGATCATCTAATCCAACCCACATAAACTGCCAAAGCAGGTTTTCCTAGAGCAGGTCCCACAGGAACATGACCAGGTGGGGTTTGAATGTCTCCAGAGAAGGAGACTCCACCACCTCTCTGGGCAGCCTCTGCCAGGGCTCTGACACCCTCACAGGAAAGAAGTTCCTCCTCATGTTGAGATGGAACTTCCCATGGTCCAGTTTGTGCCCGTTCCCTCTTGTCCTGTCCCTGGGCACCACTGAGAAAAGCCTGGCCCCATCCTCCTGACACCCACCCTTGAAGGACTGAGAGGCCTTGATCAGATCCCCCCTCAGCCTGCTCTTCTCCAGACTCAACACACCCAAGTCCCTCAGCCTTTCCTCAGCACAGAGATGCTCCAGGCCCCTCAGCATCTTGGTGCTCCTCTGCTGCACCCTCTCCAGCAGTTCCCTGTCCTTCTGGAACTGGGGAGCCCAGAACTGGTCCCAGTGCTCCAGCTGGGGCCTCCCCAGGGCAGGACAGGGCAGAGCAGAGGGGGAGGATGACCTCCCTCCACCTGCTGGTCCCACTCTTCCTGCTGCCCCCCAGGATGCCATTGGCCTTCTTGGCCACCAGGGCCTGTTGCTGGCTCCTGGGCATCCTATTCTCCACCAGGACTCCCAGGTCTTCTTCCTCAGAGCTGCTCTCCAGCAGGTCAGCTTGGGCTTTCTCAATTGCTGTCTCATGTAATGTTCGGTCAAATTCAGTCATTTCCATCATCCTTATCAAACTAACTTGCCATTTCATCAAAAAAGGTGGCAAATAAGTTTCACAGTATCAGCTTCACATACAGTAAGGTTGATTGGCGTTAATTGTATTTCTCCTTTAATTTTTCTTTCATCTAGTCCTAATCAGCTATTTGTTCCTCTGCCCAGGACTCGTAACAGGCCTTACTGTATCTGCCATGAGTTTTTCGGCATTCTCAGCTCTTAGATGGAGCTTCAGGTGCCGCTGAGCAGCAGTTGTGAGCAATTAAGACAACTCTGCAGAATGACCCTGCTAGAACTTTTGAACGCAGTCTATCTGGACGGCTTGTTCTCAGACTTGAACTCCTCCTCCAGTTCCTGACAGAATGGAAATGGTTTCACCCCCATGCACGGAGAGGAATGCCACTCTTGAAGTCCCTCCAAATAAAACCTTCAGGCGCTGAGGTTGCTGGCTCGGGCTTGGTGGGCAACCCCACCCCACTGCAGGAGTCATTGCCCGCGCCCTTCCTGTCCTCCTCCTCCTCCTCAGGGAACTGTCCTGGCCCTGCTCCCAGTCCTCCCCTGGGGCTTTCTGTCCCTGCTCCTCCCTTTTTCCTGCCTCTGCCTCCCCAAGGTCTCCTCCAACCCAGCCCTGGTCCCCTGGCACTGGTTCCTCCACCCAGGGCAGCCAACGCCTTCTGGCTTCCTCCTCTGAAGAGCTTTGTGAGGGCAAAACAGCCTAACTGGCACACTTCTTGCTCTTCATATCACTAAGAAGACCTTGCTAACTAAAATATAAACTTAATTAACTGCCTGCACTTCAGAACAGCCCCTGTTTGGCCTTAAGGCACGTATCCAGCAGTCCCATTTGTCACGCGTAGCCCAAACCTCACCTATTTTGCCAACCCAATACCAATAAATCCCAGGAGATTCTCACAGTTGCTGGGTTGGGTTTGGGTTTCTTTTTTTTGCCTGCCTCCTCCGGTTTTGAGTCCAAAAGACCATTTGTTGGCTGCCTTCAGACAGGTTCACACCACATGCTTTATGTTGGTGGGTACCTGTGGCACAAACACCCCTCTTTCCACTTACATCATCTGCCAGCGCAGGCAGTGGACTCACACTCCCAAAATATCACAGGCTGAGACACCAACTACTGAAAAAGGGACACCTGATATCGGTGGGTTTAGCACTGCAGAAAAGAAAAGATTGAAATCCTTTTTGTCCTTTAGTGGGGTTTTTTGGGGTTTGGTTTTGGGTTTTTTTTTCCCTTTTCGTGCCAAAATGCTGGTTAGTTTTCAAAGAAAGTTTAGTAGCCAGCCTTGCATTTTGGCAACCAGCCTCAAAAATGACACTCACCGTACCCACCTGAAGCTTGTGAGAAAACTCTTCAGGATGTTTCAGTACTAGTTGCCAAATCTGCTTTAATTTTTCACCCTCAAACCTATGGGCTTTGCTGTGGCCAACTGTTGTGCCTCTTGGTCTGCAGCCAGCCACTCAATCCCAGTTAGCACATACCCCCCCCAGAATGTCATTTTTCATATCAGCACACATCCACTGCCACTTCCTGAGACAGAATATTTACCCAGACTGATCCTTCCACTCTGATTTACCTGCTCTGGTGGGAGGTGTCCCCTGCCCACGGTAGGAAGGAGGTAGGAACTATGTGATCTTTAAGGTCCCTTCCAAACCAAAACCCTTCCATGATTTTAGTGTTCAGAGTAGAAGGCCACCCTCCAAAACACAGCTCTTAGGCTCTCCTGAGGTGGTGGAGCTCAGAGGAGATGTTAAGGAGGAAGCCATGGGGAGTTTTCCCTCCCCCCTGCTCTACATACCACCCAAAGTTAGGTGTCTTTAATAGCAAGTTCCTTTCCCCTGAGATGTCCTTCACAAGCAGTACTTACAAGCGCATGATGACTATGAGGAAGATGAGCACCACCTCCAGACCCTGGCTCCCTTAATAAATCATGGCTTTGGGCACTGGGATGTTAATCCTTCCCTCCCTGAGAGGCAGTGAGAGGCTCCACCCTGTACACCTTCTCGCTCATCTCAGGAGGTGCCCCGGTAGAAACCTTGGGGCTGAAATGCAGCCCTTGCCCTCGTGAAGGATTGTCTTCAGGGGTGGAAATTATGAAGTTTCATAATAATAAAAAAAAACCAAATCACACAACCCCCCCACCCCCCAAAAGCCTGGTATTTGTCAAATTGTGCAAAGCAATATCAACACATCAGCGATACCAATAAAGGTATGTGGGGAGAACAAGAGACCACAGGGTGGGCCTGGCCACCAGCCAGCCTCAAGTGAGTACGTGGACACATACAATCATCACCCCAGGCCCTATCCTGCAAGAACTTCCACCAAGCCTTAACCCAGGCATGGCCATCTTCTTTTATCAGCACAGAAAAGCATCAAGCACAGAAACAGATCTCCCCAGGGAGGAGACAAGCAGATGGCCCTGCTTCTGACACGAGCGTGGGACCTGAGAGAACTTCTGGCAGTTCCCTCCACCATCAGAGACACCCTGTGTCGCTTGGGCAGATCACTAAAGGACAAAATTTGTACAGGGTTTCATTAGCAGAAGAACACCAAGATGCTGAGGGGCCTGGAGCATCTCTGTGCTGAGGAAAGGCCTCATGAAGGACTTGGGTGTGTTGAGTCTGGAGAAGAGCAGGCTGAGGGGGGATCTGATCAAGGCCTCTCAATCCTTCCAGGGTGGGTGTCAGGAGGATGGGGCCAGGCTTTTCTCAGTGGTGCCCAGGGACAGGACAAGAGGGAACGGGCACAAACTGGACCATGGGAAGTTCCATCTCAACAGGAGGAGGAACTTCTTCACATTGAGGGTGTCAGAGCCCTGGCAGAGGCTGCCCAGAGAGGTGGTGGAGTCTCCATCTCTGGAGACATTCAAACCCCACCTGGACACGTTGCTGTGGGACCTGCTGGGGGTGCCCCTGCTGTGGCAGGGGGGGGTTGGAGGAGATGATCCCCAGAGGTCCCTTCCAACCCCACATCATGCTTCTGTGATTCTGTGATGGTCCTGCTTCCGACATGAGTGTGGGACGTGTGAGAACTTCTGGCAGCTCCCTCCACCATCAGAGACACCCTGTGTCGCTTGGGCAGATCACTAAAGGACAAAATTTGTACAGGGCTTCATTCCCAGCCGTTGGCATGCAGGTTTCACCAAGCTCTTCATTCCCCCTGTTAGGAGAACAAGATGCTCGTGGGTGCAGAGATGCTGAACATGACAGAGGAAATGCCAGGAGAGGGATGAGTATGGAGCTAGGCTTCTCCTAAAGTCCCAATGCCTGAGTCCAGGCTACAGGGAGATGCCTTCCCCCAATCCAGGGCAAGCTAAACCAGGTCAGCAGCTGTAAGCAGAAAGAGGAGGAGGATGCAATGACAGAGATGACACCCAGTAGCCCAGGGGCAAGGGAAGTCACCCAGGAGGTGGAAGGTTCAGGTTTGGATGCCTTCTCTTCTGCCTGATGTGGAAAAGGGATTTAAACTCATTTAAACTTCTATCTCCTGGCCAAGTGCTGTGCATGCAAGCCCCCTTGGGCTTCCCTTGCATAGGATTTCTAAATATTTCTTTGGTCAGAGGGGAAAAAACATCCTCTCGTGCCTTGGTGCTAGAGCATTGGGTGCTCCAGCCCTCACCCAGTGAACATACAAACTGGAAGAGCCGAGACCCACTGCAGGGCATCCTCTAGTCTAGTGAGGTGGGCACTTTTTACAGGAGAACTGGGTTTAGATCCAACACAAAAAAGGACCAGGAGCTGATTTTCTACCATGTCCTCACAATAATCACTAGACTTAAAGGCAAGCAGAGGCGGGGGCTCCTGCTCCTCGTGGTTGGGGAGAGTTGCAAGGCAGAAGGTGACCTCAGATTGCACATTTCAGGTGAGGTGGAGAGACCTGGAGCTGTGAACACCCTCAGGAAGCAGTTATTAGTGACTATGGGGCATTGGAGAGGGGAGGGAGGATTGTGTGCATGCCCACAGCAAAAATGGAGGTGCATTGTGGCCTCAACTTTCGTCATCACCAACACCAAGGGACACCAAATGTCTGCCAGGCTAAGCAGACCTTGCGCAGGGGGTTCTGATGATCTCAGAACCATGCAAACATCAGGTTAGCCAGGTATCAGTCTAACCAGGCTGGAACAGGCTGCCCAGGGCAGTGGCAGAGTCCCCATCCCTGGAGGGATTTAAAAGCTGGGCAGATGTGGTGCTGAGGGACATGGGTTAGTGATGGGGTTTGTCAGTGTTGGGTTGATGGTTGGACTCCATGATCTGAAAGGTCCTTTCCAGCCTCGACAATAATACAATTCTGTGATTCTAACTGTTAATCCAACCCTTAATCTCCAGAGAGCATCTCTGCTGTGGCACAGCAGCAGCAAAAAAAGATGAGGCTCCAGGCCAGACTCACCTCCTATCCACCTTACTCACCTGCAGAAGCAGCTTCAGGGCAGGTTCTGGGGCAGCCCAGCTGGTACTCATGGTGATGAACTTGATGCACACTCAGTGCATTGAATTGCTCTCAAGGGCACACTTACCCCCACGGGGTACAAACAGGCCCCAGGACTATGTGAAACCTCTGCTAAGACCATCTGCCCTTGCAGACATAGCCTATGACCTTTATCAGGTGGAAAAGAATCACAGAATCATCCAGGTTGGAAGGGACCTTTCAGATCATGAGGTTCAACCATTAAGCCAACGCTGACAAAACCTATCACTAACCAATGTCCCTCAGCACCACAGCTTCCCAGCTTTTAAACACCTCAAGGGATGGTACCTCCACCACTGCCCTGGGCAGCCTGGTCCAAGGCTTGACAACACTTTCTGTAAATGACTTTTTCCCAATATCCATCCTAAAACTCCCGTGGTGCAACTTGAGGCTCTTTCCTCCTGTCCCATTGCCTGTTCCTTGGGAGAAGAGACCGACCTCCCCCCAGCCTACACCCTCCTTTCAGGGAGTTGCAGAGAGCGAGAAGGTCTCCCCTCAGCCTCCTCTTCTCCAGGCTGAACAAGAATGCCTGGAGTGAGACAGAAATGTCTCTTGCACATTGGTGCAGGTGGGATTTGTGGGGTGATTATGAAGATGAGATGCTTTGCTGCTGGTGGACCTGTGCCCTGGACCACGTGGGAGCCCACCTTGTGAGGGCAGAGTAGTCACAGCCCCTCCATCTCCACTCTGCTGCCTCCCAGTAGGTGTGACCATTCCCCCACCAGCAGCACAGGGAGGATGAAGGCAGTAATGGGTGTTCTCTCACGTGGTGGGGGGCAGCATGACCACTGAAGAGGGGGTTATTTGAGAAGAGGTGGGAAAGCTGACAAAGAAGAAGTTGGAAAGGGAGAAGCTCTTTCCTAGAAACTCTCCTGAGGAGCCCAGCACAGAGAATATTCCCTGCCCAGGGCTGGGGGTTGGAACTGGATGATCTTTAAGAGCCTTTCCAACCCAAACCATTCTGTGATTCTATGATTCTACAATAAGAGGGAGGAAGACATGAACAATCATGTCATTGCCAAATCCCACCCCACCGGAGTCACGAGTCAGGCCCCAAAGAATCACGAGATTTCAAAGCAAAATGACATTTTTGTTCTATTTCCCATCTGATTTTGCGAGTCCCTAGGGTTCATTACGCAAACTTCTCCTCCATCAGAAAAATAGAGATGAGATTTTGCCCTGATGGCTTATCTCCAGAACACGTGCTTTATACCAAAGAGCCCAAAGCTCCCAATGAAACCCCCAGAGCTGAGAAGTCTCCTGTTAATCAGAGGGTTGGAGGGAGACGGAAGATGGGAAGAAACAAGCAGCAGAAGGCTGGATGTGTGAGAGGAAAAGGCTGCAAACACGTCTTTAAGGCTTCTCCTAGGGCAGTACAGGTCTGGAAGACAGGAGGTAAATTAGGGAGCGTGGTAAGAGTCATACCTCTTGGGAGGAAAATGAAGTCCTCCTTACTTTGCCTCCTACCCCAAGGGATTGCAGCAAGAATTGAGTTTACCTAAGGAATTTACATACTGAATTTCAGCTTAGGACCTTAAATGCTGAATTTCAGCTCAGAAACTTCAACCTCTGAGGTGCAGCAATGGATCATTAGTGAGGTGGCTAACTGGTGACTTTCACAACCTGGCCTTTGTGTAGACTGTGAGTCTAAAAGGAGTGGAGAAAGGAACGCTCGAATATTCGCAAACATGGTGTTACCTGTAAGGAGCCGAGTGCTGGTAAGAGAAATGGAATCCTTCAGGTTGGAAGAGACCCTTGGGATCATCCAGTCCAACCATCAGCCCCACTCTACAAAGGTCTCCAGATGTACTTGAATGTTCTCAAATGTACTTGAATGAATCCAAAATCCAAAATGAATCTCAAAGTTCTCAAATCATAGGATAGAATCATAGAATCATAGAATTAATCAGGTTGGAAGAGACCCTTGGGATCATCCAGTCCAACCATCAGCCCCACTCTACAAGTTCTCCCCTACACCAGATCCCCCAACACCACATCTCATCCACTCTGAAACACAGTCAGGGATGGGGACTACACCACCTCCCTGGGCAGCCCAGTCCAGGCTCTGACCACTCTTGCTGGGAACAATTCTTGCCTCATGGCCAGCCTAACCCTACCCTGCTGCAGCTTGCAGCCATTCCCTCTCCTATCACTAATTCCCTGTGAGAAGAGACCAGCACCAACCTCTCTGCAATGTCCTTTCAAGCAGTTGGAGAGAGGGATGAGGTCTCCCCTCAGCCTCCTCTTCCTCAAACTAAACAATCCCAACTCCCTCAATCCATCCTCATAAGCCTTATTCTCCAGGCCCTTCCCCAGCTCCGTGTCCCTCCTCTGCACTCGCTCCAGCCCCTCCAGATCTCTCTTGTGCTGAGGTGCCCAGAACTGGACACCAGACTCAAGGGGTGGCCTCACTAGTGCTGATCCACTGAGTCTTTTCTTAACTGGGGTGGAGCACACGCTGAGGAGGAGGCTGTGGGAAAAGGCGCTTGGCCGTTCATCGTGTCTCGCCGGCCACATCTGCAGTCTCCCTGCCGTGTTCCTTTCTCTTGGGAGAAAGGCCCCACACATCACACGCCCCCAGTACAGAGCCCCACGTTTTTTCACGAATGTGGGGAATCCAGCTGTAACTGGCAGCCCACAGGAAGCAAAATAAAGAGGGGGTTGTGTCCCCTGTTGGCAGCGTAGCAAACAGGTGAGCTTGGCATCAGGCGTTCAAGACATCCAGGTAATAAATCCCACCACCATAAATCACAGTCCTATTGTGCTGCAAACAGCCTTTTCCCCAACTCATTCTTCTTTGACATGGAGTCCTGGTTCCCCTTCTGGAAATACTCATTTCTCAGCCACTTGCTTTATCAATTTGACAAGCAGGTTCCACAGCGATACGAAAGCACCAGAATTTTAAGCTGGTTAAAAAAACCCTCACACGTTAAAAGCATAGATATTTAATAATTAATTACTGAGCTGTCAGCTCAAGCCCCTGCCTTTTCAACCAAGACTCTTCATTTGGGTCCAAACCTTTCTTTCTTCTTCTATGGTGTCCATTACTGATGCCCTGCAACAGCCCCAGGGAAACACAAAGGTCTCTGTTGGATCTACAGGTACAATCTTTGTGATGGCTTAAATTAGAGGCTTTGGTTCCAGCCACCCCCTCAGAGGGTCAGAAATTTTACTTTAATGGCACTTTTATGTGACCACTGGGGAGTCCCCCCCAAAGAGACTGGAGAGACAGAGAGGGAGGAGCACTCACGGAAAGGGAATTATGGATAAAGCTCGTTAACTCCTCCAGGCACTTCAGGCAAGGCAGTAAAGCCCAGTCCTCCTGCCTTCAGCGACACTGGACTTACTTCACTTCCAATACTTGAGAAAACCACACTTTTAGGAGATTTTAGTGTCTGAACTTATGAAAATACTGACTTTATAGCCAGCTATGAGGTGTGGGTTCCTAGGTCTTGGGTTTATTTGACCTCACCAGCTGAAGGAGGAGCAAGACCCGGGCACTTGACCCAAGCTGCCAACAGGGTCATGAATGACACATCCAGTATAGATTAGAAGGTTTGCTGAGATGTAAAAATGACATGGACCTGTTGGAGCAGGGCCAGAGGAAGCCATGGAGATGCTGGGAGGGCTGGAGCCCCTCTGCTATGAGGACAGGCTGACAGAGTTGGGGTTGTTCAGCATGGAGAAGGCTCCAGGGAGACCTTAAAGCCACTTCCAGTCTCTCCAGGGGCTCCAGGAAAGCTGGGGAGGGACTCTGGATGAGGGAGGGGAGACATAGGAGGAGGGGGAAGGGTTGGACACTGAAAGAGGGGAGATGGAGCTGAGATGTGGGGAAGAACCTCTTTGGTGTGAGGGTGGTGAGAGCCTGGAACAGGTTGCCCTGAGAAGCTGTGGCTGCCCCATCCCTGGAGGGGTTGAAGGCCAGGTTGGAGGGGGCTTGGAGCAACCTAGTCTGGTGGAAGGTGACCCTGCCCAGGGCTGGGGGTGGCACTGGAGGGGGTTTTAAGGTCCCTTTCCCCCCAAACCATTCTAGGATTCTATGATCTGAAGTGCAGGTTTCTTGCAGCACCATCACCTGGGGGACGGTCCCCACCAGGAGGTGACACACTGGTGGTGGCATCAGTCAGGCCAGCAAAGGGAACATCTAAAAGCTCCTCTATATTCACAGCAGCTCAAAGGAACTTCCCAACACTCACGTCTCCCCTCTTTCAGCTGCAGGGAACCTCTCTGGTTTGTATTTGCCTCGGCTCTTTCCCAGCCAGTGCCTTTCCTGCGTGAACACAAACATGACTCAGCTTTTCCTTTGAAACAGGAGAAATTGGGTTCTCTTCCCAGTTCCCACTCTGGTGTGCTGGGACAGAACACAGCTCTGCCTTTCACTTTGTTTAGAAGATGTGACGCCAGTAGCCGTTGTGGATTTCATTATATTTGGGCTGCAAGAGAATCTCAGTTATGTTTTTTATGTCTCTCCTGACCTCAAAAAGCCAGCTTTCAACAGGCAGAGCATTCTTTAATATCACTGATCGTGGCCACGCCTGGCTTTGGTCCTCCTAAAAGAAAGGACTTCCTTTTGGTCTGAAATGTTCATTTTGGCAATGTAAAAAAATGTCTCTCACATACGTGTGTGTGTGTGTGTGTGTGTGTGTGTATATACGTATATTGAATAAATGTCATTCTACAATTGCATGATGAATTGTAAAACTAATATTTGAATTTCATCATGAAACTGCAAAACTGATCTCTTGGCACATAAATATATGTCAATATTCAAACCATCTTTCCTACGTGCACACCCACAGCAAAACTCCTCAGGAATCCTTAGTCAGCACAACCAGCACAGCCTCAAAAGAAAGGAAAATAGGGTTATAAAGGCTGAACCCTCCTGCCAAACACCTCTTAGGAAAAAAAAAACACCAACTTGTAACAGTCTTCACTGTGGGATTAAAGGTCTGGGGCATCTCTGTGCTGAGGAAAGGCTGAGGGACTTGGGTGTGTTGAGTCTGGAGAAGAGCAGGCTGAGGGGGGATCTGATCAAGGCCTCTCAATCCTTCCAGGGTGGGTGTCAGGAGGATGGGGCCAGGCTTTTCTCAGTGGTGCCCAGGGACAGGACAAGAGGGAACGGGCACAACCTGGACCATGGGGAGCTCCATCTCAACATGAGGAGGAACTTCTTCACTTTGGGGCTGGCAGAGCCCTGGCAGAGGCTGCCCAGAGAGGTGGTGGAGTCTCCTGCTTTGGAGACATTCAAAATCTGCCTGGACACATTCCTGTGGGACCTGCTGTGGGTGACCCTGCTGTGGCAGGGGTTTGGTTGGAGATGATCTCCAGAGGTCCCTTCCAGCCCCACAGCATCTCCATCTCTGGAGACATTCAAACCTGCCTGGACACGTTCCTGTGGGACCTGCTCTTAGTGACCCTGCTGTGGCAGGGGTTTGGTTGGAGATGATCTCCAGAGGTCCCTTCCCATATCTTTACATGATTGTGTTCCATATTTAATAATGTTCATTACAACTCATCCATATTTCCTCTAAATTATTGATAAGGATTCACATCTGTGCAATACCCCTGTCACCTTGGCTTAGATGGTTTCTCTAGCGCTCTGGAACTGTATCAGAGATGGTTTACTGTCTTAGTCCAAACCCAGCACACCTCATGGCTTTGATAAAGTCCCTTCCTCTGGTGGGACTGACATTTTGTCTCACAATTTGGTGACAGACCTTAAAAAGCACCTGGGAGCAAGGGAGGCAGGGAGGAGCCGGTGTTGCGCATGGTGACAGAATAAGCAACTCATTAGGGTAATGAAGAAGGGAGACATAGCTATTAGAAAAAGAGGGTGGATCTGAATCAGGCCAGCTCCCTGCCACGGCGATGCCTCACCTACGGAGGGTGTGGAGGGGCGCGGGTGGATGGGTGCTCCTGGCCCCTCTCCACAGAGCCATCCAGCGCCTGCACCAGCTCCCAACCCAGCCCACCTTGGAGTTACTGGTCCTCTTTCATTAAACCATAGCGTTGCCCAGGTTGGAAGGGACCTTTCAGATCATCAAGTCCAACCATCAACCCAACACTGACAAAACCCATCACTGACCCGTGTCCCTCAGCACCACGTCTGCCCGGCTTCACTCCAGGGATGGTGACTCCACCACTGCCCTGGGCAGCCCCTTCCAAGGCTTCATAACCCTTTTCAGTGGAGAAATTCTTCCTAATATCCAATCTGAACCTCCCCTGGTACAAGTTGAGGCCGTTTCCTCCCAGTTCCTTGGGAGAAATGAATTTCCAGGGTGGGGGGAAACAGCTTCTGCTCAAACCATCTCACAAAGCCCAGCCCCGGAGAACTTCCATCCTTCTCTCCTCTCCTTCCCTCCTCCTGCCTCTTTCCTGCTTGGCCCATTCCCATCCCTGTGTCGGTGCCCCATCTTTTGTGTGTCACTTGGCCCAACACCAGGGGAACACCATATACATGAAGCAGATAGAAGACATAAGGGCCACTTTTCCCCTGCTGGAGAATCAACAGCCTCAAGGAGGGGGACATGGGGGAGGTTGTTCTTTGTCGAGCTGGGAGCGGTGTAGGAGAAAGAGCTGACAAAAATGATATTCCAAAGATGCAGTCCCGCTCCATGAAAAGGGAAACAAAACAATGGGGAATAAGAAGAAGAAGAAAAAAAAGGAGCAAAGAGGAAAAATGTGTTCCCTGTGAGCCTTTGCTTACAGCAGCTGGTGGTTGCCTGCCTGTTGGCATGTTTTCCACCCAGGGCTGGGCTGGTGAGTGGCTTCTTGTACAACATCACCATGGCAGGACCGGGCACCGCGTCCACCCTCTCCCTGAAATCTAGGGAGAGGAGGACAAACAGAGTCTCTCCCTGAAATCTAGGGAGAGGGGGAGAAACAGAGTCTCTCCCTGAAATCTAGGGAGAGGAAGAGAAACAGAGTCTCTCCCCAAAATCTAGGGAGAGGAGGAGAAACAGAGTCTCTCCCTGAAATCTAGGGAGAGGAGGAGAAACAGAGTCTCTCCCCGAAATCTAGGGAGAGGAGGAGAAACAGAGTCTCTGGGCTGATGGTGGGGCCAGAGCCATGTAAACCTTGGGGTTGGAAGCCTAATTCTTGGGAGTCGAAAGCAGCACCCCATTGTGGAAAGTGCCCACCGGGTATAAACTCACCGGGGTAATTCAGATTGTGCCAAAAAAAGTCCCCCTTGGGTTGACTTTATCTGGTATTTGGAGGTTTTATGCCCGAGCCTCTGGATTTTCCCCCACCAGCCCAGGCAGGGCACGCAGGCGACGGAAACGTGCTTGTGGATGATGACACAGAAAGGCCATGGAGTGCCACACCTACCCTGAACCAAACACGTACTTCTGGGAGATCCAGTCACACACGGATCCGGCCTTAATAAGTCAGGGATTTTCGACCTGAGAAGCCTCCAGAGGGGAGAAACTACGGGGTCGGGAAACAGCCAGGGATGTGTGGAAACCCAAGGCAAAAGAAGCCACTATTGCAAATTGCTTCTTTGCATAACAAAGCCTGCCAAATCTTGTTCTTTGAGAGCTATCAATTAAGCAGTTTTTAATTCCCTTAATGCAGTGGGACTGTACTGCTTTCCTGTTGGGCACTTTTTCAATCAGTGTCATGGGCACAAACGCTTTCCAGAGGTCTAAAGGGCAGCAGGAGGGGGAGCACTGTTAGTCCAATTGCTAATTTGGAAGCTGGGGCAGAAATTGTTATCAAATTGAAATCCAGCTACTATAAAACTACATGGTTGAGCGTTAATTACACAAGTGTCCTTTTTCTTCACTATTTGCATGCCAAAAAAGACCACTCTCTGATTCTTCTCAGCACAGGGAGGACATGGAGGTGTTGGAGCAGGGTCAGAGAAGGCCATGAAGATGATCAACGGGCTGGAGCCCCTCTGCTGTAAGGACAGGCTGAGAGAATTTGGGGGGGTTCAGCCTGGAGAAAAGAAGGCTCCAGGCAGAACTTGAAGCCCCTTCCAGTTCCTCCAGGGACTCCAAGAAAGCTGGGGAGGGACTCTGGATGAGGGAGGGGAGCCATAGGAGGAGGGGGAAGGGTTGGACACTGAAAGAGGGGAGATGGAGCTGAGATGTGGGGAAGAACTTCTCTGGTGTGAGGGTGCTGAGAACCTGGCCCAGGTTGCCCCGAGAAGCTGTGGCTGCCCCATCCCTGGAGGGGTTGAAGGCCAGGCTGGAGGGGGCTTGGAGCAACCTGGTGTGGTGGGAGGTGTCCCTGCCCAGGGCAGGGGGTGGCACTGGATGGAGTTTAAGGTCCCTTCCCACCCAAGCCATTCTAGGATTCTACAATGGAGCTGAGATGGAAGCAGTTTCCCAGTTCAATTTGCAACACTATTTTTAAGCCACCAGCAGATCTCCGTGGATGTCCCCAGGACGTCGGTGGGTGCCTGAGCCCTGAGGCTGGTGGGTTCAGCGAGGCTTCTTTGCCAGCTGTGGTGAGGCTTTGGGGTGCATTTTGGACAAAAAGAAAAAACCCAAATCAAAATAAAACCAAAAAAAAAAGCCAAATTGTTTTCATTTCAGCAGCAACTGCTTCGTGCCCTTGTCAGTGGGCAGAGGCTGGTTTCTGCCAGCCCCAGCAGCCACCCAAGGGCGTTGCACATCCCCGGGGAGCAAGGTGTCTCCACCCTCAGCTTCTCCCCAGGCAGTGGGCTGAAGGCAGCGTACTCAGCCCCGGGGTATGAGGCTGTTGGTCTCCAGTCCCCACAGCAAGGCAGGACCGGCAGAAAATACGCCTTCTTGTGCAGCCCCATCTGCTAATCCTCTCTCAGGCTGCTGGAAAGCCTCTCGTCTAAGAGCAACACCCTGGCTGTAGGCTTTGGGGAGCCTGCTTGCTGTAATTACAGGCTGTCATAACACCAGCTCATTACAATAGTTCGTGTAAGAGGCAGAAATGTTTGTTCCCTTATGAAATACACAGATGCTGGAAGATTTATGTGGGTAATGCAAACAGTAACGCCATCCCAGATTACGAGCCCTGCTTGAGCTGCATATACTGCACTGAAGAAATAACCAGGGCAGGCCATAAAGTTATCTGCCCAAAGCCAAGATTTCAGTGAATTATTTACCATCAGGGAAGCCACACACCATCTCTCAGTGATGCTTCTGCCTATGGACAATCACACGTTCTTTGCTGCCACCCAAAAATAAAACACGAGGAGAGGTGAAGGGCTCTCCCTGCTCAGGGGCAGGACTTCTCTTGGCTTTTTAAGCCCCTTTTTCCCCTCCAGGAACCAGGTACAGCATCACTTTTCACTACCCTTTATGATGGAAGAACCACCTCATTTCATGGTGGACACAAGAAATCCTTGAGTCATGCCCAGCAGTACAGCCACAAGACCTCCATACGACGACCCAAACTGAAGTTGAGCTCTCACAGCTCGTTTAAGAGTGCTTTCTTTTTGCCCCAGGCTCGCCCATGTGGCAGCAGGAAGGAGGGTCTCTATGTGGTTCATCCATTTGTGATTGCTCAAGAAGCCTTTCTGAGGAGCTGTAGCTCCTCTGCCACTTGTTGAGAGTGTATTAAAGGACAGACCCAAAGGCGGCTGGGGTGGCAGAAGGTTCAGGCAGCTTCTCAGGCTACTTATTTGTGTCAGTGTCACCCAAGAGATCATAGAATCCTAGAATGATTTGGGTTGGAAGGGACCTTAAAGCCCATCCAGTGCCACCCCCTGCCCTGGGCAGGGACACCTCCCACCACACCAGGTTGCTCCAAGCCCCCTCCAACCTGGCCTTCAACCCCTCCAGGGATGGGGCAGCCACAGCTTCTCGGGGCAACCAGTTCCAGGCTCTCACCACCCTCACACCAGAGAAGTTCTTCCCCACATCTCAGCTCCATCTCCCCTCTTTCAGGGTCAAACCCTTCTCTGTCCTCCTATGGCTCCCCTCCCTCATCCAGAGTCCCTCCCCAGCTTTCCTGGAGCCCCTGGACGGAATACATTCCAAATATACATTGGGAATCACGGAATCGGGGTATCGTCAGGGTGGGAAGGGACCTCCAGAGATCCCCCCAGTCCCACTCCCCTGCTAAAGCAGGGTTGCCCAGAGCACAGCACTCAGGGCTGGAAGGTCTCCAGAGAAGGGGGACTCCACACCCTCCCTGGGCAGCCTCTGCCAGGGCTCTGCCACCCTCACCCCAAACAAGTTTCTCCTCAGGTTCCAATGGAACTTCCCCTGTTCCACCTTGTGCCCGTTGCCCCTCGTCCTGTCACTGGGAACCACTGAGAAGAGTCTGGCTCCATCCTCCTTCCACCCACCCTTCAGATCCTTGTGAGCATTGATAAGGTCTTCCCTCAGCCTTCTCCAGGCTGAAGAGTCCCAGCTCTCTCAGCCTCTCCTCATGTCAGTGATTTCCGCAGTTAATGACAAAAACATTAAATAAATAAAAAGAAGAAAACAGGATAAACATGCTATGGAAAGCTATGTTAAAATGTTCTCTACTGAGTAAATTTACTTGCTTGAGTTCTGCTTTGGCTTACTGCATCCTTCCAGAGCTCTCAACGTGCAACCCTCCTGCCGTGGCCTCAACCACAGAAGCCCCTAGAACCCTCAACACCCGATGGCAATGAATTCTGCTTTCACGAGGCGTGGTGTGAGGTACCATCTCCTTTGATTTGCTCAGCCTCCCCACCTGACTGTTTCATTTCATGCCCCTAATTCTTGTACCCCGAGAAACTGTTCAACTCCTGCCCCCCAGATCCTCTCCCTTCCGCTCTGTTTATCGATTGCTGGTTCAACCTCCCTCCCTTATCTCCCCTCGGGCTCGGGGATCTCGGTCTATTTACATATTCCTGATAGGAAAGCCCTTCCCTATCTCCAGTGACATTTGTTGACCTTCTCTACACCTTGTATAACGTCCCTGTACCCTTCTGAGAACCCCACGCAGTGCTAAGAGCAAGGAGGGGTGTATCACCGATGGGTTTACTGCTACAAGCAATTTAGGACCTTCAGCAGCTAACTCACTGCAAAAACCACAAAATGAAGACAAAAAAAAAACCCCACAATCCGTTTGTAACTTCCATAACCTCCCACTGACTGTGGGACTTGATCTTCAAGCTCGGGTTTTTCAAGTCTAATTACTGATTTGGGGAATCTAATTGCCTCACTGGGGCAGATAACTCTGTTTTTTTTCAGTGTTTTCCAGGCAGTAAGCAGGGATTTAGGTGCCTGCATTCTCTTCAATGCTCCTCTCTGGCTTTACAAGAAAAAAAAGTAATCTTTTCATTTTCCTTCTCCAGATCCTGAGGTGAGAACAGGACAGGAATGAAAACACCCTGTGTTGAGAAGTTAAAAGGCTACAAATCACAAACCTCCTCCCTCCCTCTTTGGCTCCTGCTGGTATTTCTCCATTCACTCCTGGAAACCGAAGACACAACCTGTTGCTGCTATATTGGCCAGAAAGAGAATCTTAAAGAAATGAAGCAAATATATATATATATATATAAAATCAAAAGTTAATGGTCCCACAGTAAGAAAAGCTTATCACTGTATGAAAGTGCTTATCACAGATAGATGGGTATATGGTGTAGCTGCTCTTGTTATCACAGGGAGCTTTGGGATTCTGGACCAGACCTCCATCAGCACCGGTTCTCTGCCACCAATGGAGAGGAGGTGGTGGTGGTGGTGGCAATTAGTTGGAAGAGGATGCAGCGACGTCCCAACCACGTCAGAACCATCGTAACTCTCCTGTCCCTTTCCAAAGGCCATCCCAGGGCTCCAGCAGCCTGATTTACCTGGCTACAGGAGGTCTCCCCAAGGCTCAGGCTGCGTTTGCAAAGCCACACTGCTGACAGAGGTGTTATTTACACCTGCTGCTCTGATAAGGGAATGTAAACACCTTAAAAGTGCCCTTCCTCTTGCACAACGGGCTGCTGCGTCAGCGCTCCGGGGACAGCCACCCCCTACCTATCTCCGCTGCCATCGTCACCGTCTCCCTTTCTCCAGGGCTCCAGGAGAAGCCCCCGGGAGCCCAACAGGGCTTTTGGCCACCCAGCACACAGTTGTCGTGCCCTTTTTTCTAAGCCCAGTCTTTCCTGAGCTAATGCGCTGGAGAGGATGTGTTAGATGTCCAGAGAAGGGCCACGGAGCTGGTGAGGGCTCTGGAGAACAAGCCTCCTGAGGAGCAGCTGAGGGAGCTGGGGGTGTTCAGCCTGGAGAAGAGGAGGCTGAGGGGAGACCTTCTGGCTCTCTCCAACTTGTCTTGTGACAGGAGGTGAGTGTACAACCTCCCAGTCTCTCAAGAAGGCTCGTATCTAATGCAGTTCTGGGTCCCTTCCTGCTCAAGGCAGGTTTGAGTCCTTTTAAAAGTCCTGCTGAGCTTCTGCCTTCACTGAACATGGAGCTGCACAGCAGTAATGTGGGTAAAAGAGACATGGAGGGGCTGGAGTGGGTCCAGAGAAGGGCAACAGAGCTGGTGAGGGCTCTGGAGAACAAGTCTCCTGAGGGAGCTGGGGGTGTTCAGCCTGGAGAAGAGGAGGCTGAGGGGAGACCTTCTGGCTCTCTCCAACTCCCTGAAAGGAGGGTGTAGCCGGGGGGGGTCGGTCTCTTCTCCCAAGAGAAGGGCAATGGAGCTGGTGAGGGCTCTGGAGCACAAGTCTCCTGAGGAGCAGCTGAGGGAGCTGGGGGTGTTCAGCCTGGAGAAGAGGAGGCTGAGGGGAGACCTTCTGGCTCTCTCCAACTCCCTGAAAGGAGGGTGTAGCCGGGGGGGGTCGGTCTCTTCTCCCAAGGAACAGGCGATGGGACAAGAGGAAACGGCCTCAAGTTGCAGCAGGGGAGGTTCGGGTTGGATATTGGGAACAATTTTTTCACACAAAGGGTTATTAAGGCTTGAAAGGGGTTGAGGCACCATCCCTGGAGGTATTTAAAAGACAGGTTGACACAGTGCCTAGAGACATGGGTTAGTGATGGGTTTTATCAGAGTTAGGCTGATGGTTGGGCTCGGTGATCTGGAAGGTCCCTTCCAACCCAGACTATTCTATGGTTCTATGATCAGCCAGTTGGGATGATGCTCCTTTTCACCAGGGCAGGAATGACCGCTGAGAATCCTCACCTCACACACCTTTTCTTCCAGGCCAAGTGCACTTGTTCCTGAATTGCCAAACCAACCTCTTCCCTAGATTAAAAAGATGAAGAATCCCAGTAGCAACTATTCACTGTTTTAAAATATATTGGTAGATTCTTGCAAAGGCCCAGTGAGTCCAGAGATCAAACCTCTGTGCTGTCTGACAGACATTCTGCCTTCGCAAAACACGTCCTTAGAATCACAGAATGGTTTGGGTGGAAAGGGAGCTTAAGCTCCACCCAGTGCCACCCCCTGCCCTGGGCAGGGACACCTCCCACCACACCAGGGTGCTCCAAGCCCCCTCCAACCTGGCCTTCAACCCCTCCAGGGATGGGGTAGCCACAGCTTCTTGGGGAAACCTGGGCCAGGTTCTCACCACCCTCACACCAAAGAAGTTCTTCCTGAGATCTAATGTCAATCTCCCCTCCTTTTCNTCCTGAGATCTAATCTCAATCTCCCCTCCTTTTTATCCATCCTGGGTAAAAACCAAGGGTTTGAACCATGGATAAAGGCTTATCTTTGATTATCCAGAGAGGCTGTGGAGATCCTTGGAGATAAACATCCCCTGGAGATATTTAAATGTCCAGAGATACTGAAACAACCTGCTGTGAGAGGGGTGAGGTGGAGGGCAGATTAGATGATCTCCAGAGGTTCCAACCTAAACCATTCTGTGATGCTGTGAGTTGATGGCCACTTACTGTATTTCAGAGGAGGGAGCCTTAGTGAACAGGTTATGAGGATCTTCACATCACTGTAACCATTAAGTGGAAGCAGCAATCAAGGATTAAAGGAAATTTGGGGACAGGAAAACAACTATCATCTACAAAGTACAAGGCAGAAATGTTAGAGGTTGGAGAGGTGCTCCCCAAGCAGATTATCAGCTGGCAGCACAGCTCCTCAGGAAAAGGAGTTCATTCAGCATGGGGCAATTTCCAGCACCCCAGAGTCTGTTTTCCACCAGAACTGAGATCAAAAATGCAGATGATACAAACCCAGGCGGGTTTGGGATGTCTCCAGAGAAGGAGACTCCACCACCTCCCTGGGCAGCCCCTGTCAGTGCTCCCTCACCCTCACCCTGAAGAAGTTTTTCCTCATATTTCAGTGGAACTTCCTATGCTGTGGGGTTGGAAGGGCCCTCTGGAGATCATCTCCTCCAACCCCCCCTCCACAGCAGCGTCACCCACAGCAGGTCCCACAGGAATGTGTTCAGGTGGGTTTGGAATGTCTCCAGAGAAGGAGGCTTCAGCTACTCTTCCAAGAGCCAGGATCTTTGAGGAATATGGGCTTTCTTCACTGATGCAGCTTCATTTCTCCTCAGCCAGGATTTTCCTTTCCTCGTGATAAAGCCAAGAATTCAGATACAGCTACAAATTTTAACTAACTGCCCTGCTTCTTTCCGGACCACACTAACAAACAACTTCTGCTTTATTTTGAGAATTAGCCTTTCTTGCTGGCTTTTATTTTCCTGTGCAGCCCCAACATGATTTACTGCAGTTCAGATTTAACTGTTGGCTTGCCGCACCATACACCTGGAGGCTATGGCACAAATCATAGGATCACAGAACCTCAGGGATTGGAAGGGACCTCGAAAGCTCCTCCAGTCCAATCCCCTGCTGGAGCAGGAACACCCAGAGCAGGTCACACAGGAACGCCTCCAGGCGGGTTTGGGATGTCTCCAGAGAAGGAGACTCGAAATAATCCTGTTTTTCTCTCTCCAGGTGCTTCATGTCCCTCATCACTTGGGTTACTTGAGCATCCTGAATATTGACACACTGAAAGAACATCTAGGAGGATGGAGCCAGGCTTTTCTCAGTGACACCCAATGACAGGACAAGGGGCAATGGGTGCAAGCTGGAACAGAGGAGGTTCCACTTCAATATGAGGAAAAACTTCTTCAGGGTGAGGGTGAGGGA
>VZTM01038475.1:40935-61066 GCA_013400555.1 Jacana jacana | reverse complement strand
AGGCGTTCCTGAGTGATCTGATCTAGGTGTTCCTGCTCCAGCAGGGGGTTGGACTGGAGGAGCTTTCAAGGTCCCTTCCAATCCCTGAGATTCTGTGGTTCTGTGATTCTGTGTGAAGGGCTACAAAGATGATGAGGGGCCTGGAGCATCTCTGGGATGAGGAAAGACTTGATTCTTTGTAGTCTGGAGAAGAGGAGACTGAGGGGTGACCTCATGGATGTTGATAAATCTGTAAAGGGTGAGTGTCAGGAGGATGGAGCCAGGCTCTTCTCAGTGACACCCAATGACAGGACAAGGGGCAATGGGTGCAAGCTGGAACAGAGGAGGTGCCACTTCAATATGAGGAAAAACTTCTTCAGGGTGAGGTTGAGGGAACCCTGGCAGGGGCTGCCCAGGGAGGTGGTGGAGGCTCCTTCTCTGGAGACATCCCAAACCCGCCTGGAGGCGTTCCTGTGTGACCTGCTCTGGGTGTTCCTGCTTCAGCAGGGGATTGGACTGGAGGCGCTTTCAAGGTCCCTTCCCATCCCTGAGATTCTGGGATTCTGTGAACATAAATCATGTGGCTTTCTTTCTTCCAGGTGAGGAGCAGAGGTAACAAGATTCACTCCCCAGTGAGTCCTCGGCGCATGAGAAGCCGTGGCACTGGGCACTATGTTCCTGGTTCTCAGCATGTAGTAATTAGGGAGGCGAGTGATGGCCAGGGAAGGAGGTTTGCACTTCTAGTGGTGTCACACACTACAGGTCACGTTAGAAGAGCTCTGTATTACCAAGATATAAAGATGTTTCAAAGGGATGGGGGTGAAAACTGAGCCCGTTTGGGGCTCCCATGACTGTGCGAAGCAGCTGCGGCTCCACCTCCGGTCAGGAAAAGGTTAAGAATTTTCTGGAAGCGGCGTCTCCCGCAGATGGCAAATTCCTCTTTCTGAAACAACCAAAACAACCTCTTTCCCCAGAGAAAGAAAACTCGTTTTCCACGAATTCAAGCCATCCCTCTTCACCCCTTTCCTCCGCCGCGGGTCCACCGCCAGCTCCCTGCACCCTCGGCTCCCTCCGCTTCTCCGGAAAGATGGAGTTTGCCTCCTGCTGATGTTTCCCAGCCCTGCTCTTGCTGCTTCTCTCCCCTCTTCCCCCTGCTCCTGCTTTTCCCTCTTCCCTTCCCAGTTCCATCCCCAGTTCGCCATGTCATGCGCCGCTGGAGCAAAAGACACTGCCCTTCCCCACAAACCTGACTCATTCACACCTCTGAGCTCACAAAGTTAATTGCCTCAGGGGGTTTTATTCATCTTTTTTTTTGCCTTAATCAAGCCAACCCCATTCTCCTGACGACTGGGTCTCAGATCTATGGATTAACAGCTTGGGTTTTTTTCAGATCTTCTCTTGCTTTCCTATGACTATCTTCATTTGCTTCGCTGGGGCCTTCTTTAACCTCAAGCAAACTTCAGGAACTGTTGTTCGTAGCCTTTATTTTCTTCTCCCTCAGCCTTCCTCCAAGGCTTAAAAGGATTCTCTTACATTCTCCCTAGTTTTTCTCCCTCTAATTTTTTTTTCCTATCACATCAGAAGAACTAACTGTACACAACAACCAGCAGGAGCTCAACCACCAGTGCTAAATCTCTTAACCAATAAATTCAGGATACATCTAAGGAGGACACATCCTTCTCTGAATATCACAACGCTCATTCTGGCATCAATATCTTAGACATGACTGCACTTCTGGTCCAAGTTTCTCACTTTCACACTGTTTCACACTTATGAGGATGGATTGAGGGAGTTGGGATTGTTTAGTTTGAGGCAGAGGAGGCTGAGGGGAGACCTCATCCCTCTCTCCAACTGCTTGAAAGGGCATTGCAGAGAGGTTGGTGCTGGTCTCTTCTCACAGGGAATTAGCCATAGAAGGAGAGGGAATGGCTGCAAGCTGCAGCAGGGTAGGGTTAGGCTGGCCATGAGGAACAAGTTTTTCCCAGAGAGAGTGGTCAGTCAGTGGAATCAGCTGCCCAGGGAGGGGGTGGAGTCCCCATCCCTGACTGTGTTTCAGAGTAGATTGGATGTGGTGTTGAGGGATCTGGTGTAGGGGAGAACTTGTAGAGTAGGGCTGATGGTTGGACTGGATGATCCCAAGGGTCTCTTCCAACCTGAATGATTCTATGATTCTATGATTCTAAGCTACTAAGACCAAAGCTGGAGATTTTTTTAAGGTGGAAGAGAGGAAAGCCTGCTTGCATTATAGGGCCAATAAAAAATTGGTAGAAGAAAGAGAAATGAAAGCAGAAAGCAGAAGAGAGCAGGGATGGGAATGGTCCAGCCAGAGATCAGCCTCCCTACCTCTTCTCCAACGCACCCCTTTCACCAGCCACAGGGTACCTGCAGCTTGTGCAGCACGACCACGTTCCCTAGAGAGCAGCTCGGCTGCTGCCTCATCCTATTCCTCATTAACCACTCTGGGATGTGCTTCTAGGAACCTTCTGGGTTGGGGAGATCTACCTACGTGACACAGTTGTGGTGGGGCATGGAGTCTGAGCTGGGCTCTCGCATCTCTGAGCATGGGCACATGAAGACTTTGGGCATGACAACAGGCCCAGGCCCTTCCTCAAAATACACTACAAGTTTTTAAGCATTTTTGGTTTTTTTTTTTCCCCAAAATGATGGCAGAGCCTGGGAAATGAAAGCTGGTCTGCAGGACATTATGCTGGGACCTACAGAGAGGTTTTATCTTTCCATGCCTGAGACATGGAGTTTCATGGATCTTTGCATGACTCATCAGCAGAGGAAGAACATGGACCTCTTGGAACAGGGCCAGTGGAGGTCACGGAGATGCTGGGAGGGCTGGGGCCACTCTGCTATGAGGACAGGATGAGAGAACTGGGGGAGGTCTGCCTGGAGAAGAGAAGGCTCCAGGGAGTCCTTATAAGGACCTTCCAGTTCCTAAAGGGCACCTACAGGAAAGCTGGGGAGGGACTCTGGATGAGGGAGGGGAGCCATAGGAGGAGGGGGAAGGGGAGATGGAGCTGAGATGTGGGGAAGAACTTCTCTGGTGTGAGGGTGGTGAGAGCCTGGCCCAGGTTGCCCCAAGAAGCTGTGGTGTCCCATCCCTGGAGGGGTTGAAGGCCAGGTTGGAGGGGGCTTGCAGCAACCTGGTATGGTGGGAGGTGTCCCTGCCCAGGGCAGGGGGTGGCACTGGGTGGGCTTTAAGGTCCCTTCCCACCCAAACCATTCTATAATTCTCTGACTGCTCACACAGTGAACTGCACAGCAGCTTGACATCACCCACACAGCAACTGCTGGGAAGCACCTTCTGAGTTAAAACATCAAGCAGATGCTTTGACAGGCCTGGAAGGTGTTAAGTTCAGGAGAAGCTGGGTTTTGGGGTTTTTTTTTAAAAACTTTTTTTGGACATTCAGCACTTGGCTCAGACCCAGCATTACGTTACCTGCACATGGTGCTCGCCTTGGGTATTACAAGAGTTGGAGGGTGTTGGAGCATCCCGGAGGAACCGGGGACACAAGTCCAAGGATAGACTATTCTTAGGAAATCGATTCACGTTACCTTTAAAATTACAGAGCGAGTGTGGACAATAAAGCAGGTAATAAATGACTATGGCTACCAGAGCCCCAGATCTCCTGCTAAGCAAACACCTGAGTGAGACCAAACTACCGGCAGCGCAATAAAACACGGCGGGTGTGGAGTTTGTGTAACGTGGAGACATAATTTCTGCTTCATGAATCTACTTATAGAAAGGGGAATGGATTTCTGGGAAGTCAGCAAGTTCGTTTAAACAGAAAATAAACTTCAAAGAAAACCCATAAAACGGGGAGGGCAAAGACAGAGACGACTTTGTTTTGAACTCTGCACAATTGCTCAATAGAAATGTCTGCTCTTCAGCTTTCATTTTTGGGTTCCAACGTTATCGTTTCCTTTGGCCACTCTTGCCAAAACCCTGTCCTTATCCCAGAGGCACTTCTGTCATGACCCTGCTCCTCGGGATCTGACCTTGAGGCTCCACAAGGACACCAGAATTCACCCCCACAGATTAGCTTCCAGGACTGGAGGGGGTTGCTTACTGGAGGGAGCGGAGTGATGTTTCTCAGACGTGGACACTGAGGCTTTCCTGCAAAATCAGCCCAGTTTTGCTCAAAGCTGGGGAAACTGCATGTGTTGCTACTGTAGAAAAAAACCCCATAAAATCACATTCTTAGTTACTCCTTTTCAAACTGTAGCATAAATTTCAACTATAAGGAACCTACTTCTGATTTTTAAGTTAAAATTGGACATTTTTAGATTTGGAGGGGGGGGTAGGTGGCAAGACAGACACTGCTTTTTCTCTGCCTCTGATCCTGATTCCTCTTTTAAAAGCCTCTGTGACCCTCTCCAGCGAGGCACAGCAGACAGGGAGACGTGGAACTGAAAGAGACAGTTTCTATTTACTCACGTGCCGTCTTTGGGAAGGAGAAGATGAGATTGTCTGGAAGGAAGAGGTGCTTCAGCAACGTGTAATCCCGAGTCCTTGGTTTGAGAATCCTAGAATCATTTAGGTTGGAAAAGACCCTTGGGATCATCCAGTCCAACCATCAGCCCCACTTTACAAGTTCTCCCCTACACCACATCCCTCAACACCACATCTCATCTACTCTGAAACACAGTCAGGGATGGGGACTCCACCCCCTCCCTGGGCAGCTGATTCCACTGACTGACCACTCTCTCTGGGAAAAACTTTTTCCTCATGGCCAGCCTAACCCTACCCTGCTGCAGCTTGCAGCCATTCCCTCTCCTTCTATCGCTCATTGCCCGGGAGAAGAGACCAGCACCAACCTCTCTGCAATGCCCTTTCAAGCAGTTGGAGAGAGGGATGAGGTCTCCTCAGCCTCCTCTTCCTCAAACTAAACAATCCCAACTCCCTCAATCCATCCTCATAAGCCTTATTCTCCAGGCCCTTCCCCAGCTCCGTGTCCCTCCTCTGCACTCGCTCCAGCCCCTCCAGATCTCTCTTGTGCTGAGGTGCCCAGAACTGGACACCAGACTCAAGGTGCCAAGGGAGGTGGTGGAGTCCCCATCCCTGACTGTGTTTCAGAGTGGATGAGATGTGGTGTTGGGGGATCTGGTGTAGGGGAGAACTTGTAGAGTAGGGCTGATGGTTGGACTTGATGATCCCAAGGGTCTCTTCCAACCTGAATGATTCTGTGATTCTATGATTTTCCTCCAAGTAGGAAAAACAGTGTCCTGGTTCCCAAAGGCCTCATCTCTGTTGCCTTGAAATAGAACGGAGTGGGGGGGAAAGAAAGGAATAAACCCCAAAGGAAGCACTGCTCCCCATTTCCCAAGGACTGCCAGCAATAAAAACACAATGGATAAGCCTTTTTTTTGTGCTGTATGTAGCATTTTTGCATGGCCACGGATGTTACACGCACAAAGCAGACGGCGATGTCAAGAAAAAGAATCCAGTTAATGCAGCCCGAGTTGGGCAGCCCCAAGGCAGGAAAACACAGTCTTAAAATAAAATGCTCACCCTGAACTTTACCCTCCTGGATTTATTCTAAGATACAGGATTTGTTATGGGGATGAATGGGAGAAAGAGTGGTGATTCCAAGAGCACAAGCACCACACACCACAGACCCGCTTTTTGTGCAGCTCAGCGTTAACATCCTCCACCAAAAGCAACCTTTTTCCCTCCCAGACCAGAAGGCTGGAGAACTGCAGCTCAGCTAGTTTTCCCCAAAGGTCTCTTAATTAAGCTAACTTTGGTTAAACCCTCTTATTGCTCACCTATTCTTGCACAGAACAAAACGTGTGGCTTTATCTGAGAAGAAGTTATTTAATGCATTTGGGATGAAAACTGCAGTAGATGCGTCCTCCTCGCTGCAAGGAGGCAAGGGATGAAATCGAATATGGTGCAGGGGAGACCTGTGTAGAGTGGGGCTGATGGTTGGACTGGATGATCCCGAGGGTCTCTTCCAACCTGAAGGATTCTAGGATTCTGTGAATTAAATTTGGTAAAACTGTGCACAGCTGGGGCAAGGATTTAGAAACTGAAACTAAAGACCCCCCCTTCAGTCCTCAGTGTTATTACTAAGATCCTTTTTAACCCACCCAAACACTAAGACACTCCTAAATTAGGCAACACACACTCTGGAGTACATCCCAGCTTTCTTTGGTGTGTGGGAAATACAAGTATAATAATGAATTAATTGAATCTCAAGCACTCACATTCCATGAAATCACAGAATCCCAGACTCTCAGGGATTGAAAGGGACCTTGAAAGCTCCTCAGTTCAACCCCCCTGCCAGAGCAGGAACACCCAGAGCAGGTCACACAGGAACGCCTCCAGGCGGGTTTGGGATGTCTCCAGAGAAGGAGACTCCACCACCTCCCTGGGCAGCCCCTGCCAGTGCTCCCTCACCCTCACCAGGAAGAAGTTGTTCCTCATATTGAAGTGGAACCTCCTCTGTTCCAGCTTGCACCCATTGCCCCTTGTCCTGTCATTGGGTGTCACTGAGAAGAGCCTGGCTCCATCCTCCTGACACTCACCCTTTACAGATTTATCAACATTCATGAGGTCACCCCTCAGTCTCCTCTTCTCCAAGCTCAAGAGACCCAGCTCCCTCAGCCTTTCCTCCTCTGGGAGATGCTCCACTCCCTTCATCGTCTTGGTAGCCCTGCCCTGGCCTCTCAAATGCTTTTACAACTCCACCACTGAACAGAGCCCTAATGCAGGCTAAAATTAAACAAAACACAACGTTAATTCCTGCATCCAGGGATTAGAAACAAGAATTCCTGCAGCAGGGCAGAGGTCATCAACGGCAAACAGGGCAGAGAACTCTGAGGGTAGGAGGATCCTCATTAGACCCAAATGTAATTACCAATTTTAGTCAGGTAGTCCTGGGGTATCTCAGATGAAATGTTCCCCTCAGAAAGGGAATAACCTTCATGGCAACGTGTGAAGGATTCTGTATCCTTTTCTGAGCAGCCATTGTTGGGGAGGGATGAGGTGAGGAAGGCAAGACAATGCCGACGGCTGGCAGGAGCCACGGAAGGGGCAGGCCACCACCCCCTGGTGGGGTCCAGCGACCCATAGAGGACCAGGTATCACTAATGTTTCAAGGATTGCAACAGATGACAGGAACTGCCACCTCAAAATCACTTTTTGATGTAAATCCGGAGTTCTTGGGCAATGCCTACACATGCTTTGGAGCACAAGTCTTGTGAGGAGCAGCTGAGGGAGCTGGGGGTGTTCAGCCTGGAGAAGAGGAGGCTGAGGGGAGACCTTCAGGCTCTCTCCAACTCCCTGAAAGGAGGGTGTAGCCAGGGGGGGGTCGGTCTCTTCTCCAAAGGAACAGGCGATGGGACAAGAGGAAACGGCCTCAACTTGCACCAGGGGAGGTTCAGGCTGGAGATCAGGAACAACGTTTACACAGAAAGGGTTATTAAGTCTTGGAATGGGCTGCCCAGGAAAGGGGTTGAGGCACCATCCCTGGAAGGATTTAAAAGCCAGACAGACGTGGTGCTGAGGGACATGGGTCAGTGATGGGTTTTGTCAGTGTTGGGTTGATGGTTGGACTCAATGATCTGAAAGGTCCCTTCCAGCCTGGACAATTCTGGGATTCTATGTTTACACATCCCTGCTGCAAACTGCCAGGCACTGACCACGAGCACCCAGAGAGCTGGAAAACCTGCACAAAACTTGCAGTAAACTAAAGGCAGAGGACTTCCTGAGGGACCAGCAGCCTTCAAGCAGCCAGGATTTGGAAATTCTGGCTCTCAGCAAGAGGACAGGTAGTTACCATGAGATGTGGATCCTGCAGCGTTCCAAACCTGCTTCTTTGGCTTCAACCTGTTTTTATCCAAGGCCAGCTTTTTTTGGATGGATGGGGTGGTCCCAACCAGGGGTTGCTTCCTGGTCTATCTCCAACCATAGAATCCTAGAATCATTTTGTTTGGAAGAGACCCTTGGGATCATCCAGTCCAACCATCTGCCCTACTCTACAAAGTTCTCCCATCTCCAGAGGATCTCCATGATCTGGAAAACTGTGGCTACGGCGTACTGAAAAGAAGCCTTGCCCACCTACGGCCCTCACCTGCCACTCCTCCTGCCACCTCATAAGCTGTGTTTCCCTCTGCTGACACCAACGCTGCCAGAGAAGGTTGGCTGGCAAAGGAGACTGCATTAGTAAGGTGGCTGGTGTTTTGCCTCCTGCAGCTGAGGTCCCTTCTGAGCACGGGCTCTCCACTGGTCCACTCGAACGGTCCTCTCTTCAGCTTCCCAACGATGCTGTGCGCTCTCTATTGCACTGGCCTTGCTCCACAGCAATGATAATATCTATAATTACTATTTTTCTTGCCTTGTATCCTTGTATCTCGCTGAGCTCGTGTCCCTGTTCTGTCCCTAAAGCTCCGAGCAGCCCTTCCATCTTAACTCACGGCAACGACTCCACTTCTCGGGAAGATGTTACTTAAATTGTTGGCAATTGGGGTTAGAATCTTTCTTTTCCAGGTGCTCCCTCGTGAAACACTCCTCCTTCGGGCAGACCTTTTCATTTCACAGACCAGAGGTGTGAAGAGGTCAATCTCCAACCTGTCTTCTGTGCATGGTGTGTTAAACAGCCCGAAACGTAGCGTCCAGGACGGGGTTCACTGCACTTCACCTTGGCCATGGAAAAGTCAACCACGTTCCATCACCTGGATTCCCTCAATAATGACTGAAAAGGGGAAATTTCTTTGGGAAAGAAAACATCTCCCACACATGGGGAGGCCTCACCCTCTGGAGAGGTCTCCCTCCACCCAAGGCAGAGCGTGTCTAGGACACATAACGGGCAGAAAACTCAAGGTAGATGAGAGTGATGACCAATGTTTTATGCCTTATTTCTGGCTCTTAAAAGCTAAGTCAAACCTTCTGGCCCCTTTGGAGAAGGTAAATAGAAGCACACAGAGGATATATGACCTGTCAAAAGACAGACTGGCCATCACTGTCAAAGCCACGGGGAGAACCCAGGAGACCCTCAACCACAGTCCTGGGCTGAGACCATTCAACCACGCCTCTTTCAACAAAAATCCTTCCACTTGTTGCCAGCAAACCTCTCTAGAGCAGTTTTACACGGGTTATTAATTGCCTATATTGCCCTGCCTTTCCATAGCAATAAAAAGTGGTCACACAAAACAGATTCTCTGGAACTGGGTGGCCATTTCATGTCTCTTAACCCCTTCGAGCCAGGGTGAAGAAAGGAGCCAAGCACAGCACCCACAGCAGTTCCAAGTGACCCTTCACTGCTCTGGATTCAGTAAAATACCAGTGGAGACACAGTTGTACCAAAAGAGGAGCTGTTTTTTTTTTTCCCAATCTTTCCTCCCATCATAACTGTGGAAGACTTTCCAGCTCCAAACAGATTTTCTAGTGCAGAGCAGACCTCCAGCCTTCCCAGGTACTGTTACCATCTTCCATCCATGCCAGTCAGGCCAATGAACCTCCAAGGTCACAGGTTATACAAGCCACTATAAATATATATGTGTTTATCTGTATGAAGGTATGCACATTTACATACCTGGGTGCCCCCCAGGAGTGTTTGCACGGATACACACACAATTTTATAACTCTTGGTACTTAAATATAAAGGAACTAAAAGGTTCCTGTGGGATCTGCTCCAGGAGGACCTGCTCTGGCAGGGGGTTGGACTAGATGGTCTCCAGAGGTCCCTTCCAACCCCAGAGCATTCTGTGATTGTGTGAATTATTGGTATTTAAATATTTTGTCTTACTATATATACTTTCTATAGATATATATAAAAGATACTTTATGTATCTTATATAACTTTATCTTACATATATCTATATCTTTAAATATATATATCTTATTTCTGTAAGACATCTCGTACTATAAGATACCCTAGTCTTTATATATACACACTATATGTATTACACATTGGAATGGGCTGGGTTTTTCATCAAAGTTAGGTTGAAGGTTGGCCTAGATGATCTTAAAGGTCCCTTCCAACCCAGGCAATTCTAGTCTATGATTCTCCTGTATGTAGCTCACCAAAAATTTGTATGGGCCTATAAGGGGAACAACCCAACAGGGATTTTTTTTTTCACTTTCCCAAGCCAGACCCAGGCTTTGGGAGCACTGAAGAGACCCACAGGACCAGGAAGGGAGAGGTACTGCTCTGAGGCCAGGGTGAATAATTACTGGTGTGGTGTAGTTGTAAAACCACTGGGCGAACACACCCCCACTGAAGTCCCCAGGGGGGCTGAGGAGGGCATGCCATGGGGCAGCTGGGCTGTGTCCCACTGCCAACTTGTCAGAAACAGCCATACGACCAAGAGAAGAATTCGCTCTTCTTCTACCACTTGGGTAACCGGGGGCAGAAATGGGCAGGTTTACTTGTGGCAGAATATCACAGAATCCCAGAATCTCAGGGATTGGAAGGGACCCTGAAAGCTCCTCCAGTCCAACCCCCTGCTGGAGCAGGAACACCCAGAGCAGGTCACACAGGAACGCCTCCAGGTGGGTTTGGGATGTCTCCAGAGAAGGAGACTCCACCACCTCCCTGGGCAGCCCCTGCCAGGGTTCCCTCACCCTCACCCTGAAGAACTTTCTCCTTATATTTCAGTGGAACCTCCTCTGTTCCAGCTTGCACCCATTGCCCCTTGTCCTGTCATTGGGTGTCACTGAGAAGAGCCTGGCTCCATCCTCCTGAGACTCACCCTTTACAGATTTATCAACATTCATGAGGTCACCCCTCAGTCTCCTCTTCTCCAAGCTCAAGAGACCCAGCTCCCTCAGCCTTTCCTCCTCTGGGAGATGCTCCACTCCCTTCATCATCTTGGTAGCTGTGCTGCCCTGCTGCCGTGCAGAAAGAGAAAACCTAAGAATGCAGAGCAAGAGCATTAGTAACTCCAGGTTGGGGCTGCTGTAGCCTCCCCACGCTTCGTGCTGAGGAGAAGCTGCAGCGTGGCAGAAAGGGGCTCCTGTCGACGAGCAGAAACTGAACAGAGGAAACTTGAGAATCCACGTTATTTACCTCTTTCTTAAGGGTAGAGCAGCAGCCCCAGCCAGCAAAGCCACAAACCAAAAGACACCTTTAGTGGCCCAGGAAGTTCAGCAGTCTTTGGGTTAAAGATTGAGCAACGCAGGTGCAGGCTGCAGATGGGAGGTTTGGGCGTGAGAGCCTGCCAAGCGCTTAACAAAACTCGATTGAAGGAAGCCAATTTTAGAGACCTCGCTCTGAATTCGTTGCACAGAGAGGGGCAGGAATTCCACAGATACCCGGCCTGAGAAACAAGAGTTTTCAAGGTTCCTCCGGGTGCGAGCCACTGGCAGAAAAAGGGACCTGCTTGGCTGTGCTTCGCTTTGCTTTGCTTGTTTTCTCGCAGTGAGCAGTTATCACTCGGCACACCCAAGTGTATCTTCTGTAAAATATGCAGGGGGAAACAGCTTCTCGGTGTAACTCCTCTGAAACGAGCAGGGGGCTTACTCTGTATTCACAAAATTGATTTATTAACCCCCCTCTCCCCCCCAAAGGTTTGCCTCTAGATATTTGGGAATCAGGAACCAGGGATTTTGTTGAAAGCAATGAAACATCACAGAATCACAGCATCTCAGGGATGGGAAGGGACCTTGAAAGCTCCTCCAGTCCAATCCCCTGCTGGAGCAGGAACACCCAGAGCAGGTCACACAGGAACGCCTCCAGGTGGGTTTGGGATGTCTCCAGAGAAGGAGACTCCACCACCTCCCTGGGCAGCCCCTGCCAGGGTTCCCTCACCCTCACCATGAAGAAGTTTTTCCCCATATTTCAGTGGAACCTCCTCTGTTCCAGCTTGCACCCATTGCCCCTTGTCCTGTCATTGGGTGTCACTGAGAAGAGCCTGGCTCCATCCTCCTGACACTCACCCTTTACAGATTTATCAACATCCATGAGGTCACCCCTCAGTCTCCTCTTCTCCAAGCTCAAGAGACCCAGCTCCCTCAGCCTTTCCTCCTCTGGGAGATGCTCCACTCCCTTCATCATCTTGGTAGCCCTGCCCTGGACTCTCTCCAGCAGTTCCCTGTCCTTCTGCAACTGAGGGGCCCAGCACTGGACACCATATTCCAGATGGGGTCTCACCAGGGCAGAGCAGAGGGGGAGGAGAACCTCTCTCCACCTACTGACCACCCCCCTACTAATACAGCCCAGGATGCCATTGGCCTTCTTGGCCATGAGGGCACAGTGCTGGCTCATGGGCATCCTGCTGCCCACCAGGACCCCCAGGTCCCTTTCCCCTACGCTGCTCTTCAACAGGTCGTTTCCCAACCTATATAAACAGACCAGCCACATCTGAATTATTTCCACCTTACTTCTTCCACTTATCTCTTGGGCACTTTGTGTTCCCCTATCCACTGGGATACACCAACCATTATTAAGATTGAAAGAAATCCTGTTTGGGTGTGTCCTTCTTATCTATCTATAAAGAAACAGGAGCTTCTAGTCTGTAAAAATGACTGTTTATATCAAGCAATAAATTAAATTATAAAGAAAATAACCCAAACCACCCAACAAAGAAATGTTGGGAGAGGGGTGTTTGGAAATAGAAGACTGGGTGCTGATGGGCAGACAGGCTTTACCAAGTTTTGAAGCCTTGAATTCTCCCCATTTCTGCAAAACAGCCCAATTAATTGTCCACTATTTGAGGGAAGAAGGTGCACCCAAAAAAATAAAAAGTAATACAAAGCTGAGGTACCAACTTCTTAAAGCAGTGTGCCCAGGTGGCCAAGAAGGCCAGGGCATCCTGGCTTGTATCAGAAATAGTGTGACCAGCAGAAGCAGGGAGGTGATTGTCCCCCTGTGCTCAGCACTGGTGAGGCCACCCCTGGAGTCTGGTGTCCAGTTCTGGGCACCTCAGCACAAGAGAGATCTGGAGGGGCTGGAGCGAGAGCAGAGGAGGGACACGGAGCTGGGGAAGGGCCTGGGGCATCAATGTGATGAGGAACCATTGAGGGAGCTGGGAGTGTTGAGTTGGAGGAAGAGGAGGCTGAGGGGAGACCTCATCCCTCTCTCCAACTGCTTGAAAGGACATTGCAGAGAGGTTGGTGCTGGTCTCTTCTCACAGGGAATCAGTGATAGAAGGAGAGGGAATGGCTGCAAGCTGCAGCAGGGTAGGGTTAGGCTGGACATGAGGCAAGAATTCTTCTCAGCAAGAGTGGTCAGAGCCTGGACTGGGCTGCCCAGGGTGGGGGTGGAGGGAGTCCCCATCCCTGACTGTGTTTCAGAGTGGATGAGATGTGGTGTTGGGGGATCTGGTGCAGGGGAGACCTTTGTAGAGTGGGGCTGATGGTTGGACTTGATGATCCCAAGGGTCTCTTCCAATCTGAATGATTCTATGCAACGATCCTTGCTTGACACACAGCAACGTTCAAGCAACGCCTACTGTAAATCTAAAACCAGTGGCAACCACCCAACAGAAATCCACCTTGAGCTACGCCTTCCCCTGAATGCTCAATAGGCCTCTGGTGAACCTACCGGCTTAGAGCTTCCTTGAACAGGATCTTTAAAGAAACAAAGAAAATCTGCATATTTTCTTCCTGACTGGGCTCCCCAGCTGCATGACGTGCCTCTGTTTGACATGAGTTTGAGCGTAGGGGAGCTGTAACGCCTGGCGAATGCCTGGCTACACAGTAATGATTTGTTTGATTCCTGCCCCTGTTGCCTTTTTTTATTCATCTCAAAAAGAACCAAATACCCACTTCTTCCCCCATCCTGCTCTTCCAGCTGTAAATTAGAACATATTATTGTTGTTATTAGATGCTATCTGCTGCAGGTAAAGCTTAGCCAACAGCAACCCCGCCAAAGCAGCCCCTGGCACTTCCTATTGGCTTTTTGGATGGGGACCATTGCTCATTTTGATATATAAACCCCTCTGTGTACGCCAACTACTCTGTTGCTGTTGACACATGCTTTAAAAAAAAATCATATGATTTATTCTTTATGTCCTACATTTCTTTGTTTAGGTCCTAATTCCACCAAACCTTCACAGCCAGCATTTTAAGTTTACACACTATGAGTCATTATGTCAGAAATATTTGTAGTATATGAGGTTAGGCCCAGACTGAAGTCTTTGCAGAATCCAGGATACTTCTTGGTTCCCAAAGACTGAAATTCCCTCTTCTCAAGCACCTCTTTGAAATCCCTCCTAAACATTTACTGAAATCCCTCCTAAGCATTTACTGAAATCCCTCCTAAGCATTTACTCCAGCTTGAGGATGTACATGGGCTTTATGTGGGGAACGGGCTGTTCCTGGCTGTTTACACAGGAGTGATTTTTGCCCACTGGGTGTGTCTGTTGATTTTCCACTCCAGAATTTCTGATCCTCCCAGCTCTTCACCGCTACCTGCCAGTGTCACTGTTGTTAGGTCTGGGGGTTTGTATGCTTGAAGCCAGATTTCTGACCTTTGTGGTCAAAATATTCCGCTCCCCTTCCTTTTTCCGGTCACCTTTAGCTCTCTTCCCCAGCCCCTGATCAAAATCTGCTTTAAAAAGTTTAAATGGATCCCTAACCCTTTTTTATTAATTACTCATGTAACTAAAAGCTAGTTTGTTAGCAGGGTAAGGCTTGGTGCCTGTGTACTGTGGAAAAACCATGTCACTGAGGACTTCTCCAAGTCGATGGTGCCTGAATAAGGAGCTCTGAGTTTCTCAAGTGCCTGTTTCTGAGAACTTCCAGCCCCAGTGGACTGAATTCTATCTTTGCAACAATTTGCTGCGGGAAGATTTGAGAATTGAAAGGCTTCAGGCTTAGTCTGAAGGCAATTTCGCAGGAAGTACACAAGCCTTTCTGAGAGAAACACTGGTTTGCATTTTTAATGATATAATTATTTTCTCCAAAGCAATAAAATTCAACTGCTTTTGAATATGAATGTTGGTTCACCCTCATAATTTTAAAAATAGTAGTTCCTTAAAGCTTCACCCTTAAATTTAAGCACCTTTTCTATTGTCACTTTGCATCTTAAATAACTGACACATTTTATCATCCTCTCTGAAACCCAGGAGGTAAATAATCTGATTTGAGACCTCTGTAGCCTGAATTTGTACCTCTTACCTGCCAAAAGGAGATGCAATTTTGTGCCAGAATATAATCCTACAATTCTATCACATTTCCTTTTCAAAAAGTCGAGCATTCAAACGTGGTAGAGCAAAAAAATTAATGGTGTAAAATGCATTAGAAGTGAGAGTTGTTGAGAGTTATCCTAGAAAAATACGTATTTTCAGTACAAAGCTGGAGCTCCACAAGACCCAAACTCTACATCTCCAGCTATTCATGGAATACGTGGCTGACCAGCAGCAGTTTGTCGAGGCCTTTCATTAGAAGGATGCACCAAGTATTATCATCTCCTGATGCTCTCCACAGAAGAGAGATGGCAACAGGCACAGTGGAAACGGGCCAAATGAAGATTTTTGGATACTCTGTGCCCCAAAGAGACGACAGAACAGACTGGACACCTGAAGAAATAAATACAGCATAACCACCCCTTAGATACCTTCACAGAATCACAGAATCTCAGAATCTCAGGGATGGGAAGGGACCTTGAAAGCTCCTCCAGTCCAATCCCCTGCTGGAGCAGGAACACCCAGAGCAGGTCACACAGGAACGCCTCCAGGCGGGTTTGGGATGTCTCCAGAGAAGGAGACTCCACCACCTCCCTGGGCAGCCCCTGCCAGGGTTCCCTCACCCTCACCAGGAAGAAGTTTTTCCTCATATTGAAGTGGAACCTCCTCTGTTCCACCTTGCACCCATTGCCCCTTGTCCTGTCATTGGATGTCACTGAGAAGAGCCTGGCTCCATCCTCCTGACACTCACCCTTTCCAGATTTACCAACATTCATGAGGTCCCCCCTCAGTCTCCTCTTCTCCAAGCTCAAGAGACCCAGCTCCCTCAGCCTTTCCTCCTCTGGGAGATGCTCCACTCCCTTCATCATCTTGGTAGCCCTGCCCTGGACTCTCTCCAGCAGTTCCCTGTCCCTCTGGAACTGAGGGGCCCAGAACTGGACACCATATTCCAGATGGGGTCTCACCGGAATAAGCGTGAAGGGAACAGACACCTCTTTGCACTCAAGAGTGAATACTGAGCATTCACAAGGACTTCAATTCAAGCTCCAAAATTGCTACAGCAGATTTTTATGATGGTACCTCTAAACAACTGTTCAGCAGAAGTGGAATTTCTCCACTGATGTGAACCTGCTTCGGGTCACATCTCACTCCCTGCTGCTGCAAGGAGTCCTTCTGAGAACCTCATAGGGTTCCATAGTTCTCCTAGAGTTCTCTCAAGAAGTATAGGTGTAGCTTTGCTGTTCATAAAGGATCCAAAGAAGCTTGAAGAGAGCATGCCTTCAGTGTAGACAGAAGAGAGTAAACTTGACCAAAAAGACATTTTCATGTTTCACGGGCAATTAGCAACAGAAGGAGAGGGAATGGCTGCAAGCTGCAGCAGGGTAGGGTTAGGCTGGACATGAGGAAAGTTTTTCCCAGAGAGAGTGGTCAGTCAGTGGAATCAGCTGCCCAGGGAGGGGGTGGAGTCCCCATCCCTGACTGTGTTTAAGAGTAGATGAGATGTGGTGTTGAGGGATCTGGTGTAGGGGAGAACTTGTAGAGTGGGGCTGATGGTTGGACTGGGTGATCCCAAGGGTCTCTTCCAACCTGAATGATTCTAGGATTCTATGTTCTCCTCATCTTGCCCTTCTCAGCCCCAAGTAACCCAGCCATCCCAGACAGTCTCTTCAGCTCTCCCAGCTCCAACACACTTTGAAGCACAGCCATTATTAACACTAGCCAATATTATGGTTGGACACGATGATCTGAAAGGCCCCTTCCCCAGCCCAGGGAAATTTATGCTTCCACAATCCCCATGGCTCTTCCCACACCCATCCCCAGTAAAACCCTCTTACCAGCTTTCTGAAAGCATCTCCAGCCAGTGGCCACAGGGCTGTCCTCCCTTGTCCCCAATCCAGGTCAGTTGTCTCTTTGAAGACCTCTTCCTCTCTTCCACCTCTCCTGCATTCTGTGAGACAAGAGGGATAAGGATCTCATTTACGGCTTTATAGAGATCCACCAACCCACACTTTGCTGCCTGCGTGACCCAGGAGAGGTGAGATGTCATTTCTGGATAGTTTTCAGCAACTTTTTCCTGTTTTGGGAACTGTTTTATTTCTGTTTAAGTGTTACTATAGATACTGGGATTCGGCCTCGTGGAGTTACACAACTCTGCAGAGGGGAGGGCAAGGATACCAGGAGGGACGCAAAACCCTCCTGTGAGGACTCCAGGCAGAGGAGAGGGGTCGGTGTGAGAGCTCTGGGGGAGAAAAGGGACCCCTGAGACTTCTCCCCCTCAGGTCTGGGCAGCTGCCTGCCCACCCTCAGACCCATAAGGGTCCAACCCTGGTGGGAGCATCTGGGAAGGACTGGGTGAAACTCAGCATAAGACAGCCGTTAAAAACACTGACAGGGGAAGAGCAGATTTTGTTCCGACGCAGAGAGACGACAACACAAACCAAGGAGAGGACCCACAGCCTGGAAACAGGAATGAAGGGACATTGCATTTGTCCAGACTGGTCAGGACAGGGATGCACAGGGAAACCTGGAGAAAATTCCAGGCCCAGAGTGTCAGAGTGGCCGTTCACCCCGGCTAACTAGCCCAAAAAGCAGGGCCAGGCAGCTGACTAGCAAACTCTGAGCCGACTCTGAGCCACGTTGGCCAACCACGGTGGTATGCTGATGGACCTGGGGCGTTTCTTTACTCCTCAGGAATATTTCTTTATCATACTGTAGGAAAAAAAAAGGAGTTTCTAACTTGTAAAGGCTTAAAGGCATTTCCTCACGTTCATGATGTTGGAAATGGCCAAGAAAAAGTCCACTCTCCTCAAAGCCTATCAATTCTCTATGGCTCCTCCAAATACAAGAATCCCACCTGCACGTCAGAAGGGGCACTGATAGATCCCCAACGTTTTTGAGAGAGCTGGGTTCAGCTCTTCACCCCTTGAAACATCAGCCTAAGTCTGTATTTCCAAACCAAGGAAGGCCTGGAAACATTTTTTTGTGTTTAACAGAGAATCTACTGGTTTGGACACTGTAATTTTCACCCTTCCTGCTAGTAATACCTCCATTTGCCACGAGTGAATGGTGACCATGCCTCCTCATTTCATGGAAGTGCAGCAAAGAGCAATTCCCTTATCAAGGATGTGATGCTCATCAGCAGATTTTGAAGAAAAAGGGGGCTGAAATGGAGATTCCCTGCACTGCAAGCAGTTAAAATGACCAAATGTTTCTTATTTAAACTTGTCAATCTCACCTTTCTTGACCAGGAGTAGGAATGCTCCTTTTACAACCAGTAGCAGAAATATACTAATACTAGTAATAATAATGAGAAGAAGAAGAAGAAGAATTAAGAATAAGAATAAGAATAAGATTAAGAATAAGATTAAGGTTAAGATTAAGAATAAGATTAAGAATAAGATTAAGATTAAGATTAAGATTAAGAATAAGAATAAGAATAAGAATAAGAATAAGAATAAGAATAAGAATGATCAAAACTAACCAAATCCCCAGTTTTCCCTGAGAAATACCAACAGAGAACAATCTCCAGGAGGCTCTGACTCCTCCACTTTTTGACAATCTGACTCTCAAAAGCGTCTCAAGATGCACACCGAAAAGCTGAGGACTTCAAAAGGACCCAGTCATTTTTGTAAATATAATACTATCCTGAGGGGCTGTGGATTAAGGAACAGAAAGTGGTGAGTCTTCCCTTAAAGCTGAGACAGGAAAGTGTTTTTCTGGTGCTAGTTTTACCTGATTGATGAAAAATTGACGAAGGCACTTGGCAAAACAGCCTGTACAGGTGCTCTTCCTATTGTATTGATAAAAGCCTAAGAGCACAACTGGAAGACTCACACCTACTGGGCAACAGTTTCTTTGCTTTAGGGTCATTTTCATGTCACTGGGTATTTCTTCCAATGAAATCCTGTACAGCAAACCGGGCTGCAGGCAGGAGGGAGTACCCCCTCCTGATGCCTTGGGATGCTCTGAATGCCACATCCCCTTCTACCCCAGTTCCTTTCCTTCCACAATCCCACAGACCCTGCTCAAATCCTAACTTTGGGGTATTCCAGAGAAATCCAGGCCGCTGGAACCGATCGGTTCAGGGTGGTTCTTTGCTCAGAAATGCCAGCGTGACCTTACCATTCGCCGAATCTGTAAATAAGTAATTATTTGGCTTACTTATTAAGGTAACACACCCTAGCTAGGATGAAAAACCAGACCTACAAGATAATCCTCATCTCAGGTTTCTGCTGGCTGTACCGTCTCCCAAGTGTTCGCCCGAACTGCATTAGCAACACTTCGCCTGCGCTTCATACCGCAGCTGGAACTCTGAGGCACGGGGAGGGGGGGGGGGGTCAAAGCAATTAGGCATCTCACAGGTGTTTTCTCATTAATTTATGAGCTCAGAGTCTCATTCTGAGGAAACAACACAGCTAAGAGGGCGATTCAAGGCTTTCTGTCAAGCCCCTTTTCATCCAAACAGGAGGATCAATAATGGTATCACAAGGCCCCCAATGGTATTGGGGCAGTGTGGCTGGAGCTGCCTGGCAGAAAAGGACCTGGGGGTGCTGGGGGACAAGGGGCTGAACATGAGCCAGCAGTGTGCCCAGGAGGCCAAGAAGGCCAAGGGATNGTTGAGGGATCTGGTGTAGGGGAGAACTTGTAGAGTGGGGCTGATGGTTGGACTGGATGATCCCAAGGGTCTCTTCCAACCTGAATGATTCTAGGATTCTAAGCACCAGCGTCGAAGGCAAGGACTTAAGTTCCGTATGAGGGTACTCTCTTCCCCACCAGGGCTGGCATCGCCCAGAACATTCATCTTTGCCTTCATGCACTGAAAATCTAAATAATATCACTTTCCAAAAGTCATCTGGACATAAAAACAGCAGCTATGTTAAGAAACTAGACAAGCTGATCTAAGGAAAAAAAAACCAAAACTATTTTCTGAAAGGATGTGAAGCTGTATTTTCCCACTTCTTTTTTTTAATATGCAGTAAAGGAAAAACTAACAAAAATTAGAATCATAGAATCATTCAGGTTGGAAGAGACCCTTGGGATCATCAAGTCCAACCATCAGCCCCACTCT
>VZTM01038475.1:6451-22388 GCA_013400555.1 Jacana jacana | reverse complement strand
GGGGGGGGGGATAGTTCCCTTCCCCCAGCACCATGTTTGGGCCTTTTCTCCTTCCCCTCCTTGCTGTGACCGAGCCCGACAGCGATGCTGAGATGGAGATATTCTTCTCCTGCTGCTATTTTGGGGCCCAAGCGCAGTCGGGGGCTTTCTTACTTCCCATTAAACTTAATGGAACTTAACAAACACTTCTGGGTTTTGCTGACTCAGCTCTCGATGAGCAGCTGGCGCAGTAACTGCAAACACATCTTGGTACTAGCTCTGGAAAACTTCTTTTTTTGACCCTTTTCAGAGAATCCTGCTCTCAGAAACTGGCTTTTCCTCTGCTGAGCTGTGTTGCAGGGTTCCACCAGAGGAGACTGCTCACCTGGGTTTGGAAAACCTCTCCCCACCCTTTGGATTTCATCAGTGGAGAGTTTTCTGATGTTATCACTTCTCCTTAGGATCAGGGGAAGTTTCTCTCACAGAAGTAATAGTTTCACAGCAACAGCCTAAATCCCAAGGGGCTTGGACTGAAGAGCTTTGGTTCAGAGCAGCAGCCCAAGGCCCAAGTGCTGATTGTCCCACATCAGACTGAAGAGCTTTGGCGCTGCAAGACCAGCCCTGTCTTTGCAGAGGGCCCTTGTGCAGTGCTAATTTAGCAGAGGTGGTTACATTATTCTGTAATTATACCACCAAGAACCATCCTGCCTCCAGGCTTCTAGCCAAAGCCTGGCTGTACCACGGGGCAGTGTCCAGTGCTTTCCTGCAGGGTGAAGAGAGGCAGAATTCATGGTCACCACCTCCGTGTCCCCAGCAAGCCAGGTTGCTGACTGCTCTTCTTGGTATTCAATGAGAGCAAAGGCTCTGTGTTAAAGGGGAAGGGGCTTTGTCATTGTTGAGGGGGTCAACAAGGGGTTCAAAACTGTCCTTCCACCCAACCCTTTCTTTTCACAGCAGGTTTGAGGAGTTGGTGAACCATGACAGTAGATGTCCAGAGCTGCCAGGAGTAGCCCCAACATGGTTGTCTTCTCCAAACAATCTTCTTCTCCAATATGCTGCTTTGCATTGCAGATTGTAGCATCATAGAATGGCTTGGGTGGAAAGGGACCTTAAAGCCCACCCAGTGCCACCCCCTGCCCTGGGCAGGGACACCTCCCACCACACCAGGTTGCTCCAAGCCCCCTCCAACCTGGCCTTCAACCCCTCCAGGGATGGGGCAGCCACAGCTTCTCGGGGCAACCTGTTCCAGGCTCTCAGCACCCTCACACCAGAGAAGTTCTTCCCCATATCTCAGCTCCAGCTCTCTTCTTTCGGTGTCCAACCCTTCCCCCCTCATCCTGTGGCTCCCCTCCCTGATCAGGAGTCCCTCCCCATCTTTCCTGTAGGCCCCAGATGTGTAGCCTGGGCGTATTCTGTAACTGCTTTGCTGGATCCATCCAGGGTAAATAATTTGTACAAGCCCTTATTGTCAGAACACGTGTTAAGTACCTTTGAGCTTTCATTTGCTCTTAATTATGTCTTCGAAACAGTAAACCATACCTGTCAGGAGGTTAAATCCTGAGATGTCTTCAGTCCTAACAAGGTGATGAGCTGTACCCATGATGAACTTCCCTCCTGGAAGGGCTGCTGGATCATTAATGCAGAATTTGTGTGGAGTTGGTTTTGTTGGTTTTTTTTCCCTGGATTTTAGATAGGAAAATACCGAGGGCCTTTGCCTGGACTTTACCTTGCACCTGTCCTTATTTGCATACAAAAACCCAATTGCTTCATTTGTCTTTCTGAAGTACAGGGTGTGAGCAAAAGGGAAAGAAAAAAAAACAACAATAAACCCCAAACCAAACTGAAAAATCTTATCAAAAAGCCCCGTGTCCTGTTTGGACAAGTCCTCGGAGCGACTTGGCGGGGAGCCGCAGGGTGGGGTGAAAGGGAGGAGGCCAGAAAGTAAAACTGGGTGGTTTGTGAGCAGGACACACACACCAAAAAAAAAAGAGAGAAAGAGAGAGAGAGGGTGGAATGTTTGCCTACTGGATTGTAGTTAATGATTTAGTTTCAGATTACATGCATTTTAAATGCTTTTAACCCACATGAAAAAAAAAAACAACCCACCCCTTCAATGCAGAATGGTTTATCTAGTAACAGGAGAGACAAAGACCCTTGGGTTTTTTTTTTTTATAGGCTTAATATGGATCTATTGTTGTCTCCTCCCTGGTGTTTTTCCTTAGCCTACCTCAGGAAGGAGAGGTGGTATTCTGACTTTGCAGAAATGAGCTGTATTTATTAAACAGCTTGGGTTTAATTTGTGGGCTTTCAAACAAATAACTTTATGGAACAATCAGTGTGTAAAGTAGAACCTGGCTGGTTTTCTTTCAGTCCTCTCTAACAGAGAGAGAGAGAGAAGGCTGTTTGCCTTCCCTGGTGCCCCCTGCTCAAACGTTTATGAAGGTTTTTGAGCTAGGAGGCACGTTTTTACTAATAGACCAGGAAAAAACCACTGACTTCTTCCCAGAAAATAGCATGGGTCTTGTGTGCAGGTGGGTATTCTGTTTGTGCAGGTGCTCCAAGCAACCCAGTTGAAGCAGTAGTTTCAAACACAACCAGAATTGGTTTGTGAGCTTATTCACAGCCTTTGGAAGAGTCTTCTGCTGCTGAATTATATTCTGCTGAACATAATCCAGCCCAGAGCTGGTTTATATTGACCCTGCAGCAGCTCCATCTGTTCCCACCCTCTGAGCTGGCCTGACAGGACCAACCATTAGCTACTAATTAATTGTCTTGCAAGTTGCTTTCCCGCCACTAATCAAATGTGGGAAAGAAGCCTTTTCAGAGGAACCAGTGATAAAAGAGGTGCTGGATTTCTGGACTATGAGGCAGCAATAAAAGTAACGTTTTTTTCTCTGCTGGTTGTCAGGTGACTGCACCTGAGAGAGGCTGCAAATTACTTTTCATCTCTAATTCTGAGCGTTCTGATGTCTGTGTCAGCCTCAATTCCTGTCATTCCAGTCACTCAGAGCCCTCTTGGGAAAGGCTCAGATGCAGTGACAGTGCAAGTTGTCTTTTTTTTTTGAAGCAAAAGGTAAAAAGGAGTAGCTTGTCAACTGAAGAAATTCCAGCTTTAGAAGGACAAAAAGAGTAGCCTCAGAGCGTGGCTGCTTCCTTAGAACAGACTCTCTCCTCCTCTCTCTCTTGTATTTGTCTCTCTTTTTCCTTCCTGCCCTGGTGTGTTCTTTAATCTGGGCACATCTAAACTAAAACTGAATGCACGGGTACATGGACGTATTCCTGGGAAGACACAGCCCTCTGCATTGTTAATTCCAGCTAGGTAAAACCTTAAAAACCTGGGAAAGATAAATCACTCAAAGGAAAACAGTGTAGTTAATAACCTTCTCCCTGGTGTACTCCAAGTATTCACAGAATTGCTACAGCTCCCAGCAGACAGTGCCATTTTACACAACTAAAATAAAACTATGTGTTTTAAAATTATTAAACTGGGAATTGGATTCAGCTGCTCCCTTTCTTTTACTTTTGTCTTACAATTAGGTTTGTTTTCAGGCATTTGACATTCTGTAAGGAGAATGATGAAGATGCTTTAATTGACTTTTGATACTTGGTTGATTCAACTATTCAAAACCTACACAGGGTTTTAATAGATGTACATATAATCCTAGAATCATCCAGGTTGGAAGAGACCCTTGGGATCATCCAGTCCAACCATCAGCCCTTCTCTACAAGTTCTCCCCTACACCAGATCCCTCAACACCACATCTCACCCACTCTGAAACACAGTCAGGGATGGGGACTCCACCCCCTCCCTGGGCAGCTGATTCCACTGACTGACCACTCTCTCTGGGAAAAACTTTTTCCTCATGGCCAGCCTAACCTTACCCTGCTGCAGCTTGCAGCCATTCCCTCTCCTTCTATCGCTCATTGCCCGGGAGAAGAGACCAGCACCAACCTCTCTGCAATGCCCTTTCAAGCAGCTGGAGAGAGGGATGAGGTCTCCCCTCAGCCTCCTCTTCCTCAAACTAAACAATCCCAACTCCCTCAATCCATCCTCATAAGCCTTATTCTCCAGGCCCTTCCCCAGCTCCGTGTCCCTCCTCTGCTCTCGCTCCAGCCCCTCCAGATCTCTCTTGTGCTGAGGTGCCCAGAACTGGACACCAGACTCCAGGGGTGGCCTCACCAGTGCTGAGCACAGGGGGACAATCACCTCCCTGCTTCTGCTGGTCACACTGGTTTTTATGCAAGCCAGGATGCCCTTGGCCTTCTTGGCCACCTGGGCACACTGCTGGCTCATGTTCAGCCCCTTGTCACCCAGCACCCCCAGGTCCTTTTCTGCCAGGCAGCTCCAGCCACACTGCCCCAAGCCTGTAGCCATCCATGGGGTTGGTGTGGCCCAAGGGCAGGACCTGGCACTTGGCCTCGTTGAAGCCCATGCCATTAACATTGGCCCATCCATCCTGTCTATCCATAGACATAAGTCTTTAAGCTTTATTTCATTCACTTGAATAATTAATGATAGACTTTCAAAACTCATGCCATCTCTCTCTGGAAGCTCCTAACAGATTTGTATCTCTTCACACACGTGATAGTTAACTGCGAGATGGTTCATTAGTGCAGGGTTATTAATTTAAAAAAACAAAAAATCTCATCTAAATTTCTGGGAGAGTTTTCCAGCCCCGGCCCCAGATCTGCTGTTCAGCCTTTAGCCTACTTCGGCAGGGGGAAATGCTCGGGCTGGGGTAGCCTGGCTCCATTCCTTTCTTTCCAGTGCCACCTACTGGTCCAAACTGAATTCTTGTCATGGCTTTATTTTTCTGTTTGTTCTTCCTGCATCTCAAAAAGAGGTCATGCCCCTTTCAGGCAGGGCTCTGTGCATGGTCAGAACTTCCTCCTTCAGCCTCAGCCATGTAATGTATAACCTGAAGTGGTTTATAAAAGCTCACCGGGTTTTTTGAAGTGCTTTTCTTTTGCACTTGGTGTTGATTGGTGTTGAATTGTCACTAAATCTATTATCTCAGGGAAATGACATGTAATTTTTTGAAGTTAAGTCATTGCAGCATGTCTCATGTATCTGTCAGTTAGTCCTGGGTTTTGATTTCAATGTCCATATACATAAAAGTTTCAACTTTTCTATCGGGGCAAGAGATAAATGTCTCCAGAACCAGCTCACTTTATTATCAGCTAAATAAGATTATTCTGAAGTTCGAATGCTGATGACAAATGTGGAGTCTAATACAGTTTACCCACTAATGACAGCTAATAAAGTGACAGGTCTGTGATCCTGGTATGGTGATGTGCACAATAAAAATTCAAATTAAGTTCCATTAAAGTGAGCAGGTGTCCCCTTGTTTCAGTAGGAAAAGAGTAAACTTAGAGCAACTGAAACACTCCAGTGCAGCCCCGTCAAATATTTAAGCAGCTGTGTCAGAGATGGTTAAATATTCACATTAATCTGACAAAATAGTATGTTCTTTAGAGGTGGAAGGGTTTCCTGTGGCTTTCTAACCCCTTGTCTGTCCCTTGCAGGCTGGGACACCAGTGGCATCAGAGCAGGTGAATAAAAAAGATGCTGATGTTTGACCCAGTCCCTATCAAGCAAGAAGCCATGGAGCCTGTTTCAGTGGTAAGGCTTTTTAAATGCTTTAGCCTTTGTGATGACTGTGTGGTTTTTACCCATCTGAATTCACACTAGGTGTTCTCCAAGCTCTGGATTAGCCCAGGAGAGGCTGTGAAGTTACAGACTTCATGGTGAAGTGGCTGGAGCCTGGGGTTTTGATGTTTTTGAACCTTTGGACTGAATGAATTCTCTCTTGGTCTTGAAAACACGTGCCTGGGGCTAACTCAGTGCTCTAAACAGCAGAACATTAATCCCAACCAAAAAAAAACAACAAAGAGTAGCTTTTTGCTGGATAAACTGGGTGTGTGACCTGAAGAGACAAGAACCAGGGCAGTGGAGGAGGAATGGGAGGGGAGGGAGAGGAAGGGGAAGGGAAGACTTTTATTTTTCCAATTGGATTAGTTTTCCATCAGCTTGGTGTATGGAGTCACAGAATCACAGCACCATTTTTGTTGGAAGAGACCCTTGGGAGTCCAACCATCAGCCCCACTCTACAAAGGTCTCCCCTACACCAGATCCCTCCTCTCATCCACTCTGAAACACAGTCAGGGATGGGGACTCCACCCCCTCCCTGGGCAGCCCAGTCCAGGCTCTGACCACTCCTGCTGGGAAGAGTTCTTGCCTCATGGCCAGCCTAACCCTACCCTGCTGCAGCTTGCAGCCATTCCCTCTCCTTCTATCACTGATTCCCTGTGAGAAGAGACCAGCACCAACTTCTCTACAATGATAACAACTTCTCATCTCAGAGAAGAGCCTGATAAGCAAGAGCAGCAAGAAGGTGTAGCTGTGAGGGAGCTGTGATGATTTAGGCTATAACAAAGATCTCCTCAGGTTTCGTTGGTCAGGTCAAAGAGCTGATCTGAGTCATTCTGCAGGTGCTGGAGCAAGGGGAGAGCGGAGGAGGAGGGAGCAGGACCTCCCCTTTCAGCAGGAGCCTGCAATAAAATCAGATTAAGCATAACATGAACCACACCCTTGGAAAGGCTGATCAATTAAAAGGGTGAAGTCAGTGTGTGTAAATTAGAGTGCTGTAAGCTCATGCTCTGATTGCCAGCTTTCAGTGAAAAGTTTGCTTCCTGTTTTGTTTCAAATGTAGAGTAATTGTCATAGAATCATAGAATGGTCCAGGTCAGAAGGGACCTCAAGGGTCATCTAGTCCCACCTCCCCGCAGTCAGCAGGGACACCCCCAAATAGACCAGGTTGCCCAGGGCCTCCTCCAGCCTCCCCTTGAATATCTCCAGGGAAGGGGCCTCAACCACCTCCCTGGGCAACCTGTCCCAGTGCTCCACCACCCTCAGAGCAAAGAACCTATTCCTAATGTCCTGTCTAAAGCTGCCCTTCTCCACCTTGAAGCCATTGCCCCTCATTGTCCTGTCCCTGCAGGCCTTTGTAAATAGACCCTCCCCAGCCTTCTATAGCCCCTTCAGGGTCTGGAAGGCTCCTCTGAGGTCTCCCCGGAGCCTCCTCTTCTCCAGGCTGAACAACCCCAGCTCCCTCAGCCTGTCCTCATAGCAAGGGTGCTCCCGCTCCATCAGGTCCATCAGGTCCTTCCTCTGTTGAGGGCTCCAGACCTGCACACAGTGCTCCAGGTGAGGTCTCACCAGAGCAAAGTGGCAGAATCCCCTCTCTGGGACTGCTGGCAACGCACCTTTTGATGTAATCCAGGATGGGATTGGCCTTCTGGGCTGCAAGTGCCCACTGCCTGCTCGTGTCCAGCTTCTCATCCATCAAGGCTCTCAAGTCCCTTTGCTCAGGGCTGCTTTCTAACACCTCACCCCCTGGTCTGCATTAAGAGTGAGGGTTGTTCCAGCCCAGGTGCAGAACCCTGCACTTGCTCTTGTTGAACCTCATGAGGTTCACCTGGGCCCACCTCTCCAGCCTGTTTAGGTCCCTCTGGATGGCATCCTGTTCCTCTGGTGTATCAACACCACCACACAGCTTGGTGTCACCTGCAGACTGGCTGATGGTGGACTCAACCCCTCTATCTATATCATGGATAAAAATGTTAAACAGTAGCAGTCCCAGCACAGACCCTTGAGGGACACCATGACACTGCTCTCCCTCTGGACATCAAGCCATTGTCATTGCTGTAAAGTCAGTCTGATCTCTTCAGTGCTATCAGTAAAACTTTCTGAGAGTTCTGTTTACATGCAATTCAAAATCACAGTTTCACACTCATGCAGTTTATCTGCCTGGGAGCGATGATAGAAAAATACCTGATCTCTCCCTGAGGGTGGAGGTGTGACAAATCCCAGTATTTGGGTCAAAAAAGAACCTTGGTAGCAGCCAGTCTGTTACTTCAGTCACAGTTAGTGTGGAACCATGTTAAGATTAGTGGTTACTATCAGCAGTTACCTAAGGAGATGCAATGAACTGGCTGTTTGAGGCCATTCAGAGCGTTTTACCAAATCTTGCATAATGAAAAGAAGGAAAAAAAAGTGGGAAAGAAGAAAGTTGAGAGGAAAGGATGGTTTTTTTGGAGTGAGGTTCCTCTCATGGAGATGACTGTGGTCATTCTGATAGTGTCAGAATGTAGATAGAAGCCACACTAAGTGAAGGCAAGAGTAGATTAGATATGGTGTTGAGGGATCTGGTGTAGGGGAGAACTTGCAGAGTGGGGCTGATGGTTGTGCTGGATGATCCCAAGGGTCTCCTCCAACCTAAATGATTCTATGATTCTAAGGCCCTTAGGAACTACTCGTTATTTCACCTGAACACAGAGTTTATAGAGGGGTGTGTGTATATATATGCACATCTGTGTCTGTCTGTCTGCATATATGTGTGCTGTGGGCATAAAGTCCCTCTGTAGCAAAGGAGTTGGGGTGGGAGAAGGAAGCAAATGAGAGGTCTGAGACCTGTGTGTTGCAGTGTGTGTGGCTGAGAGGATTAACTCTGAAGCTGGAACCTGCAGAGTTTCATCACTGTCTCCTCCACCAACAGCTCCGGCCTTTTATTGAACTGAAATATCGAGCATGTTTTATGACAGTTCTTAATGGACCAGGAACTAAGTCACCTGGAGTCCTACCCAAATATTTGCTGAGGGAACTTCTGGCCAGATACCACTGACCATTTAGTGAGAGAAGTTTTGTGTGTTACCACCCTTCTTTGGATTGAAATGAACACTTTTTTTTCTGCCCTCCCACCAGGCCCAAAACTTCCACTCACTTTTAAAGACAGCTGTGTGCCAGCAGGCTGGATTTTTATGTTGGATTTCTAAGGTTATGTCGTTTATAANCCAGATTTATCAACATCCATGAGGTCCCCCCTCAGTCTCCTCTTCTCCAAGCTCAAGAGACCCAGCTCCCTCAGCCTTTCCTCCTCTGGGAGATGCTCCACTCCCTTCATCATCTTGGTAGCCCAGCCCTGGACTCTCTCCATTTGCCTGGATGACAAAGGAGATGTTTCACTGGGGCAATATACTAGGATTTAGCAAATTGTATCAGGTTAGTGCTTGGCAATGTCTTCTGAGTGGGGATAGGTGTGTTTGTGGCGTGCTGGGCCGGTATTTATTCTCCATGGGTAGCCAGGAGGGAAAGCCTGGCCATTCTTTCTCCTTTGGGATGCACTGATTTCATTCTTGAGCCTCAGGGACACCATTCATAAATAGTAGAACTTCCTTTATGGCATGAGTGCTCTGGGTTTTATTACAGACAATAAAGGCAGGAAAGGTCAGTTCACTGCTTTGTGAGGCCCCAAAAAAAGAGCTGTTTGGAGACTGTGGGGAACTGGAAGGTGGAAAGACAATCCTGCATCTTTAGAGTCGGTCACTGACACACCGCTGGCACAGGGGTGTTGTGGGAAGCAGAATTCATGGGCAAGGCAGAATTCAGTGGGGTCTTTTTCAGTCCAAGTCAGACCAAACTCCTGCACACAGTGTTCATTCCCGCAGGAGAAATCCCAGGAAAAAACGTAGCAGCTTAAATATTCTCAGCAAACAGAGCGATAACGGCTGATTTTCCATTTTTCCACCAGAATGCTTAGCCTAGGTCCCAGGACAGGTGAGAAAAGACGGCTCTTACTGGCTGTGAAACTCACTCCTGCTTCCTGCAGTCGCTGGAAACCCAACCACAGGTGGCTGGGCTTTTTTAGGAGGTTTTTAAGAGCTTTTAAGAGTTTGGTGTTTCTCCAGCACAGGCGCAGCTGGTGTTGCTGGAGGAGCTGGAAGAGGAGAACTGTTCAAAGAGAAAGGTTACAACTGGGAGATGCTGTGTTCCTTAATTCTGACTGAAAACATTCCCTGAGGCCTAAATTACATGGACTTTTCCCTTTTTTAGTGTTCTTGCCGTGGCAGAGCTGCTCCTGGGGCGCTCACCCTGGGCCAGGAACCTTTACGGTTTGTTGGAGCTGAGTAAACTTTGCAGAGGGATGGCAGTGATTGCCACAGCAGCACTAAAACTCCCTTAGGTGTTTAAATTCCCAGTTCCTGCCTGTGCCCAGAGCTTGATGGGATTTAGCAGCTGTTAAACACTGTTAAATACTGAATCCTGCCAGTATCCAGTGTCCCTTGTCACCTAGAGCGCTCCTGATTTCGTCACTGGGCCCAGCAGTGGTGTCATGTCTGTAGGAGTTCTTTTAACCAGCACTGTCTGCAATGAGAATGGAATGGAATTTTAATAGAATTCTGAGGAAGCAGTTTCCATCAAAGAGGAATGTTTTTATAGGTTGAGGCTGAAAGAGCAGCCATAAAGAGAATAAAGAAAGTTCCAGAGGTCTTAATGTCGTATTTACTGATTGAAGATTAATCACCATTGGGTGTGCTGCTCTGTTGGAGTTGTTTGGGGAATGGGTGTTGTGGTAGCACAGTGTTATGAGTGTAGCAGGAAAATTCAGTATTCTCTAAACTTGCCATTTNCATCATCTTGGTAGCCCTGCCCTGCACTCTCTCCAGCAGTTCCCTGTCCTTCTGGAACTGAGGGGCCCAGAACTGGGCACACTGTTCCAGATGGGGTCTCACCAGGGCAGAGTGACTGAAATGTTAGACTGAAAGTGACTGAAACAGTTACTGAAAGGCAGAAAAATACATGTGTGTCATTCTGCAAGAATGCTTTTGGATGTGTAAAATCATGGGAAGGGAAGGTGCACCCAGGGAAGCCCGAGGTAAGGAAACTGCTGGAAGTTTCCACCTCAGGAAGAAAATCTGACATGATTGTATAAAAATACAGTAGTTTTATACTTCTGATCTGCTTCACTCTCTGCCATTTGGAACAGGGGGTTTAATCCTACTCATCAAAGTCTTTTTGGTGCCAAAGAATCCAGCAGTGTTTTAATATTAGTGTGAAACAGCTTAGCCTTAACGTGAGGCTTTACTTGCCTGGAATTCCAAGATAGCATTTTATTTCCAAAAAAATTACAACATCTAAGGTCTCTAAAACTCTGTAGATGGGATTTTCTGTGGGGTTTTTGCTGAAATAGACCATCAGTTCCTGTTTTGTAATGAACAACCTCAGTTTTCAACCCTCCTTGAATGCTGACCTGGCCTGGATGGTGGTTTAATAACACTGTACTCTGTGATGAATGTTGTTAGTTCAGGAAAAAATGATTTCCACCAAAAGGAAAGTATTTCCACCAAAAGGAAATGCTTTCCACCAAAAGGTGGAGATCATCTCTTGGATCCAGATGAGCTTTGGGGTTGGTAGGACCTTCTCAGGAGAACTGCCGGCTACCACTGACAGGAGGTTCCTTCCAACACGCCAAAAGTTTCTCCTCCTACTCTTTTTCCCACATCAGACTGGCTGCTCTGCTGCTTTATTCCTCAATAATAACTTTTAAAAAGGGTTAAAACTTAACCTGCTGCACTCTCAAGTTTCTCCCCCGTTGCTTGTGTAGTTCAGCTGTGGCTTTCTCGTTTCCTGTGGGGTTTGGGTAAGTAATTCCCTCCTTTAGTGATGGTTGTTTTCCAATTAAGCAGATGATTAGGAGCCATTGCTTGGAATTTTTAAGTCCATTTTTGACTCCTCTCTTGCATGATTTTACAGCCCCACGCTGGGCACAGCACCGTGGGTCTCCCAGGTCAGTGATGTGCAGCTCCCTGTACGTATGGAAAGCCTGTTTTAAGGGAGAGAGGGAGCTGGATGAGCCTCGAGGGTTTGTTTTCATCGTCTGGTTTAGGTTGTTTCTGAAACAGTCTGTGATTCTACTTGAATAACTCCCTTTGTGTCAAACCCTGGGCTTTTATTTAACTCACTTTTATTTAGAGAGTGCATTAATGTGCTTTCCTAGAAGCTTTTCCACTTTGCCTCGGACGCCCGAGCCGCCTTTCTCTTTCCAGCAGCAACTGTGCTCCTCTGGAGCTGTTACTTGATTTTCCTGATTCACTTCTTTTCCACTCCTGACAGTCATACCCGTCCAGTTTCATGGACCACATGAAGCCAAACAAATACAGCGTCATTTATTCCACGCCGAGCATGTTGCACAACAAATTCTACTCCGGGCCCGAAGGACTATCCAACGGCATCCAGGTGGAGCCCGTAGACCTCACGGTGAACAAGCGGAGCTCGCCGCCTTCAGCTGCAAGTTCTCCTTCCCCCTTAAAATTTCAGACTGCCCACAGGAGAACCTCCCCAGGATTGACTCTCTCCTCACCCAGCTCCCCCCTGGGCAAATTCACCCCCTCTCCCCCAGGAGTGCAGCCCATTTCCATGCCAATCACCATCCCGCCGGTGATGGCCGCCGCTCTTTCCCGCCACGGACTGAGGAGCCCTGGCATCCTCCCGGTGATACAGCCCGTCGTGGTGCAGCCGGTTCCTTTCATGTACGCCCCCCACCTTCAGCAGCCCATCATGGTCTCCACCGTTCTGGCAGACGAGATGGAGACGCCCAGCAGCATGCAAGGTGGGTGGTGGCCCGAGTTTCTCCTTTATGCCCTCTCATGTCATGGGGGTGCTGGGTGACAAGCGGCTGAACATGAGCCAGCAGTGTGCCCAGGTGGCCAAGAAGGCCAAGGGCATCCTGGCTTGTATCAGAACTAGTGTGACCAGCAGAAGCAGGGAGGGGATTGTCCCCCTGTGCTCAGCACTGGTGAGGCCACCCCTTGAGTCTGGTGTCCAGTTCTGGGCACCTCAGCACAAGAGAGATCTGGAGGGGCTGGAGCGAGTGCAGAGGAGGGACACGGAGCTGGGGAAGGGCCTGGGGCATCAATGTGATGAGGAGCCATTGAGGGAGCTGGGAGTGTTGAGTTGGAGGAAGAGGAGGCTGAGGGGAGACCTCATCCCTCTCTCCAACTGCTTGAAAGGGCATTGCAGAGAGGTTGGTGCTGGTCTCTTAGAAGGAGAGGGACTGGCTTCAAACTGCAGCAGGGTAGGGTTAGGCTGGCCATGAGGCATAAATTCTTCCCAGCAAGAGTGGTCAGAGCCTGGACTGGACTGCCCAGGGAGGGGGTGGAGTCCCCATCTCTGACTGTGTTTCAGAGTAGATTGGATGTGGTGTTGAGGGATCTGGTGTAGGGGAGAACTTTGTAGAGTGGGGCTGATGGCTGGACTGGATGATCCTAAGTGTCTCTTCCAACCTAAATGGTTCTAGGATTCTACGAAAACAACCACGGTTTTCACATTTTAGGGAACAGACTAATTCCCCGTCTTCTACAATGTGCAGGCAGTGGAATCTATGGTGTAAATAGAGTCATAAAATTGTCCAGGTTGGAAGGGACCTTTCAGATCATGGAGTCCAACCATCAACCCACCATACAATCATAGAATCATTTTGGTTGGAAGAGATCCTTGGGATCATTGAGTCCAACCATCAGCTCCACTCTACAAAGGTCTCCCCTACACCAGATCCCTCAACACCACATCCAATCTACTCTGAAACACAGTCAGGGGTGGGGACTCCACCCTCTCCCTGGGCAGCCTATGACAAAACCACTGACAAAAGCCATCACTAACCCATGTCCATCAGCACCACATCTGCCTGGCTTTTTAACTCTCCATCTTTCTGATGTGTTGCCTTCCCTTCTTCTCCCCAGTGCCCGTCATCGAGTCTTACGAGAAGCCTGCCCTGAAGAAAACAATCAAAGTAGAGCCGGGAACCGAACCCTCGAAGACTGACTTCTATCCTGAGCAGATGTCACCCCCCATGATGACCTCACTGTCCCCCCAGCAGGTCATGCTGCAAGAGTAAGTAGCCCCCAGTAGCCCTGAGATGGGCAGAAGGTTGTGAAGGTGGTGTTCATTGTGGCTGTTCCTTGGTTCTGAGGAGCAGGAGGGAGTGTTGCTTTAGACCTCCCTGGGCNGTTCTGAGGAGCAGGAGGGAGTGTTGTGATGCTTTAGAGCACGTGATAAAAGACAGAAAAACATCCTTCCCCCCGCCACACCGTTGGGAAATGGGACTTTTCAACTCTTCCCCACTCCCCCTCCCCTTTTTTAGCAATTTAGGAGTTTGTCAGTGTTTATACATTGCAACTGTGTAGATCTGCCATGTATATAATGCATTTTTAAAGTAACATGAGTCCCAGTGCTGTGATTTGCTGAAAGTAGGGCTCCCAATAGAATCACAGAATCATCTAGGTTGGCAGAGACCCTTGGGATCATCCAGTCCAACTATCAGCCCCACTCTACAAGTTCTCCCCTACACCAGATCCCTCAACACCACATCCAATCTACTCTGAAACACAGTCAGGGATGGGGACTCCACCCCCTCCCTGGGCNTTGGCCTTCTTGGCCATGAGGGCACAGTGCTGGCTCATGGGCATCCTGCTGCCCACCAGGACCCCCAGCTCCCTTTCCCCCACGCTGCTCTCCAACAGGTCAGTTCCCAGCCTATACTCACACCCAGGTTTAAATCCCTTCCTGTCCGTCCCGTGGAGCCGCAGTTCTCACCCATTCCTAAAGCCCCTTCCAAGTTCACCTGCTGCTGTATCCACCACGAGAACTTTGTAAAGGGTGGTTTTCATCTCTTTTCTGGTTTTTTATCATTTCAAAAAATACACAGACAAACTGCACACGTTACAAGAGGTGGCCTAGACCTTTATAATGTGAATATTGCGCTGNCCAACTTGGTGTCATCTGCAAACTCACTGACAGTGTTTTCTATGTCCCTGTCGACATCATCAATGAAGATATTAAAAAGGAAAGGCCCCAGCACTGAGCCCTGAGGAACCCCTTGTGACCGGCCGCCAGCTGATATAAGCCAGTGATACCCACCCATGTAAAACCAGCAGCAAACTGGAAAGATTCTGTAATGACATTTCATACTGGTCTCTCTGTTGATATTACCCAAAATACCTGTCTTTAAAAAGATTCTTGGGGCTTTCTTTTCTTGGAAGAGTTTCTGTGTGGCTGCTTGATGGAAAGAAACCCCCTCAGGCTTAGGAGTTTTGTGTAAATCCAATGAAAATCCGTAGGGTTTTTGGCAGCTGGAGTAGTTCCCAAAGCTTGGTCTTCTCCCAACCCTTTGTTCCCACCCCAGTACCAACTCATTGGGCTGGTACAGCGGTTACTGGGGCTGCTGGATGAACTGGGTCACAGATTTAATTGAGTTTGGAACAGTCCTGTTTGCAGAAGGCGGAACAAGGGCTAGAAAGGAGAAGCCAGGTCTGGGGCAGAAACTGTGAAATTGGAAATAGTAAAAATTTGTCAGGAGGTACCTGAGGAGCCACAGCCAGCCTTCCATTTCCCCATTTTCCTGGGGAAAATTCTCTCAGCTTCCCAAAATCCCAAAGCAACCCTGAGACCAGCTTATCCTGCGGGATAGCGCTGGGGCTGGAGTTGGGAAGGGAGCTGGGCTGGGGGTACAGACTTCAGAATCCATTTCTACCCCTTCTCCCTGCACGGGGCCATTGCCCTCGACAGAGACCTCCCCTCTTAGGGTGGCAGAGATGGAGGGTTTTGTAATAAATAGGATAAAAGAGTCAGGTGAAATGTTTACTGGGTGGTTACTGACCTTTCCTAATGGCCTATGAGGGAGTCAGGTCTGGGTGTGCTTGGAATGAACTTCTGCTGGGCCCACACTACCCAATGGTTCGGGTATTTTCTCCTTTGTGAGTACTTTTGTCCTCCTTCAACAAGAGCAAACCAGTAGGTGCTGTTCCTGGGCGAGACTGCACCCTCCCTCCAGGGCCCAGACTTCTGTGGCTCGTCACCTCCCTTTAGTGATTCGTGTTCCTTATTTCTCAACGAGTCCAGTTCCCACAGGAAACCCATCGGCTGAGCAAGAGTATGAAAGTGCCAAAAGCCAGGGGAATAGTCCAGGCTCCCAAAGTAGCTCCTCAGCTTTCTGTTCATGGGTTCCCCATCCTCACAGAATCCCAGAATCTCAGGGATTGGAAGGAACCTTGAAAGCTCCTCCAGTCCAACCCCCTGCTGGAGCAGGAACACCCAGAGCAGGTCACACAGGAACGCCTCCAG
>VZTM01038473.1:22316-47688 GCA_013400555.1 Jacana jacana | reverse complement strand
TTGGCCTTCTTGGCCACCTGGGCACACTGCTGGCTCATGTTCAGCCTCCTGTCGACCAGCCCCCCCAGGTCCTTTTCTGCCAGGCAGCTCTCCAGCCACACTGCCCCAAGCCTGTAGCGATGCATGGGGTTGTTGTGGCCCAAGTGTAGGACCTGGCACTTGGCCTCATTGAAGGCCATGCCATTAACATTTGCCCATCTATCCAGTCTGTCCAGGTCCCTCTGTAGAGCATCCCTGTCCTCAAGCAGATCAACACTCCCACCCAACTTAGTGTCATCTGCAACTTACTAATAGTGTTTTCTATGTCCTTATCTATATCATCAATGAAGATATTTAAAAGGAAAGGCCCCAATACTGAGCCCTGAGGAACACCACTTGTGACCGGCCACCAGCTGGATTTAACTCCATTGAGCACCAGCATCCGTGACACAAGATGAGCTAATCAGGAGTCAAGCTGATTGGTTTTGTTGTTTTTTGATTTTTGTTGTTGGTTAGTTTGTGTGGTTTTTTTTAATAGGAAGCAGTTTGAATACTAGCTTACATATCTACATAAGCAGGTACATGAGTAAAACAAACTCTATAAAATAATTCCTTAAAACATCCTCAAACTGAGATGCAGCTGCATTAAAAGCTGCGTCACCTGTAAATTGTGGCAAGGTAAGATTTGAGCCAGTTACCTACAGCTGCGAGAGTTACCCAGGCTCTTCCCAGACATCAGTTCTATGTCCTATGTCCTCCAGACAGAAATGCAAAAATACTGCTTCTCTTTATAGTAGTTGAGAACTTAGAATGGTCTTTCCCCAGACCCTTTACTTTACTTTTGGGAGGGAAGGAGATGATTTAGCTGAATTAACACAAGCGTGCCCCTCTGTCACCCTTCTTGGCAAGGAATATCTGAAACACCAAGACAAGAAACTAAGCCGGGCTTCAGCAGATTCAGGGATGTATTATTGTATAAACACCCACAACAGGCGAGAAAAATGTCATTCAATTAGTTTGTTGTTGGTTTTTTTTTCTAAGTTAGCTGCCAGATTGTACTTGACAGTCTACACTCACTCCTAATGTCAGGCTGATCTTAATGCTGTGTTTTTATCATGAGTTCTTGTTGACAACATAAACCACCTGCACAGTAAAACCCTGTTATTAACCACAAAGGGTGATTTTACAATACATGCAGTAGATTGAATGCCATTCGGTACTAGCATGGGGTTTTGTCAAAGAGCTTCATATTTTACACTGGCTTGTAGTAACTGTCATATATTGGGTTGTGAAATTTTGCAAGAGTATGTTTCCGAAATAATATCACTGTGGATTCCAGTGGAGAAGGAACATGCCAGCTTTTGTGGTAATCAAGCACGAGAGTAATTTCTGTTATTGTAACAGATAGAGCAACGTACTTGAAAGTGTACTGCCTGTTACACATGTACCTTTCTTTGTTTTACGGGGCCTACTTGCGTGCGCGTGTGCGTGTGCCCCATGTTGGCTGGAGAAGTTAGGAATTGTAGCACCACTATCCTGACTTCCAAAACAGAAGAACAATCAGAACTTTCAATTGAAAGAGTGAGGAGTGCGAGCAGCCAGCGCCATCAAAAAGCCAAAGTCCTGAATAATCAAGGAAAAAGATGGGAAAAGGTCTGGATTCAGCCAGGCTGCCAGAAGGTGCAAACAAGACCAGCAGGTTTATAGGAATGCCCAGGAGTGGTTATTCTCGATAATGACATATAGACAGCGAGAGAAGCACTTATCACCTTTGATAAGCTGAGGGTAGGTTTCATGGGGTTAGTGAAATAATCTTAGGAGGAAGCAGCTGGCTTGCCTGTTGCGGCAAACAGCAAGCAGAAGTAACGGCCCAGGAGCTGGGCAAGTAATTGGAGATTGACCAAGCGTTGTGAGAAGAGAGCCCACACAGGCAGCTACAAACAACAAAGAAGCAGAGAGACGAAAACAGAGACAGATAACAAGAACCACCAGCTTTGCCAAACTCCTTTTCCTGCCTTATGTAACAAGGAGATGTCTGAAGCAGAAGGAAAAACAAATACACATCGATTTGGAGCAGAAATAAATAAATAAACCCCCCAAACCACAATATTGAGAAATTCATACCTGACCCACAAAACCTTGACTGACTCCCAGAAAAGAAAAAACTGTGTCATGTTTATGCTTGTGCTGCTTACCTGAAAGAAAAATATTTCTGACAGTTTAATAAATGCTTGTTTAACAAACTGGAGAATGTAAATGATTCTTAAAAAAAAGTTAAACCATGGGAATTTGTTTGTCTTGCAACCCAGCAGTAAGTATATTGTCCTATAGTGATGTACCTGTAGATGTGAATACCACTGAGCTTCAGAAGGGAATCTTCGATTCATATCCATTATTGCTAGTAAAAGCTCCTTCTTGCTATTAGATTTTAAATCTCTCTGCAACTATCTATGTGTGGATTCAAATAATCTCAAATGGCTCCAGTTATATTGCTATAGCAGTGTGTGTGATATCAAACCAGCTCTATCCTTGGGGGCTTTTGATGGCCCCCAGCTTAGTGCGAGCCCTCCCCCTTTTGTAGAGGTATCCACTTCTCGTGAGGCTTTTTTCCAGCAAGCTTCTCTGTAGCTGTTAGTTAGGGATTCTCAAGTGCTTACCGTTCTACAGTGAGCATTTTATTAGTGATTGTCTTCCAGCTGTAGGGATCTTTTCCTTTTCTCAATGATGAAAGGTAGCCCGTCTCCACAGCTGCCTCACCTAGAAGTGGGGAGTGCTAAGCTGCAGGTAAGACCCTTGTTCATACTTTGAGATTAGACCCTCATATATACACACATATAAATACACATGTATAAACCACACACTTGAGAAGTCGTGAGCTGGAGCTGAGTCCCACCAGTGCTAATTTCACTGTTACTCCGTTTTCCACCTCAGCTGGTGCCAGCATCACTCAATGGTGAAGTGCTGCATATACTGACGGCTTCTCAATGAAGTGCTCTGGCACGTGATACTACGCTAATGGCCTATCATTTCCCCCAGTACCACAAAAGCTCAGACATCTGCTCCCAGACCTGCTGAACTCTACGTCTCCGCAGCAAGTAAGGGTCAGGGGATGGACCAGCAGTCAATGTTGTAGTAGATATCCCTACAGATAACTTGGTTCAGAAGAGAAGAGAAGGTAGATGAATCCCTCTTTAGGCAGCTGGAGAAAGACACGAAGTCACAGACTCTGGTGGTCATAGGTGACTCTGACTATTCCAGGGTCTGCTGGAAGGGCAATGTGGCACAAACAATCCAGGAGATTTATAGACTGTATTGAAAACTGTTTCGTGATGCAGGCGATCAATGAACCAATGAGGAGGTGTTGGACCTGCTACTGATTGAAGATCTGAAGGTCGAGGGCAGCTTTACCTGCAGCAACCGTGAGATGTTTATGGAGTTTAAGATCCTGAGAGAAGCAAGCAAGATAAACAGTAGAATTACAGCCCCGGACTTCAGAAGAGCAGATTTAAGTCTGTTCAGGAAAGGCTTTCATAGGAAACTGTGCTGCAGGGCACAAAGGCCCCAGGAGAGCTGGCTGATCTTCAAGGACAGCCTCCTCAGAGCACAAGAACAGTGCATGATGTTCAGAAAGTTGAGCAAGCATGGCAGAAAGCCAGCATGGATGAACATGGAGCTCCTGCCGGAGCTCAAACACAAGTAGTACACAGAAGGTGGAAGCCGGGACAGACTCCTTGTGAGGAGTGAACAGCCGCCGTTCAGGCGTGTAGGAATACAGTCGGGAAGAACAAAGTGCAACTCGAGTTGAAAGTAGAAAAGGAGGCAAAAGGCAACAAGAAAGGTTTCTCTAAGTACACCAGCAGCAGAAAGAAGACCAATGAGAATGTGGTCTCATTGCGCAGTGAGGCAGGGGACCTTGTGACAAGGGATATGGAAGAGGCTCAGGTACTTGTGGTTTTTTTCCTCAGTTTTCATCAGTAAGGTCTGCCCTCTGTCCTCCAAGGTCCCTGAGCCTCCTAGCAGTCTGCAGGTGTGAAGCAGTACCCACAGAAGGAGAAGAAGGAGCACTTAACCCGCTTAGGGTTAATTCACAAGGGATTAGATTGGCTGCACGCAAGGGTGCTGGAGGAGCTGGCTAATGGCATTGCGATGCTGCTAACACTTTGTGAAGGCTTATGGCAGTTTCAAAGCAGGGAGGTTCCTGATGTCTACCAAAAGACAAACGTTGCACCTCTTCTCAGGGAGGGCAAGAAGGAGGAAGCATTTAGGTAACTACAGCCTGGTTAACCTCACCTAAGGAGCAAATCCTCCTCAAAGCCATTTCTAAATATATGAAGGACAAGAAGGTGATTGCGAGCAACCGGCATGGGTTTTTCAAGGGCAAACCATACCTGACCAACCTCGTTTCTTTTCTGTGATGATGTGCTCAAGGGGAGGGCGATGTGTGTTATATGCCTTGATTTTCGCAAGCCTTTGACACAATATCCCATAGCCTTCTTGTCACCAAACTGGTGAGATATGGGCTAGATAAATGGATGATAAGGCGAGTGGAAAATTTGCTGTTCTGTTGGGCTCAACAGGTTGTGATTAGTGACGCAAAGTAACTTGTATGGTGGCCAGTAATTAGCTGTGTCCCTCAGGGATCACTTCTAGGACCAACTGTGTTTAATCTCTTCATTGGTGACCTGGCTAATGGGACAGAGTGGATTCTCAACAAGTTTGCAGATGACACCAAACCGGGGGCCAGGGGGGCAGCACTCAACACACTGGAGACCAGGACTGCTATTCAGAGGGACTTCACCAAGATGGAGAAATTTCATTAAGTTCAACAAAGCCAAATGCAACATCATGCATCTGGAGGGGAATAAACTCATGCAACAATGCAGACTGAGGGTTGGCTGTCTGGGAAATGGCTTTTTGGAAAAGGACCTGGCGATCCTGGAGGACAAGGGGTTGAACATGGTCTAGGAAGGTGACCTTGTGGCCAGGAAAGCCAACAGCATCTTGGGCTGTATTAGCAAGACTGCAGCCAGCAGGTCCAGGGAGGTGGTCCTCCTCCTCTGTTTGGCACTTGTGAGACTGCATCTGGAGCAGTGTGTCCAGTTTGTGTAGATGAAAGGGGTAGGTGAAGATAAATTTTAGCAGCAACGTCAAATGGCATCTAGAAGTCAACATAAACAGGATGACAAACCATAATTCTGTAGAAGCAGATCCCAGGCAGGGGTAAGGAGAGTTTGCATCATGTCGTGTAAATCTAATGTTGTCTTGCAATTTGTAGGGTTGTGTCCATTGCTCTAACTGTTCCAGCAAACACCTGTGACAAATTACAGATCCTATTTTTATCTGAGTCGCTGGAGGTTCCGAATCCAGCCTTATGTAGGTGATTGATATTGAGCCAAAGAACGGGGATAGCCCATCTGTATATGGCAAATGTGCTTATTAATAATGGAACGTGGGACTGAACTAAACTAACTAATAATCGCAGTGATGCGCCTGGTCAGTCAAGGAATGCAGAATTTTTGGTGCCATCAGCAATGTGCCAGCTGAAGAACGTAAAGAGGAAACCCCCCCAAAAAAGTGAAACGTGTCACAAAATTGGGACATTCCTCACATGAGCATAACCCATCTGAAAAGAAATATCAACCATAAAATTCTGGGAAAGGCTGAAAACTCGTAACTCTGTACCACAGTGTAGACGATGCATGCTAATTCAATCCTCTGTGAACTGGCATTTCTAGCGAGGCTGTTCCAAAATGTTATTAAGGGCACTGCAGCATATTGCAGAGTGGGTTTGCAATGCCAAAAACAGAGGGAAATCAGGAACATAGCAAAAACATAAGACAGCTGCCAAATACTGATTTTCTTTAAAGGTGGGAAGCAAAGATAGTGGGGATTTTTAAGAGCAAGGCAAAAAACGTCGGGAGTGGTTTTTGCATGTCTGTTCACAGGGGCTGAGGAGGCCGAATGCAGCGGTTGAAATGGGCTCTATGTATTCGCCCTCTGTGCATAATTACACTTGGGGGAACACGTTTGACAAGAAACCAATAGTAATATATTGGTGCCTGTCTGGGAGCATCTCAGCTCTTCCCATGCAGCAACTCATGAGCCCTTGGATCTCCACAGTGACTGTCAACTTAACCTCCTGCCCTCCCAGAGCCTAAGTCCCCACCTCCTGAAATAAGAAAAAGCTCAATGAACTGCAAGATGTCTAAGGTAACTCAGGAAAGCGGTAAGTCAGATCCTGGTTTCATTTTTACTGTTGCAACGTGCTAATTCTCAGAAAGTCTGTCAATGAATGCAGGTGCTGTGAAGTGAAAAATGTGGGAACTGTATTTTAAAAGGTTCTTACACATGATACAGGTGGGTCATTTCTCACAGAAACTTCAGAGAGGATTGTGACAAGTGCGGAAGAGTTAACATTCAGATGCTCAATGAAGCAGAATTCTGGCAAAGTGTTTGGTGCTGAACAATCACTGAATCACACACAGTACCAGCAATAAAATTAAAGCATCTTTATGGATGATCTGAACAAGGGATCAAGTCCAACCTCAGTAAGTTTGCGGTTGACACTAAGCTAGGTGGCAGTGTCAACCTGCTTGAGGGTAGGAAGGCTTTGCAGAGGGATCTGGACAGGCTAGATCAATGGGCCAAGGCCAGTGGGATAAGGTTCAATAAGGCCAAGTGCTGGGTCGTGCACTTGGGTCACAACAACCCCCTGCAGCACTACAGGCTTGGGGAAGAGTGGCTGCAGAGCTGCCTGGCAGAAAAGGACCTGGGAGTGTTGGTCGACAGGCAGTTGAACATGAGCCAGCAGTGTGCCCAGGTGGCCAAGTAGGCCAACAGCACCCTGGCCTGTATCAGGAACAGTGTAGTGAGTAGGACTTGGGAGGTGATTGTCCCCCTTTACTTGGTGCTAGTGAGGCCCCACCTCAAGTACTGTGTCAGAGTTTGGGCCCCTTACCCCAAGAAAAGACATTGAAGGACTGGAGCGGGTCCAGAGAAGGGCAACGATGCTGGTGAGGGATTTGAAGAGTAAGTCTTATGAGGAGAGGCTGAGGGAGCTGGGGTTGTTCAGCCTGGAGGAGGCCGAGGGGAGACCTTATTGCTCTCTACAGCTACCTAAAAGGAGGCTGTAGAGAGGCAGGGGTCGGTCTCTTCTCCCAAGTCACAGGCAACAGAACAAGAGGAAATGGCCTCAAGTTGTGCCAGGGGAGGTTCAGACTGAATATCAGAAAAAACGTTTACACTGGCAGGGTTATTTATTAAGCATTGGAATGGGCTGCCCAGGGAAGTGGTTGAGGCACCATCCCTGGAGGTATTCAAAAGATGGGTTGGCAGAGTGCTTAGTGACATGGTTTAGTGATGGGTTGTTGTTTTTTATCAGAGTTAGGTTGCTGGTTGGACTAGATGATCTTAAAGGTCTCTTCTAACGTAGACATTCTGAAAGATTCACGTAGGGAGAAATGCTCCAGCCAGCAAAGGTCCTGCTGGAGTTAAAGCTCTATGAATGTGGAAGACAACTAGGAAAGATTTAAGTAGCTGTTCTCCATTGACATGTCACGCCTGGAAGAAAGAAGAATCAGAAATTAACTTTACTGCTGGCTCAGAATCCTTTAATGTTTTTAATTCTTTTCAATTAACTGTAGTAGGGGAGGCTGACCGTGAAAGTACTGTAGAAATTTGAGGAAAATATTACTCCATATAAAAATGAAAAATATGAGTGGTACTTTTTTAAACTGGGAATAAAACTGAAAAATGAAAGTAGAAGCACTTGTGAGTGATTTAGGGCTTTCATTCAGCTTTGCTTAGCAAACAGTTCAGATGCTTAAAGATGTTACTGCTTCCCAGCTGTTTGTTGTGGTCTGTCTGTAACAGGTTATCACCCTTCAGCAGAATTGACAGGAGGAGATGTATATCCCTGCACAATCTACTTCAGTACAGAAACTGGAATATCTCATTCCAGCCTACCTCCACTGGTGATTTAAGGCTGGCTGTCGGCATCAGCGCAGCAGAGGCACAAGCAGGACGTTTCCTTGCGCCGGCCCCACGCTGGTGACAGGATAACAGAGGCACCAGAAAACTTTCCAGCAACTGCAGCAAGTTTTGCTGGATTTTATCAGTCCAAGTCTTAAGGCCACCAGGGCCGTCTTGCACCTTTAGAGGGCTTTTTTTCTTTTCATGTGAGAAGGGAAGTGGAGGGGCTAAGTGAAAGGGTAACTGTTAAATGAGCAATGTGTAGTTAAGATCATAGGGTCATATGGAATGGTTTGGGTTGGAAGGGACCTTTAGAGGTCATCTAGTCCAATCCCCTCTGCTATGAGCAGGGACATCTTCCCCTAGATCAGGTTGCTTAGTGCCCTGTCCACCCTGACTTTGAACATTTCCAGGGATGGAGTGTCTGTCACCTCTCTGGGCAACCTTTTCCAGTGTTTCACCACCCTCGCTGCAAAAAGTTTCTTCCTTGTATCTGGTCAAAATCTACTCTCTTTTAGTTTAAAGCCATTACCCCTTCTCCTATTGCAGCAGGTCCTACTAAAATGTTTGTCCCCATCTCTCCTGTAGGCCCCATTTAAGTACTGAAAAGGTCTCTGTGGAGCCTTCTCTTCTCCAAGCTGAACAACCCCAACTCTCTCAGCCTACCTTCATAGAAGAAGTGCTCCAGCCCTCTGAGCATCTTTGTGGCCTTGCCCTCCTCTGGACCCACTCCAAGAGGTCCGTGTCCTTCCTGTGCTGTGGGACTTCACATTCATCCAGAGACTAGGTTGGAAAGAAAAGGACAAAAGCATCGGAGTAGAACTTCCAAGGACTTTGGAAGATCTCAGTGGGCTTCAGAACACAGATGACCACATTGCCTTTCTTTTGCCACTGTCCTATGCCCTCAGGTTCAAATTCTTGGGAGAACACCTTTCATCCTGAAACAGGCAATGCTTTGAAAGAGTGCGCAGTTACTGCTCTGCAGGAAGAAAGCAGGTGGAACAGCAGGTAGCAAGGGTGCAACATCCTGGCTGGAACAGGAAGCACAGTGGAAAAAAGGGGTGGAATCTTTCCTTTCTCCATAGTTCCAAAACGATGAAACCTATAAAGTGGGAATGTTTTCCACCACAGACCAAGGTAGACATTTCTGTATAGAAGAGCTGGAATTATTTTTCTGCACTTGATGTAAAAATTGGTTTTGTTTGTTTGGTTGGTTTTTGTTTGGTTTTTTTTGCCATTTTCCTCGCTGTTGGGAAATGTTGGGTTTTTTGGATCACCGTCTGAATTGTTTTTAACAGATGTTTCACATGAAAATACACCTTTCTGACAGCCTAGAGGTTGTTATGGTACACATAGATGAAATTTTGATGTGAGAAAAACAGTAGGCTGACAAGTGACTCCCAGCAGCTTTGAAAAGAGTTAGAGCTTCTGGAACAAGGCAAAAAGAAACAAAAGAATGTAAATTTCACATGGTGGAAATAGCATATCTCATTAAGAAGGTAACCCAACAATATATACAGGGAAATGAAAGGACAGCTGAGGCCATCACCTCCCTGCCTTAACAAGCCAAGAGGTGCTTTCTTCACTTTTTTCATGTTGCTCAGAACTGATTTGTCAGAACTATTGATCACTGCCTCAGAGAGGCTAACAAATGCCGAACGGTGATGAGGGCAAATAGAGAGGGACTCCTTGGCTCTAGTAATTAGATGTAGAAAGTTTTTGTCTTTATTAGTGAGAATGTTATTTCTGAGGTGTTGGATGGAAGCTAACCATAAACCGCTTCAAGCTAACCATAAACCGCTTCATGCCATTGCCAAAAGCACTTCACAAACACCCTTTCTACACCTCGGAGAGCAGATAGTCCCTTTCTATTTTCAGCTCTACAGGTATGGTTTCAGATTGTATTCACATTTGGGGAAAACCAGCAATTGTTGGTATATTCCCAAGAGCGGGGCTCTGCAGCTGACAGTTCAACCTTAACGTTTCCGAAATGCATTTACGCGTTACCAGGTATTTAGGCCTGTGAGCTGCTGCTGCTGCATCTGTAAGACACAGGAGAGAGGTGGGAGAGAGCAAACTGCAGAGTTTTCCAGAGCGGGTATCCAGCCCCGGTTCAAAAGGTCAGGCCTCCCTGGTGTGGAGGCTCGGCACGAATGCAGCAGAGCAAAGTCTAAAGGCAGACTGTGTGTGCGTCTGTGGACCCCATAAAATAAAAATACCAAGGTATCCGATCTCAGATGCAATTTGGAGTACTGTTGGGAGTGAGGTACCAAGGAAAGAAATAGTGCAACTGATGTATTATGAGATCTAAAATAAAAATGTAAAATAACAATGATATAATAATAGCGTATTCCCAGCTATTGCTATTGATTTATGGATGATCCTTTCAATCCTAGACAAGACTTTCTCTAAATAAGCTAAAATAACATTTCCAAGATGGCTCACAAAAGCTATTTCAAAAGCTACAAAAAGGGAACTTAGGTGTTGGAAATACAAGGAATGAAAAGGAAGTATTTTTAACTTTGTTGTGTGTGCCAAAAATACCGGCCAAGCCAAATGAAAGAGCTCGTGAAAGGGCACCACAGAAATTGTTGGACCCCTGGAGCAAGGTAGGCATAGGTTTGTTTATGCTGGCTGAAGAAGATTAGTATTTGTCCTAGCTTGCTATTTTCACTTTATTATGATAGCTTTACTAGAAAGCATTGCAACTAAGTAGGTAATTAGGCATAACAAATTATTTTCTGGTGTAGAAAGAATGAAACTCAAGCCATAAAAATTAGGAGATAAAGAATTCTGTGGAGAGCGGAGTCATGTAACTGCCAATCCTGGTTATCTCACATCTAAAGTGTTGTTAGAAAACAATATCAAAATAATAAAGCACTGTAAAATAACCCGCAGAACCAGACTGATCTGTATTTAGTTTAAATTACAGAAGGGTAATGATTAAATTTAGGTTGTCGTCCACTGATATTTTACTTGACAAGATGCTGAAAACTACTGAAACCTGATGTCTGCTGTACAAAGCAAGCAGTACAGCAGGATAAAAAACCTGATACGATCTCATGACCCAAGAGCTGCCATCACTTCATAAACTGGTGCTGTGCATCAGGGAATAATAATCTCGGGAGACAATGTCAGGCTTCTATGAGAACATCACTCTTCATATCTACTGTGAAAGGGTGGGTCACCCCTTTTCACAAATGGTAGTAGGAGATACAGCAATCTTGCCAGAAAATGCCATCATGCTGAGGACATCTTTCCTGAGAAGGTCTCTGGAATAAAACAAAAAAAAATGTTAATTGATGAGCCTTATGAAGGCCTTACTGGCCTTGACCAGCCTTCCCTGGGCCTCCCTCCACACCCTGCCCATGGACCAGGGACCCCGTTTCAGCTCAGCTCCAGGGACCCAGCCCTGCTGTGAGAAACACTGGAGGTGTCCCTCTGCCCTGACTGTTGCTTGGCCATCCTGGATTGGCCTAACACCTGACCTGTGGGCTCCCATATCTCCCTTATGAGGAAAGGCTGAGAGAGCTGGGACTCTTTAGCCTGGAGAAGGCTGAGGGGAGACCTTACTAATGCTTGTAAAAATCTGAAGGGTGGGTTGAGGGAGGATGGAGACAGACCCTTTTCAGTGGTTCCCAGTGACAGGACGAGGGGCAATGGGCACAAGCTGAAACACAGGAAGTTCCATTCAAATATGAGGAAAAACTTCTTTCTAGTGAGGGTGACAGAGCACTGGAACAGGCTGCCCAGGGAGGCTGTGGCATCCCCTTCTCTGGAGACCTTCAAGACCTGCCTGAATGCAGTCCTGAGCGATGTGCTCTATGCAATTCTGCTTTAGCAGCGGAGTTGGACTAGATGATCTCTAGAGGTCCCTTCCAACTCTGACAGTGCTGTGATTCTGTGATATGTCTGATGGTCACCAGACCACCATCTCAGTCTGACACTGCTGACTAATACAAAGAAAGCCCTCACGTGTCAGGCTCGTTTCTCCACTGGAGACTTGGGGTGTGTGACAAATATTTTTCAGCATTTTATGTTTTGAGGTCTCACTCTCATTTCTATTTCTTTGAATGATCTGACTTCAAAAGCTCCTGTGAATTAATCCACTTCAGCACCCAGCTGAGATGCTCTAACTGTGCTTCTGTAAGAAGTCCCTCAGTTACAGAATAATAGCCGTCTCATAAGGCTTTTCCCTTTTGCAGTTGAAAGAACCATGTCTTTCTCACTGTAGTCAGATACCTCAGCTACCTCATGCATGAAAATCATCAGTCGTCATAAGGGATGGGAGCTCTTCTAGCAGACGCCCAAACTGATGAAATTTCAATCCTATAGCTTTTAATTCTGACCATATCTCTGCCATTTCAGTGGAGCAGAAAACCTTGCCCTTTAGAAAACAGTGAAAACAGCCCTTTTGAGCCCTCAGAATGTCACACCTTTATTTGTGAGATCAAAGAGCCTATAATTACTGAATTCCTGTTCTCCAGGTAGGTACGTAATTGTTCACCTGTCTTCAATGTCTTAAGTAGTTTATTCCATGAGTTCCATGAGGAAGAGTTTCCTTTTTAATCACCCTTGAGGACATTCTCTGAGATGTTTTTGATTTTTCATAATCCTTCTCAAATGGCAGACCCCGGATCTGGGCTTGCTATTCCAGCAGGATGACACCCAGCAGTGTGTAACCTTCCTACAGTTTCTGAGTATACGTTCCTGGGTAACGTCTAAGCATTGCACTACCATGGGAGAGAGCCTGTTCACCTGATTGATTTCTCACGAGCTTCTTCAGATTAATTTCTTCCTCAATTATTTGTAGATGAGTGAGTTTTCCTGTCACCATGTTGAAATACTATGAGTTTTATTAAAAGTATTTACCAAGCAGCAGAGTTCTCCATGATGCTGTCTGGTCACTCCCCTAGTATTTTAGTCTCCTACAGACTTTTAGAGGCAATATTTTTATCTTTTCTTTAGGAGTCTGTGATAACAATTTCAACAGCATAGGGACCAAAACCATCTAGGAATATACCTATTCAATGAAGAATACTCTTTTAAAGTAGCTGGTTTGGTCCCATGAAGTAACCATGTTTCATACTGATTTTGGGTTGATTTAGTTCTCTGTCAAATGTTATGTTTTCCGGTTAATTATGACCTTGAAGTGACTTCAGCTGTGTTATCAGACAAAATATTCTGCCTCAAAATGCATTAAGTAAAGCTTCAGTCAGCAAAGGCGAATTTACATGCCTACAAATAACCCCAGCTTTACCAGTGACAATTAAGATCAATGGCAGTGTTTTGCAGAGTCATTGCAAGGCTCCTGGCGCTGATTTTCGGGTCTTATCTCTTGCTCATTCAGGCAGGGGAAAAAATAAATAAATAAAAGAAAAGCACATCCTGCTTTGCTCCCAAGGTAGAAGTATTTCCCGTCATTCAGGGAATGTTTATGACAAACAGCTAAATGTAGCACTGCTGGTCAGTCACCTGCCCCTGCGGTGACACAATGCACCCCACCTCTCGTGGTGGAAGGAGGGAAGAACTGGAAAGCACGGAAGAATGCGGAACAGTTTCCAGGGCCTGTCTCGCTTCAGCTCCTTAAAACCGCTTTCCTTAAAATGCATTGCACAGCATCAGGAAAACAAAGTCCAATTTTGGTGAAAGAAAATTAGATTTTTTTTGTTGTTCTTGTTTGTTTGCCTGTTTAGTATCAGCTGTGAACACTGGCTGTTCCAGAGCAGCCAGCCACTGATCCAGAAGAAAAAGTCTTCCAATAAGAGAATGGCTAAGCTCAGCATGAGGCATCCCACAATGATAGCATTTTGGTGTGAGACCCGATATTGTAAGGCACGTCTGAGAAACATTTAGTGGCTTAACTGTCCCTGGGGAAGCTGAGAAATGAATGAGTCACTGAAACTAGAAGACCTGTTATTTATGCACTCAGTTATGCCCGCCCAGCGGCAGGTAGAATAAAAAAGCTCCAGTCTAGTGGCAAATGCAACGTATTTAAACGTTTACTTACACGGGCATTAAGTAGATCATATGCAATAATCAAATCTATTTCTTTACTTTCTCAAAATATTTGGGTACATTTAGAGTTATAATTAATGATTGTCCTACGGTACCATCACACTATACTACTTACAAACAAGACAGAACCAACAAGTACTAATACTATAATATTAATATTAAGCAGATCCCTGGAAAATGATAGATTTAAAAAAAGTAATTAAAGTGAGATGATCTATGGATAACATTTTAAAAGCCTCTAGAATTTATTTAGAAAAACCACATGGCCGTAGAGTTTGAAACTAGTTTGTGAAATATAATAGAAAATTTTCTCTTTGGCAGTGCTTGCTGTATGGAGTGGAGACCATACACCTTTCTTTGTGTTGGCATTGCATCTATCAGGCTGAGGAATGTTAAAAGAAAATAAGAAAAAAATTGGTGCAACTGCAGTCTCGAGTAGTCGAAAGGGCTGTTTTCACCGATTGCAGAAGGCCAAAGTTTTCTGCTCTGCTTTTCTAATTCTGTAGAAATGTTAAATGCTAAATGAGTTTTCCAGAAGGCCTATTTTAATATCATAAAAGCGTAGCCAAAATTGTACCAGCACATTTATTACAGAAGTAAGAAGGGTAGGAAGCAGTTAAAGCATGGACAAGCCAACTCAGAAAACCTTAAGCCATGGACTCCCTCTTATGAATAATATAAGCTGCAGATACCTCTTATTTGTATACCCCTTTCTCTTTAACAAAAAGGATAAATTTAGACTACAGAGCTGGGCTGTATTCCATTTCCCTTCTACAGTTTTAAATAAGGTGCCCAAATTCTTTCCATTTGTCATGGTGCATTAAAGGGCATATTTTCATCGTGGATTATATAGTATCAATTGGTAATATGCCATGTTGTGATGGACCACAAGACATCATATAACCTGAAGCAAATTTCAGATGTATGGTAGAAATTCTAGTTGAACAACAAACCATGAAAATCTAGGGGAAGCTACGCCTCTTTGACTACAATTAAAGCATGCAGCAAATTTGTTCCACCGACAGGTTTCCCTGTGTTCTGTGATTGACAAGGTTTGTTCAACTTGTGCCGCACTCTGTGTGCTGAAGTTTGTGCATGAAATTATTACCATGTATGGATTACACTGATGCTCCACACACTGAGAATACAAAAGCGATTAAGCAAACAAGGCAAAATCCAAGGATATAGTTTCCATCCCTTTATGTTTATATTCATATTCCTCTCCTTAGCAGGAGACAGTACTTTGACTTCCAGATCAATATTTTATTGAATGAATGAGGTATTAGCCTCTTTGATAAGTCCTGGAGGAAAGTCTTCCATTGACAGGACACGCATCTTCTTACTGCCCTGCCACCAGCAGCGCTACAGTGTCCCTAGTTTTTCCCCAGCTTGATCCCAGTGACCTGTTTCTTCTTCCAGCTATTCAGTTCCTTCCCCTTTTATGAGGATCCAGAAGAGTCCTTTTGTGATGAATTACAGAATCACAAGCATCGTCATGGTTGGAAAGGACCTCTAAGGTCATCGAATCCAACCATAGGCACACAAAAAAAACCCTACAGTCTTGGCCACTAGAGCATACCCTGAAGTGCTCATCTACACATCTCTTAAATACCTCCAGCAATGGTGACTCCACAATCTCTCTGGGCAGGCTGTCCCAGTGCCAGACCACTCTTTCTGTAAAGTAATTCTTCCTAGTATCCAGTCCAAGCCTCCCCTGCCACAACTTCAGACCATTTCCTCTGGTCCTGTCATTATTCACTTGGGAGAAGAGGCCAACACCCACCTCTCTACCACCTGCTTTCAGGTAGTAGTAGAGGCCAATGAGGTCTCCCCTCAGCCTCCTCCACGCTGATCATGCCCAGAAGACTTTATCCGTAGGGTTTTCACTAAAACTGCTGTCTGATTTCAAATGAGCAATGAAAGTAGAATAATTTCCTTGGTCAGATTGACTCAGGCCACACTTTGAATCAGTAGTCTCTGTAGGTAAGGTGAAGGGTTGTTACCAGCACACTGGTCTGGCAGTAGGTTTTCAAAACATCCTAGATACCGCTAAGTCACTCGCTCGTGGGACTGTGTGTGATGACGCAGCAGATGTAGAAAGATCCCCTTTAAGCAGCTGGTTTCTGAGTATTTTGTTGCAACCATGTGCTTCTCTTAACAAGCTTTAGGGATGCCTGACACCTTCGCAGAGTCACGTCCGGTGATTTGCATACATCAACGTTGGAGTAGTTGGCCGGGGTGGGGGTGGGGGGAAGCATTATAGGCCAGATTAATTTTTTTTACTGCAGCCTTGAATTTTTACTGCACTTTGATGGTGGAGGACCATAGCAATCTGTCACAAGTATCATCAGCTGTCAGTATCACTGTCTGTAGGGTGCTGGGTGGAGTTTGGCGCGGTGGCTGTTATCGTTACCATGCAACGAGCTTACTGCTTCGTTATTATGAAGCCAGGACAGAGCAGCACGTGCCTGACCTTGGAATGGCATAGGTGCCTTCAGAAGACACATTCATTTTCAGATTCGCTTTAAGCCTTCATCCAGAGATCCTATTGCTCATAATGGCTATTTTTAGACTGTTTTTTGCTATAAGGATAAATACAGCACAGGTTAAATTTGTACATTGGTGATCAACTGAAGTAAAAAGAAAAAAAAATCACTGTTCTGTGCTACGCTCATTATTTCTTCACTGATTTTGGGCATAAGGGCTGGTATCTACTTGGGAAATACAGTGATTTGAGGACATTTGATGTAGAGAAATGCTGAAGAGTGACACAATCAAAAGCAATGTGGAACAGTGCTTCTGAAAATTTGGCCCAATATTTCTGTAGTTGACACATTCAGCGTGTAATTAGCCCCAAATATTTCACCTGTTTCTTCCTCCTTTTTAATATATATAGAGAGAGGAAATATCATCATTATAATCCTGTCTATCAGATCATTTTTTCCTGATTCTTGCTGTCATTTTAATCAGTGGGAATAGTGCTGGGTCCTGTACTTCCCTAACTCAGAAAAACAACAATCACAGACACCAGCTCAGTCGGTTTCTATACCTTGAAACTTTTATTGGTAGCAGGCAGCCACCAACATTACTGCAAACCGTGTGCACACAGCCTATGCCTACAACATCCATCTTCACAAAAGGTCCAAGACATTCTGGACAAGTATCACCTCTCACTACCTCACAGTGTCCTTTCTGAGGCATTTTTGTAATGAGCTGTGAAATACCAGTAGTGCACTAAAAGAATTATAGCAACTCAGAGCCATGTTTGCACCACTACTTACATTTCATCTTGTGTTTTTCAGACATTTTACACATTTCCCTGCACTATTCCAGATTCCTTCTAGCCTCTCATGTGCAGCTTCTCAGCAGACCATTGGAATTCTTTTGAAACAGAGCAGCTGAGTGGGATATTCCAGGAGAAAATCAGTAACAATAGCAGCTGTTTGGATGTCTGAAGGGATCCTGCAGAAGAGCTGGAGAAGGACTCTTTGTCACAGAGTGGAGCAACAGGACAAAGGGTATCGGTTTTAAATTAGAAGAGAGGAGATTTAGATTAGATACCAGAAAGAAATTCTTTCCTGTGAGGGTGGTGAGACACTGGAACATGTTGCCCAGGGAAGTAAATTGTGGATGCCCCATCCCTGGAGGTGTTGAAGGCCAGACTGGGTGGTGCTTTGAGCAACCTGGTCTAGTGGGAGGTGTCCCTTCCCATGGCAGGGGAGTTGGAACTCAATGATCTTTAAGGTCCTTTCTGACTCTAACCATTCTACAATACTATGCTTCTATGATATTGGTAAGAAAAGGGCAATCTTCTCAGTAGATGCTATAGATAATGCATGAAAATCACCAGGTCTTGTATTGTCCAGAAAGACTGCCATGCTAGGTGTGACTGACTGAGCGATGAATAAATACATTTGTGGAATGAGCATTGCAAAAAAAAACCAAAAGAAAAGGCATTGTTTAAGGTAGAGCTATGCCCTGACTTCTGTCTTTGAGCTTGTGAATACATTGGGAGTACTGATGAGGAGTTTTGTCAGCATTAACGGGTCACTGATGTTGTGTCACTAACGTGAACACTGACAGCTCAGAGCAAGTAATAAAAGCCCCTGTCTTTGAAAAGTCAGAACTTTAGAAAAAAAAAATATTACATTTGGGATTTTTTTTTCTTTCTTATTTTTTTTTTCCCCCTCTGTGTCAGATTAACACACCAGCAGTTACTCTTGAGAGGCAAGACTACACTTTGCTTTCTGGCCTCATAAATCCCTATTCCGGATATCAGGACTACTGCTAGGAAAGGCCTGTTTGCTATCAAAGCAAGTAACAGGATGCTTTTCTTGCGATAAAAGACAAGAAGAGCGATGGGGTGCATCATGACAAAGTTGGCTCCCAGGAAAGAAGATACTANTATCCAAGTCCCTCTGTAGAGCTTAAGTATGTGTGCTTCACAGTATGTGTGAAGCAAAGAGGGATGTATTATTATCAAGGTAAAGAGTGAGGTTAAACACTTGATTTTGAACAGCCTGTCAAGATGCTATATAGCTGAAAGCTTCTTTATGGTTTGTCACAATATAGCGATATGTCTTGTACGTACTTCTCCCTCTATTTGACTTGCATGGGAATTTGAAATGACTTCTCAAATGCATGTTCTGAATTCAGTAGGAGTTTGCTGGCTTCCCCCGACTGATATTTCTGATTTTTGAACATAGATGCATAAATCATTACCCTTTAAAGCCTCTTCTAAAATTTATTGGATTATAATTAACAAGGATCAATTTAATAAAAGCAGGAACGCTTTTTAAAACACATTAAATCTAACCAAAATTATTATGACATTTAAGAGCAAAGAGCAAGGTGCTTAGTGTTCCAACATTAATCATGTGCCAGTATGGATGGGATTCTGTTCACCTCACTGTAGCCGTCTAAAAATAAGTCATCACACCTCATCTACTCATCTGAATTCCTATTAAATGAATGGATAGGGACAGGAGTCCCCAGGGGCACACCAGCCCACTCTCAGGTAGGTGAGATAAAAAGACACCAATTTCTCACTGGTAAATACAGACCGAGCTAGATGATGTGAGGTAGGAGCTTTAATTTATTTGCCCACAGATAAGGATCTAATGTTGTCTGAGATCACTTATGGTATCCAAGATATCCATCCATGTGGAGATGACAAATGTGACCCAGGGCTGACCCGCAGAAGACTCTTCCACAGTGGCAGCTGGAGGCTAGACAGATAGACAGGACTGTGGATACCTTGCAGTTCCTAACAATGCACTAAATAAGTGACTGCTATCCCCGAATCATGTCTGATGACTATAAAGGGAGCTCAGGCACATCAAAGTATCTGACCGTACGTATCACTTCCATGCTATTTAAAACCAGTAGGTTTACAGAAGGAAGAAGAACTCAAAACCGAATGAAAGCTTCCCCATAAAGATACATGGAAAAATAAGCACATTGGCAATGGGAAAGGATGGTACAGAGCCTCTCTTCATCCCCGTCTGCATGCTCTGAGACATGTAATGTTGAACTGAAGATCTATAACCACCGGCTGAAATTATTCCTAGGGAATGAGTGCAAGAATGGTGCAGGGGAGACTGAAAAAAATAGGATTATAAGCGGTAGTTACCATTGGTATAGGTTGATGAAGGCAAAGCAGCTTGAAATCACTCTGGGTTGCATGATACCAACAATGGCATTGACAGAGAGCACCACAAAGTAGTTTTGGAAGAACAGCATCCTGCTGCTTTAGTTGGCTTCTATTCCTAGTCCAAGAAACGGTCAAAGACTGTCTGCCTAAACAGAAAAACAGGATTGCTGGGGGTCAAAAGGGACATTCATGCTTAAAGCAACAAAGTCTATAAGCAAAGAACAGTTGTGGCTTCGTAGCTTCCCAGGCCAAAGCAAAGTGAACACTATGAACCACCCACACTGCCTTTACCGCATCCCTCTGCATCCACCCAAGTACCTCAGGAGAGTAAATTGTTCTTGACTTGAGCAATGGGACTTGAAAACCAAACTTCTGCTTTCTGCAGTATTTAATTTACATGCTTATAGAATCATAGAATGGCTGCTGTAAGGTCTCCCTGGAGCCTTCTCTCCTCCGGGCTGAACAACCCCAGCTCTGTCAGCCGGTCTCTGTAGGAGAGGTGCTCCAGCCCTCTGATCGTTTTTGTGGCCCTCTGCTGGACCCATTCCAACAGGTCCATGTCCTTCCTGTGTGAGAGGTAGAATCGTCTCCCTGGACCTGCTGGCCACGCTTCTTTTGATGCAGCCCAGGATGCACTTGGCTTTCTAGGCTGCCAATGCACATGGCTGGCTCATGTTGAGCTTCTCATCCACCCTCACTCCCCTGTCTCTGCGGTAACCTGGCTTTACAAGTCCTCTGAGTTTCCAAACTAACATCTCTATTTACTTGCTAATTCCGAGGTTTAGCTCTCATGGTCCCCACTAGGAGGCCGAGGACTGCTACCTGAGACTGTTGCAGAAGCATAGAATAGCCTAGGCTGGAAGGGACCTTTCAGATCATGTAGCCAACCATCAAACTAGCGCTGACAAAACCCACCACTGAAACATATCTCTAAGCACTATGTTTACCCACCTTTTCAATACCGCTGGGGATGGTGACCCAACCGCTACCCTGGGCAGCCTGTTCCAATGCTTAATAGCCCTTTCAGTGTAAAAATTTCAGCCTGAATGTCTTCTCTGCATGTTTGTTTGCAGAGCTGGCAACTGTGGTCACAAGGGTCGACTCTCAGCCCACTTCTTGATCATGCCAGCCATTTGAAAGCTGTTCCAGGGACAGTGACACCCTGGGCAGCAGGACTCACTGTAGTATATATGCAGAGGACAATGGATCATTGATGAAGAACTGTTTTGGGCAACAGATGCAAGGCAATATTTAATGAAGGGTTGACCATGCCTACAAGTTGACCCATCTTACAAGTGGACTTCCTTGGGTCTTGGAGAACCCGGTAAGAGAACCTTTGTAGCACCCCTGCAAGATGAGCAGGAAGAACAGGAAGCTCTCACAACCTCTGTGATTTCATGATACGTATCAAGAATTAATTACTCTTGAGCAATTATTTCTTTCCCATAGGCAATACTACCGAGGGTTCTGCAGTCTTCCCTCTTAGGTATTCCCAAAGGATGATTTCCAGTGCAGCACCCACCCCAGAAATGGGCACAAATAACACTGGGGTTTCTACTTTTCAGATAAACTCAGGCCTCCAAATAACCAGATTATAACCTCAAAGGCATTTTCTTTTCAAGAAAAAATAATATTCACTTAGTTGCTCTATCATCTTCCAGCTCAATTTTCATTTTTACCCTCTCTGATATATTCTTCATATTTAGGCTCTCCAAGTCTGCCTTCCTCTTAGTTTCAGTATCTTCACAGGCCTATAGACGTTACATGTGTTTCTATTTTTCACTTTATGCTTGCACAGAGCTGCAAGTGGGAAAAAGTGATTCCTGTCCATGTCCAGAACTCGAATACTGTTTATTAAATACATGCTGTGTCCCAGTCTGGAGGTAGTTGCACTTTCCTGAGAGGTCAAGTGACAACTGTATGTCCTATTTAAGTACACTTGGCATGAGAAGTGCTGTGTAGATGCTGTTGTTAGAGAATGTTAGCTTTTGCTTGCCTGGTTTTTTCCCCCCCTCATACTGTAGGCTCATATGTCAGTATTAGAAGTGGTAAAGCAGTTCAGCATACATAAGAAGGGAAATACATTGCCAATATTACCTCCCACTCTGGTGTTTGATTGTTGAAACAAAAGAGGTCTGGAGGAATGTCGGGCTCTTAAAATGATGCAGCTATGTCCCCCAGAAGCTTAGCAGTTATGGCAGGGCAGTAATTGTCTTTTGCCTGGGAGTTTTTTAAATTATCCGGGCACCAAAGAAATAATGCAATTTTTTTAAGTGGGGGATTCAGTTGGGGCTACACAGGTATGAGCAGTCTCTCTTCGTTAGCGTTTATATCACGGCAGTGCCGAGGGACATCAGCAGCAAGCAGGGCCTGATTGCACTTGGCACTGTACAAACAAGGTAGAGTTTGCCCCAGAGAGGTTATAACCTGTATATGTGGGTTCCGAGAGGCGAGGAGAATGGCCCAGCATTGAACAGGAGGTCAGGCGCAGAGGAGAGACACCTCCACCTTTCTCGCAAAGCTGGACCCCTCTCAACCAGATTGCTTCTCTCCTGAAGTTCTTCTTCAGGAGTTTGTCTTCATGTCATAAGAAGCATAGAATGGTTAGAGTTGGAGGGGACCTTGAAGATCAAGAGTTCCAACCCCCCTGCCATAGGCAGTGACACCTCCCACTAGAGTAGGTTGCTCAAAGCACCACCCAGTCTGGCCTTCAACACCTCCAGGGATGGGGCATCCACNACTCCAGAGCTGGACACAGTACTCCACGTCAGGTCTCATGAGAACAGAGTAAAGGGGTAAGAATCACCTCCTGTGACCTGCTGGCCATGCTTCTTTTGATGCAGCCCAGGATAGGCTGCCAGTGCACACTGCCAGCTCATGTCAAGCTCTTCATCTACCATCACTCCCAAGTCCTTCACCTCAGGGCTGCTCTCCAGTCATTCTCCATCCAACCTGTATTTGTGCTTGGGATTGCCACATCCCAGGTGCAGGACCCTGCACTTGGCTTGGTTCAACTTCATGAGGTTTGCACAAGCCCACCTCTCAAGCCTGTCCAGGTCTCTCTGGATGGCATCCCTTCCCTCCAGCATGTCCACCACACCACCGAGTCATTGGTGTCATTGGCAAACTTGCTGAGGGTGCACTCTATGCCACTGGCCATGTTGTAGAATCACAGAGTTGTCTAGGTTGGAAGGGACCTTTCAGGTCGTCTAGTCCAACCATCAAAGGTCACAGGTCCCTTTCTAGCCAGCTTGCTTTATTCTTTATTTTTTTTTTCCTCTTTGCTGCAAAAGCTTTAATGTTCTGCCTACCAGGTAGATGATATTGATTTAAAAAACAAAACCAGCGAAAGAACAAGAAGGGTCTGCTTAGAGCTGTCAAGGTTAAACTCCAAAATGATTAGTCACTTTCCATTGCAGTCAGTGCAAACTACCAGCATTTCTTCAGCATTCCTCTTAGCAGTCACTTACTTGAATAATTAACTCCCGTGACCCTGCCGTGTCATTTACTGGTTAGCATGGCCAGATGCTGTTGTTAACTTTCAGCATTAGATGTGCTTTCTCATACTTTCCACCCGCTGGTGCGAATGCCCGGCCTCAAAGCTCACGATTCTAAATGTAGATGAGCGCGAACTCCTCAGAGGTGGCCTCCTCCTGCGCCGGCGGTTGGTCCTGGTGCCACCGTCCCTGTGTTTTCCTTCTCTTCTCGGGTCCCTGGTTTCTGGGCAGCCACGGAGGAAACGTGTCGGGGGGAGAGAGCAGAGGTTTTACCTCGCAGTGGCCCTTCTTTATCAGCAAAGCCAGGAAGCTGCACAAATCCCTGGCACGCATCCACCTTGGGCTTTCTGAGAAGCCGATAGCGTGTTCCAGCCTGTGCTTCATTTAAAGAGGCAGAGAGCGTGGGGTGAATAGTTAAGAGCACAGAGCACTGGGGCATCCGATTTGCACAGATTATTTTTTATTATTTTTTTTTTTCCCCTATCTAGGGAAAAATATGACCGAAGCAACTTTGCAGCTGATTGTGGGTAACAAAGTGGTAAGGGCTCCTCAGGATGTTACTGAGGACTCACGAGTATCTTCCCTACAGGACCAAGTTTTACAGGTCTTAACCTGATGGGAAATTTTGTCCTGGAGACAAATACAGGATTTGATCATAGAATCATAGAATGATTTGAGTTGGAGGAGACCTTCAAGATCAAGTTGCAACCCCCCTGCCATGGGCAGGGACATCTCCCACTACAGCAGGTTGCTCAAAGCCCCATCCAGCCTGGCCTTGACCACTCCCAGGGATGGGGCATCCACAGCTTCTCTGGGCAACCTGTTCCAGTGTCTCACCACCCTCACAGTCAAGAATTGCTTCCTGGTATCTAATTTAAATCTCCCCTCTTTCAGTTTAAACCCATTACCCCTCGTCCTATTGCTCTACTCCCTGACAAAGAGTCCTTTCTCCAGCTCTCCTGTAGGCCCCCTTCAGGTACTGGAAGGCTGCTCTAAGATCTCCTTGGAGCCTTCTCTTCTCCGGGCTGAAATGTAAATCCAAATGTAAAGTTTTCATTTTGCTCTCACAACAAGAAGTAGGGTGGGAAATGGCTACACAGCCAGCTCCCTCCGTCTGCTCGACACGCAGGCAACGAGCAGAATGTCATCAATCCCCAAGAAAGATTTATGTTCTTGTCCTCTTAGATCGCTACCTGGCATTACACCGTTATCACAATACATAAGGTAATGTCAGGAGCTGAAGGAGGCATGGGAGCCTTTCACTTAGACTGAAGCCAAACTTTAAAAGCTGCCTACTCCGCATTGCCACAGCGTGGCATGTTTTCAAGCTACAGGAAATAGGCTGCGCTCAGCAACGTTGCTGCATAACGGTAATTGCAGGATAATCTACCCCGTGGTCGCCGGTGTCTGCGCTGCAGGTGATAGGGCAGGGTTAAAAACCCAAGCTCTGATTATTCATTTCGTCTGTCGGTGGCAAAGATAATTCTTTGATTATGGAGGTTATCGTGGTGGAGCTTGATTCAGGGACCCAAAGGCAGAAACACTGTTAAAGTCGTCGTCGTCGTGGAAAATCTTCTCACTGCTCTTTGGCACGTTTAAAGATTCCTCTGGGAACGAAATCTAAAGCAAAATCTAAAACGAAGGGAGCAGGTTTGCTCCGACGCCAGAAGTGCTCTAATTAATGTATCTGGTTTTCCTGGTGATAAATGGGGTTTGTCAGAGGGTAATAATTAATTCTTAATAATGTGGGCTTCTCAAGGTCATCTTGCCCTTTGGTTCTTGAAGAGCTCTCCATAACCCAAACCAACACCCTAAATAAACACATCTGGATTTGCTGCAGGTGTGGAACAGGTATGCGTTTGCCTGGGTGAGTGGGGCCCCCCTCCAAAGCAGACTTCTCATTTTTGGTGCTCTGGCTGCCACCCTCCCACCCTCTGTTTGCATTTACTTATCAGTCCTGCAAGCAGCCATGCTGGCTCGCACCGTCACTGCAAAACTAGCCCAACTCTTCCTAGCCAGGCCTGACCCCCAGTCTGGGTCTGATGCTGGCAGCCGTGGTGCAGGTGAAACGCACCCATTCCTCCGCGTTAACGTTCTCACCTCTAAAATGCATGTGTATATATTTCATATTCTCACCTCTAAAATTATGGTTTACTTTGTTGCTGGAAGGCCTGTGCCAACCAAAAGGACATGAGATGTTAAAATGAGGGGGCCTTTATTAAAAGTGATTCTAAAAGCAGGGAGAAAAAAGGGG